>CAUYUJ010014510.1:135000-215000 GCA_963575745.1 Prorocentrum cordatum
ACATGTGCACGCGGCAAGGAATAGGGGGCGGTCGAGGCCCCAGCGCAAGCGAAAGCGATGGATCTCGAAGGCGACAGGGCAGCCGCGGCAGGGGGAAGGGCGTTCCTGGTCGAATGCATTTCAGCAGCGCAGAAGTCGCGGCCCAGTTCCAGTGCGTCTTCGGAGGCCGGGCGTCGCGCCCGGCGCGCCTCCGCGGTCTCGCGCGCGGGGCGCCACCAGCGGGGGCGGTCTCCCGCGTCTCAGGGCCGGCGCGGGGGCACCCGCGGCTGGGCCCCCAAGACGAGAGAGCGGTCCCGTCGCCGAGGCGGCGCAAGACGTCGCATTGATTGTTTTCCGCGCAGGTGGCCCAGTTTTCGATGGCGCTCGCGAGTCGCGGCCGCGCGACTTTCTCGCCGGGCTTGGCAAGCGCGCCGCGCCGCGGGGGTGGCGGACGACGCCGTCGAAGGCTCGTCCGAGGCGCTGGCTGCGTTGCCGCGGGACCGCAGCGCTGGCGCGCTCGCGATGCGCGCGCCCAGGGGGCGCAGGCTGCAAGTTCGCTTGGGGGCACCTCCGTGGCGGACAGTTTTGGCGCAGCGCAGGCGCGCGGCGCTGCGCGTGACCCGCGTGGTTCAGCGGTTTTCATATCGCACATGTCAGGATGAAGACGGCGCGGGCATGCCCGCGTCAAATTCGCAGGCCGGCGCATTCGCGCAGCCGCAGCCGCCGGGGGCGCGCGGGCAGCGGACGCCCAGCAGCCTGGGCGTCGCAACGTTTCGCGCGTGTCGGAGGTTGTGGGTGGCGCGAGCAAGCGCGCGCGAGTCGCGGATCGCGCGGGCGACCCAGAGGTCGGCATTTTGCGCGCGCGCGCGCGTGTAGCTGGCCTGGTCGCGGCCAGATGCCATCGGGCACAGGCGCCGGCGACGGCGTCTCGGGCAACGTGCCTGGCGGGGTGCCAGGGCGCGCCTGCGCCGAGAGGGTCAGCGGTCGGTTGTAATGGGAACGCGTCCATCGACGTGAGCGCGTTTGCGAATCTCTCGTCTGCCGGCATCAAGTGCGCGGAGGACAAGCTTTTTGCCGATTTCGCGTTTAACGCTGCGCAGGATGGGTCGCCCCCTTTCGAGAGCAGCACGGCGTTGCCGCACTGGCCCTCGGCGCCATCCCCGGCCGAGGTCTTTCGGCGCCGGGAGCAAATTATGCGCAACATCGAATATTCAGGCTGCTGCAGCGCTGCAGGGGTCGGGCGAGGTTGCCAACTGGGCAGAACGGGCGATCCCCTCGGTCGCCATAGTCGCGGAGGGAGTCAACGGCCCGTCGTTTGAAAAGCTGTTGAAGTTGGCCGGCTGGTGCGACCCAGCGGTGGTGCACTTCTTCGTGCAGGGTGCTCCGCTCGTCGGTGCCCTTCCTTCCTAGGTCTGGGGCGGGGTGGGCTGGCGGCGAAGCAGCGCCAGTGGCGGTCGCGGCCCCCCTGGTCGGCGCCAAGAAGAGGGGCGGGCGGTTAGTTGCGCGCAGCCGGTGCGACGAATTCGCCGAAGATCTGTTCGGCTTTATTTTGCAGGGCGCTGAGCTGGGGCGCGCGTCAGTGCCGCAGCCACTCGAGTCGGTGGACATGACCCATGGCGCGCTCGGCATTGACGACTCGGTTCGCGGCGGCGCAGGGCCTGCGCCCCGATGGGAGCAGGGAGATCCGCGCAGTGGACGACTGAACGGCGTCGGAGCTCAATGCCGCCGCGAGTGTCTCGGAAGAGATGCAACATGACAACGTCGACCGCTTGTTCGAGCTGGCCGCGTTGTTCGCCCGCGAGGGGTGCGCGCTTCCACTGCTCTGGAAGGCGGACGTCGATGCGGACCCCCTTGCGACCGGAGGATCATCGCCTCTCTCGGGTCACGTTCATGCACGAGGGGAAGCACGTTGCCGCGAGGCACAACGCGTGCCCGTTCGGCGCTGCGTCGAGCGCGCGCAACTGGGAGCGCCTGGGGCCGCCGTCGCCGCGATAGCCAGCCGGGTACTTCACGTGCTGACTCTCCGGCGCGTCGACGATTTCTTTTCAATCGACCACCCGGGCTCGGTGGAGCACGCCCTTGGTTGCATCGCAAAGCTTGTTCGCTGCCTTCTAGGGCCGACCGCGGTCAAGGCCGGCGAGCTAGAGCACGGGGCCCCGTTCGTCGTGGTCGGCCTGGAGATTGGCATCGCGCCGGACGGCTTCCGTGCCCGACCGGCACCTGAGAAGGCGTTGAAGTTGATGGGGCGAATCCAAGAAGCCCCGGGCGCGGGCGGCGGCTTGCGCTTGGTAAGTGCGCGTGCGCGGGTGGCAGTGCCCAGTCGCGAGTTTGCGCGCGCGTCGCGCGCGGGCCAGGCGGCCAAAGTGGCGGGCGTGCTATCATGGGGGGCGACGCATGCTTCCAGGAGGGTCGGGGGGAGCTGCCCTGAGGTCGGCCGCGGCAAGTTCGCGCGCAAATCCGGCGCCGCCCTCCGACGCGCGACGCGACCGCGCAGGCCTTTCTTCTGCCGCGCGCGCGGGGGAAGAGCGCCACTCAGCTTCCAGGCCCGGCAGAGCCTGATGTGGTGGCGCGACGCTCTCAGGCTGAATCGCTCCGAAGCGCGCGCGGCGGCCGGGCGAGCGCCCTCCTGCGCTGCTCTTCGCGGGCGCCAGATGGGGGGCCGGCGAGGCGAGCGGCGGTGCTGGTGGTGGGCGGCCGCATCTTGTTTTGCGGCACCGCGCCGCCGCCGGATGTGCTGCGGCGCGCGCCCGGCGCTCGCCCCGCGCCCGCCCATTCCCTGCGCGTCGGTGCGACAGGTTGTTCCGCGAAAGAAGGGGCGCGCAAATCGCCGGATTGGAACCCTCGCGATCGCGCTCAGAGTTTAGAGTTTTGCCGAGCGGATCCGTGGCAGACGGGTGAGGCCGTTCAGTGATGGCGTCGTCGCGGAAGGAGTGACTGGCCAGTAGAGGTTCTGCCCGCTGTTTCGATCGCAACGGTCTCGCGCGCGTTTTCTGGGCCACCGCCATGGAAGATGGCTGGCAGGTGTGGGTTGACAGAAATCCCACGAAGGTCAACATAGCTGACCTGCCGTCGCCGCAGTGTTACGACCTCCTCGGGCGCCTCGGTGCTGAGCGCGTCGCGCCGCGTTATGCATCAATTCGGCGGGCCCCTGAAGCGCGGCGCGGCGGTCCATGGGCCGCGCGGGGTCTGGCCAAAGTAAGGCGCGCGCAAGTCGGGCGAGGCAACTGGGCGCGCCCCCGCGCGATCAGCGGCCGCCGCCCGCGCGAGCGAGGTCCGTCGAGCGCGCGGCGCGCCGGCCCCCCCCCCCCCTCGGTGAGGAGGCCGCGCCGTGACATGAGTCTTCACGATGCCCTTCCTCGTCGCTTCCCCTAATTCGTTCTGCGCGGCCGCCATGCGCGAAGCGGCGGAGCTCCTCGTCGCCAACGACGTCTTCTTGTCGCTCGACGACGTCAGGCGCCAGATTGCCAGAGCTGGCCTGGCAGCCGGGCGCGCGAGCGAGCGCGCGCCGCTCAGGTGCGCGGCTCCCTTGCGCAGGCGGCAGGCGTCGGGCGCGCGAGGCCGTTGCGCGCCGCGCAGCAGTGCGCCCCTCCGGCGGCGTCGCCGCCGCCTGGAGTCGGCGGGGCCGCGCCGAGTTGCAAGCGACCGCGCGCCGCGCCGAGCGCCCGCAGCCCCTCGCCCTCGGACGACGGCAGCGGCATCAGTAGCTCGTCGAAGTCATCCGCGCCCGCCCCCGCGCCGCCCACGCGCGGCCTGGGGCGCGGCAGCGCGGAAAGCTTTGTGACGAGGCCGAGTGCGGGGGCGCGGGTGTCGGGAAGAATGCCGGCGATTTCCTCGGGGCAACGCGGGCAAGTCGCCGCGGTGACCAGCGACGCGCTGTCGTGGCGCGAGCGCGATCGCCTGCGCGCTACTGGGCTCGCACCCTCGTTCCCTGGGCACAGTGACGGCGGCGGCTAAGTCTTGTTGACCGACTTCGCAGAGAAACGGCTGCGCCGCGCAGGCAGCGAGCTAGCCGCAGATGTGGGCGGCGTGCTGGCGCGGTCGTGCACTTGCGAGTCTGGCGGCACCTCGGGCAATTACGTAAGCGCGCTTCGCGCGGCTTGCGAGGCGCGGGGGCGACGCGCCGGAGCGCTCGCCCGGGGCGCGCCTGTTGCAGTGGTGCTGCGTCTGAATGCGGGCTGCTTCGGGGCGCGGGAAGTCGGGGGGGCCCGCGCTGCAATCTCGATGCGCATCCCGCGGGGGCGCCCCGAGAAGCATTGCCTATTGCACGGCGACCTCCTGCGTCTCTTGCCTCGCGTGGCAGACCCGACGCTCCGAGCGTTGCGCATGATATGCTTCGCCTTCGCCTTCAGATCGCCGTCGGAGGGCCTGGGGGTCGCGGCTCGCCGCGCAGACCCTTCGCGGCGATTTGTTTTTCAGCGGCGAAGAGCTTCGCGCAAAGGACGCCCTGGCCAGGCTCGCCGTCCGAACTCGGTGCCGCGCTGCATTCAAGCAGACGGAAAAACGTACCGCACCCGCGCAGAGTGACGCGCGGCTGCTGGTGCACGGAGTGCCGGGCGACATGCCCAGTTCACGCGCTCATGGCCGCCCTGGGCAAGGCGCCGACGGGCGCGCGCCCTTTTGTCGGCCTGCGTCGACAGTTGGAGGGCGGGGCAGTTAGAGCATTAAAGCGCTGCCCGTGGCCGCGAGACAGCCGAGGTCCGCGGCCCGGGCCGCGGGGGCCCCTGAGCCGGAGGGTCTCGCGTCGAAGTGCTCGCGGCGAGGCCGCGCGGAGACCGTCCGCAGGGCGGGGGGCCGCCTCGGCGACATCTTGAGGGCGGTCGGCTGGTCGCCCAGGGCATTCAAAGAATGCCTGGACCGCCCAGGGCTCGAGCGCGCCGCCGCCGGGGAGGCAGTGTCGCTGGTATCCGCAACCGCCGAATTGAGTCGGCCTTCAGCGGGCCATGTTTCCGCGCGTGCCCCCCCTGCGGGCCATGTTTCCGCGCGCGCGCAGCTGCCGTCGCGCGCGGCTTGCAGTGGGGGTCTCGCGTCGTCGTCGGCAGCGGCGTGCGGCTTCGCCGCGGGTGCGAGGCCCGCGCGCTGCCCCCTTGCCGCGCGCCGCGGCGGCTTCTACCGCGGCGGCGGCGCCGCGCCGCAGCGGGCGCCGCCCCTAATGCGGCGCTCGCGAGGGGGCGCGTCGCGCCCGCCCGTCGGGGCGTGACGCGCGCGGGCGCTTGTCGCCACCCTGATTGCGGTGGGCGCGCAAGCTCGCTTGTTCGCGGGCGCAATCCGCGGGGGGTGCAGCGGTGGGCCGCGCGCGGCCGGCAGGCGAAGCGTACGGCGCGCGTCCTGCGCCAGGCGCGCGCGCGGGGGGGGGGGCCGAGCGCGCGCGCGCCTTCGCTGCGCCGCTGCGCAGGCGGGGCTCGCAGGCGCGCGCGAGGCCCGTCGAGGGGCGCGCGCGCGCCGCGGCGTCGCGCGGGCGATTGCTATTGCCGCAGGCGCGCGCAGGCTCGCTGCCTCTTGGGTTCCCCCACCCACCCGCGCCTGGCGCGCCGCGTTGCGCGCGCTGGGTGAGACGGTGGCTTTGCGCCCAGGGGTGCCAGGCCAGCGCGCTGCTCCATCGCCGCGCGCCGCGGTGGTTTCTACCACGGCGGCGGCGCCGGCGCCGCGCCGCGGTGGGTTCTGTCCCTAATGCGGCGCTCGCGAGGGGGCGCGTCGCACCCGGCGTCGGGGCGCGACGCGCCTGGCGCTTGTCGCCGCGGGGAAGATCACATATGCGCGACGGGCCCAGAGCAGAGGAATTGTTCGGGGCGGGAAAGCGGGGGAGATTGCGAGGAGAGGGGGCGAAGAGGGCCGCCGCCGTCGTCGTCTGCGTCTTTTTCTATTCCGTTCGCAGAGATTCTGCTCACATCTGACCAGGATTAGGGAAGGGAAAGCGATGGCGAGGAAGAGCGCGCAGGAACGGGCGAATGGGCGGAACGGGGGAACCGAAGGGAACGGGTAGGGGAGATGTCGGGAGGGAAGGTCGGACCCAAGCTTGTTTCCACCTCGTGCCTGCTGCTGTTAGTGCGGCTGCCCTCTCTTCGCTGCTTGTGGCGTCTTCGCATATCGGTCCTCTCCCTGTTGTTTCTCCCCCTTTCCTGCTGCTGCCAATGCCCGCCCTCGTGCCCGCGCCCCGCGTGACTGGTCTGCTGGCGCGGGTTGTGTCTCGGGGGCTCCGGGGTTCCAGGGTCCAGGGCTTCCTATGGCCCCAGGGTGCCCCGTTGGGTCAGCGCGTCTCGGGTCAGGGCCCGCGGCGGCCCATGAGTTAGATCGGCTTAGCGCGGCGAGCGACACGTTGAAGGGCGGCGGGTGGAGATGTCGGAGCGGGGTCAGGCGGCAGGGGTAGAGCGATGAGGGGACAGAAACCGGTGTTTCAGCAAGTAAAAGAGACCGTCGTGGGCTTCCCCGGCGCCAGTCGGCCCCCCCGTGATCCCTCGCGGGTTTTTCCCCATATCCTAAGATGGGGTTCTTGTTATCCGTAAGGTCTTCGCCCCATGCCGCCGGCACCCTGTGTCGGATAATGGGAGATGCAAAAGCTAAATCATGAGGTCTGGGCGCCGCCGTGAAGCAGTGTCGGGACCTGTTTGTTTTTTCGACCCTGACCCTACGGATCTGCGTGAGGGGTGCCACCGAATTTTAGAGATGTTACAAATCCCATTGTTTTTGGACCCTGATCCCGCCGATCTGCGTGAGGGGTGCCGCCGAATTTCAGAAATGTTGCAACTCCCATATGTTTTTGCACCCTGACCCTGCCGATCTGCGTGATGGTGTGCCATCGGATTTCAGAAATGTGGCAAATCCCGTATGTTTTTGCACCCTGACCCCGCCGATCCGCGTGAGGGGGTGCCACCGAATTTCAAACATGTGGCAAATTCTATTAGTTTCTGGACCTTGACCCCGCCGATCTGCGTGAGGGGTGCCGCCGAATTTAAAACATGTGGCAACTCCCATATGTTTTTGCACCCTTACCCGCCGATCCGCGAGAGGGGCGCGACCGAATTTCAAACATGTGGCACATTCCCATGTGTTTTTGGACCCTGTCCCCGCCGATTTGCGTGAGGGGTGCCAGCAGTTGTTAGAAATGTTGCAAATCTCATGTGTTTTGGACCCTGACCCCGCCGATCTGCGTGAGGGGTGCCACCGAATTTCAGAAATGTGGCACATTTCAAGTGTTTTTGGGCTCTGACCCCGCCGATCTGCGTGAGGGGTGTCAATTTTTAGCCACCCCAGCAATTCAGAGCACACGCTCAGGGCGTGCCAAACCTGCCCGTTTGGGCTTCCCGTCCGTCGCGCGGTCCATCAACAAGGAACAGTCAGCAGCAAGAAGCAAAACTGTAACATTGGAAACTGGAAGCTGCAACTGGTACAGGGAACTGCGAACCTTCGCCCTACAGCCTGGTGGCCCCACAAGGGGGCCGGCGGATTATTTGGACGCCTCCTACTCCTTCCTCCTCTCCTCCTCCTCCTCCTCCTCCTCCTCATTCTCCTCATACCCATACACAGACTTACTCATACCCAGATGTCTTCATGACACAGTAAGCTCACACCCACTCAAATCCATACCCAGTCATGGTCATACCCACTCCCACTCGTACTCGTGAACGCTCTTTGCGGTACAGCTCGTTTCCTCCCACTTGGATTTATTCATGCTCAGATATACCCATATCCAGACTTACTCATACACAACTTTATCAATACTCAGACCTACTCATATTTAGACTCACTCATACTCGGACTTATTCCTGCTGAGACTCACTCATACCCAGACTTACTCATACTCAGACTCGTTCCCAGACGTAGTCATACACTTACTCCTACTCAGACCTTGTCATAGTCAGACCTTCTCATTGTCTGAAATTCTCAACACACAGCAGATTGTCAGGATGTCTCAGGCGGGGCGTTGGTTTCAGCACCTCAAAGGGGAGCCGCCAGGGGTGTTTTCATGGTCCCGTTCGCATCAATTGTGGTGGGATGTCTCAGGCGATTTGCCTGTTTCTGTCTCAACATGCTTGGCTATCAGAGCAGATTTTGAGGATGTCTCAGGCGGGGCGTTGGTTTCAGCACCCCCAAGGGGAGCCGCCATGAGTGTTTTCACGGTCCCGTTCGCAGCAATTTTGTGGGGATGTCTCAAGCGGTTTGCTTGTTTTCTGTTTCGACATCCTTGACTATCAGAGCAGATGTTGAGGATGTCTCAGGCGGGGCGCTGGTTTCAGCACTCCCAAGGGGAGCCGCCAGGGGTGTTTTCACGGTCCCGTTCCCAACAATGTTGTGGGGATGTTTCAGGTGGTTTGCCTGTTTTCTGTCTCAACATCCTCGGCTATCAGAGCAGTTCTTGAGGATGTCTCAGGCGGGGCGCTGGTTTCAGCACCCCCAAGGGGAGCCGCCAGGGGTGTTTTCTCGGTCCCGTTCGCAGCCGTTGTGTGGGGATGTCTCAAGCGGTTTGCCTGCTTTCTGTCTCAACATCTTTTGCTTTCGGAGCAGATTTGGAGGATGTCTCGAGCGACATGTTTTACTGATGTTCCTATGTATTGGGCCTTTCCTGGGGCAGGGTCCTTGTTGTTTTACATTGATCCTATAACTTGCCCTTTTCATGTGGCTCCAATCCGCAATGTGTGATGTACGTCTGTTGCTATAAATTGGGCCTCTCCTGGAGCACGAATCCTCCCTAGGAAGTACCAAGAGGCTCCAGGAGGCCCCAAGAGGCTCCTAGAGGCCCCAGGACGCCCCAGCAGGTTCCAGGAGGCCCCAGGAGGCCCCAGGCTCATGCGCAGAGACGCGCTCGTACTACTGAGGTTCATTCACACTCCAATTCGTTCGCAGTTAGATTCATGATCGGACCGTCACAACTCAAGCCCGTTTATATTCGAAAACTCGTGCGCCTAGACATTCACGGCGGACAGGTCCATGCGAATACATGCACAGATGGGGAGCTCCACGCAGTGAATAATTCAGAAGGGCCTGTTTCGAACGTTATCGGAGTTTTTTTCCAAACCTCAGCAAAACCGAGCGGGCGAGAGGGCGAAAAGCCAAGCGTCGTCGACTTTGTGTGATTTTGTGACCGCCTGGGGCCGCCATTGGGGCTGTTTTGGGAGTTCGTGGACGCACATTGGGCCATGTATTGTCCGAGCCTGGGCTACCCGGTGCCATCTGGGACACCGTTTTGGCGTTTTGGGCTGTCAGGGGTATTCTTGGGGACGTGCTCGCGAAGTTGCGCCACCTCGCAACCGTTCCGCGAGCGGCACCGCCTCCGACGCAGCCGACATCATTGCCAACGCCACCATCACTGCCACCACCGTCGCCACAACGCACATCACCACTGGCGAGTTCGTTGCCGCGGCGACCGCCATGGAACGCCACTGTGAACACCCCTCCTCAGGGCGTTGCCCAACCGTCCCTTTCCGCGCCGATGGCCGTGCCGGCACCCGCGCCACTGCCAGCAACCGCCGCCGCCACGAGCACTACCGCCAGTATTGCTGTGCACGCAGCCGGCGATTCCAAAATGACCGACGCCCCGCGAAACCGCTGCCGGGCCACCGGCGCCGCCAGCGGGGCCGCCAACGCCGCTGCCACTAGAAGTCCAACAGAGACACTTCAACCACTGGCATAATTACCGCAGCCAACATCACCATCACCGCCAACGCCGCTTGGCGCGACATCACCGACACCTCCGACGCGATGGCCTTCCTGGCAACGACTGCGACTGCCCGCAGTGCCGCCGCAACCAACCACCGTTCTTCCTCACCCGCCACAGCAAACACCGACGCCACCGTTGGGCTTCACAGTCGAGGGGCACTTCCACGGGCCCCGTTGGGGGTCGCGGTTTGTCCTTCCATGGTCCCTGACGGTGCGCGGGGCATCCGGCGCGGGCGCTCCGGGGGCCGACGGGTTGCACGAGGGGGCTGCTTGGGTGTTTTTTCTCTGATCTTGTTCATCCGCCACCCGTCGTTGAGGGGGGCCCTGAAGGGCGGTTGGAGGGGTGTGGGCACGGGGGATGAGCAGGAGGGTGGACGCGCTTGGTTTCCCCCGCGAGGCTGCCGGGGGCCTCGAGGTAGCTCGCGGGCGCGCCCAAGGTGCCGCCCAGGGGGCCCGAGAGACCTTGCAGACGGCCCAAGAGGCTTCGAAACAGCACGAGCGAATTCCGATACGACCCAGGACGGGCCAAAACGGGCCCCATTTTGGAGCTCTCTCGCGGCTGCGAGAGCGCCCCCGCGGGGTTGGGCGAGGCCGCGAATGGGGCCTCAAGAAGCCCAGCCGCCCGCCGGGAACACGCTCCAGGAAGATGTTCCATATGCTCTCTGCAAGCCTGTCGCTGGCCTCCGGGGGCTTCTCGGGCCCCAGAAGGGCCCGAAGAGGCCCTCCGCTGTGGCCCCAGAGTGCTGCATTTTCAAGTCGCGCAGTTCGATTCGAAAATTGGCCCCAGTGGCTCTCTTGGGGCCCTCTTGGAGCGCATGTGGTGCCCCTGTGGTTTTTTTATTCGGCTCCGTCCCGGGGCGTCTTTCGGAGGGCCCAACTCGGATCCAAAATGGCCCGAGGAGGGCATTTGAAGTGGTCATTTTGAGGGGAAGCTAAAGGGAATGCACTGCAGTTTGCAATCTTCGGTCTTGGTGCCTTTCTGGGGCCCTCTTGGAGTCCGGGGCCCTGCAGGGCCTCTCTTTGGCTCCTCCTAGGTCCTCGGCAGTCTTGGGGCCCCGATAGGGGCTCCGAGAGGCCCCCCCCCATGGGGCCTCGAGGTGGCCCACTTTCAGATCGCGACTTGAAAGACCATTCGGCGTCCTCTTGGAGCCTTCCCGGGTTTATCTTGGGGCTCTCCGGAGGTTCTCCGAGATCGTCTCAGGGGCTGCCACGGGGGCCCAGGAAAGCGCGGGAAAGTGTCGCTTCGAGCTCCGTCGGACGGAGTTTCACCGGGTGCTCACAGGGGCCGCTCTTGGAACGCTTCCGGGACCTTCCTGGGTCTTTTCAGGGCTCTTCGGCTTTTCTTCGGACCTTCTTAGGGCCAGTTGGAAGGGGGGGGCGACGGAGAGGGCGGAGGAATATTCGGGGGAGGACGGGGCTTGATGACCAACGGGGACGGAGGGAGAGGAGGAGGAGGGGCCATGTTGAGTGGTTTGTGACGCATTCGTTTAACATGTAGCAAAGGAAGACGAGAAGGAATATGGAGAGGGGAAGGACGGGGGAGGGGGACCGCCTGCAGGTGAGACTGCAACGTAGGTTTCAAGACGGCCCATGCAACCCGTAATGCGTTTCAATCAGGCCTTGGGAGGACTTCTGGCAGTGCTTCGAGAAGGGCCCTCGAATTTCAGGGCGGCGTCGGCAATGCCGTGTAGAGATCGGGGTGTCGCTCAGATTACGTTTGTTCCCTACCTAGGCTCTGCCTAGAAGGGTTCTTACTCTCTTAGCTTAAAGGGGCCGGGCAGTGCAACACGCCCCGGGCGGTTCCCCCAGTCCCCTGGGAGCGGTTCCCCCCAAGTCCCCTGGGAGCTTTAGCTTTAGCTTTAGCTTTAGCTTAGTTTTAGCTTAGCTTTAGCTTAGCTGTAGCTTAGCTTTAGCTTAGCGTTTTGCTTAGCTTTTCGCTTAGCGTTTAGCTTAGCTTTAGCTTAGCTTTAGCTTAGCTTTAGCTTTAGCTTTAGCTTAGTTGTAGCTTAGCTTTAGCTTAGCTGTAGCTTAGCTTTAGCTTAGCGTTTCGCTTAGCTTTTCGCTTA
Source organism: Prorocentrum cordatum (assembly GCA_963575745.1). NCBI lineage: Eukaryota > Dinophyceae > Prorocentrales > Prorocentraceae > Prorocentrum > Prorocentrum cordatum. Next base: position 146,697 of record CAUYUJ010014510.1, read on the forward strand.
GCGTTTAGCTTGAGCTTAGCTGTAGCTTAGCTTTAGCTTAGATTTAGCTTAGCTCTAGCTTAGCTTTAGCTTATCTTTAGCTTAGCTGTAGCTTAGCTTTAGCTTATATGTAGCTTAGCTTGAGCTTAGCTGTAGCTTAGCTTTAGCTTTAGCTTAGCTTTAGCTTAGCTGTGGCTTAGCTTTAGCTTAGCTTTAGCTTAGCTTTAGCTCAGCTTTAGCTTAGCGTTACTGTTACTACTAATGCTGCTTTCCTAGGGGTTCCAACTCCTAGGTAGGGTCGCACTGGGATAATTTTTTATGTCATTGGCGGTTGCGCCGGGTGTCACGCGAGTCCCGCAATCGAGAATGTTGGGTCGCGTGCGCGCGTGTCTTCGCGCGAGGGAATCGCGCGGCCTCGTCAAGAACAAATGCTATCACCCAGGATTCCTCCATTCGTCCCGCTTCGCCGCCGTGGCGTCATGGGCGGAGCCTCGCTGCTTTCTTGCGCCCGGCCTCCGCCTCCCGCGTTGCGACCCTGCTTCTGCGCGCGCGCCCCCAATATCCAATCGTCGGCACATCGCGCGGAGTATTTGATTTGTTAACGGCGTTTTCGCGCGCGCCGCGCTCGGGCCCGAGCTGCGCGCTTGCCGCCGCGTCCACCTCGCGCGGCCCAATCTGGTGCTCGCGCCATGTCAGAGCCTCGTTTGGCCGCCCAGGCAGCGTGCGAGAGCGCGCGCGCGAGAGCGCGCGCGCGCATTCGTCCTGCCGGGTTCAAGCGTGCGATGATAGCGCCGACGTTGCAGCCTCCAGCCGCCGTGCGCACTTCCTCATGCGATGTGCGCCGCCGTTGCGGCGACGCTGGCTCCCGAGTAAGAGCCGCGCGCAACGCTGCTTTCGCTGACTGAAACACCGGCGCGAAAACACAACGCAACACCGCATAATCAATGACGACTATCGCATCCAATTCGGCGGCCATTCGGGCGCAGCTTGGGCACCATAACTTACTTGGGCCCCTTCGCCCTCGAATGATAAGGATGATGGCGATGATGGTGATGGCGATGGCGATGGTGATGCTGTTCGATGATGATGAGGATATTGATGATGTGATGATGCTGACGCTGACGAGGATGACGGTAATGGTGATGATGTTGCATGTGGTGTGAATTTTGATTTTAGTGGTGATGGTGTTGATTCTGATGTTGTTGCTGATGATGATGCTCATGTTGGTGCTGCTGGTGGTGATGGCGATAGTGACGATGGTGGTGGTGATGATGAAGATGATGACGATGGTGGTGACGAAGACTATGACGATGATGGTTATGCTTGTGGTGATGGCAATGGTGGTTTTGATGGTTTTGATGGATTTGATGACGTTGACGACGACGATGATAATGATACTTGTGTGAAAATGGTGTGGGTCATGATTTTGGTGGGCTATGTCTGTTCCAGTTGTTGTGTTGACGATGCCGATTATGATGATGATGTTGGTGATGATGATGATGATAATGATGATGCTGATGCTGATGATACTGATGGTGGTGGTGGTGGTGGAGGATGATGACGATGGTGGTAGTGGCGATGATGATGATGACGACGATGAGGTAAATGATGCTGATGATTCTGGTGGTGACGTGATGATGTAAGTGATGACGATGTTGTTGGCATTGACAATTATAATAATGCGCCCACTGGACAGTAAGTTGGCACACTCTTGATGGAGGCCGAAGAGCATGGTTCGGTGAGGGACGCTCGTGTGGAGACAATGAAACTTTTCCACCGTAGTGTCCTGCACAAGAGCAGCATGTATTCTTGGCGTGGCTCACGGCAGGAATATTATTCCCACTCTTGTTGTTGAGTAGCAGTAAGTTGCCAAAGCGGTGGAGTATTTCGTTTGTTGTTTTTTATTACAGGCGTATATTTTTCCAAGCAGAAGCGACGGGACCTTCGGCCATTTCGCACGAGACATCTTCAAAATGAGGGGGTGGCCGCACGTCATGTAGCACCGTTCCACTCTACGGCGGCGATGACGGCGACGACGACGGCGACGATGACGGCGACGACGTCGACGACGGCGACCACGACGGCGACGACCGCGAAGGCGGCGGCGGCGACGACAGTGATGACAGCGACGATGGCAACAAGGCGACGACGACAATTGACGACCGACGACGACGGCGACGACCGGGACGGCGGTGACGACGGCGGCGACGACCGAGACGGCGGGGACGGCGGGAAGGTAATTACGATGACGAGCGTGGGTTGGCCCCATGCGTGCGAACAGGTAAAGTTTCCACAGCCATCCGTTGCGGATTCGCAGGCGACATCGGACCGCCCTCGGACCATCTCAGGCCACGTTGGAAGTCAGATCCCAAACCACCCCCCAGAGGCCTCTGAAAAAGTCATGTGGGGGGACAGCGGAGTGCCCGAGATCATCCTGAACACGGGGTCTCTGCCCCTCACAGTTTTTGTTGTGAGTCTGGTTGTTCCCTTCAGTGTTCGATGTTCAATGCGCAGAGCTTCAAGGGTCCTGAGGACACTCCACTCAGTGCCTACTTACACATTCTTCTCTTGTTTTTCAAGACTCGTATCACGCGTGTGCTTCGCACGCGACATCTTCAGAATGAGAGCGTGGCCGCACGTCATGTAGCCCCGTTCCACTCCACGGCGATGTTGACGGCGGCGACGGCGGCGATGACGAAGACAGTGACGACGACTGGGACGGCGGCGACGGCAGCAACATTGGCTACGATGACGGGCGACGGAGAGGGGCGACTGCACGAACAGTTACAGTACCACACCCACGGGACAATTGTTCAACCCGTCTTTTGCTTGGACCGACGTGAGATCGGTTAGGTGAGAACGTTCCCAGTGGAGAGAGAAACTCCTTCTCCCGTAGGCTCTTGGACAAGAGCAGCTTGTCTTGTTGGAGCAGCTCGCGGAAACAATAAGTTCTTGCACCGTAGATGAATATTTGTATGCATCTGAATCGGTGGAATAATGCTTCCATGTTTTACGCAGGCGTATATTCTTCCAAGCAGAGGCGATGGGCTTCCTCTCGGCCGAAACGAACCGGTCCAAACGTTCGCCCTGGTGGAGGGCGACGACGACGACGACGGCGGCCATGATGGCGACCTCTCCTGCCCATCCCCTCCTCTCGTCCTTCTCCCCTCCTCCTCTCCTCAACCTCCTCCTGCCTCCTCATCCTGGTCCCGCTCCTCCTCCTCCCCAGGCACTGACGGCAAAAATAATCCTCCTCGATGACGCACCTCTCCGCCCCCCTCCTCAGAAGACGAAGCTCAGGTGATCGTTGAATTCTTGACGCTTCGCGTATCCCCACCGGCCTGCCCTCTTCGGGGCAGTCTCCCGCCGCTCAAGGGGGCGCCCAGACGCAGCGTCGTGGGCCCGCGGCCCTGGATCCCCACCGGCCCCTGGGCGCGCCGGCCATTGCTGCTGCCTTGCCGCCGCGCAGACGGGCTCAGCGGCCCTCGGCTCAGATCGGATCAGGGCCGCCGCCCCATGGATGACCGAGCGATCAATCGACGATAATCCTGTCATCCCTGCGGGGGCGAGGGCCGCATCACCTGACATCGGCCTCGGGACTTGTGGACTGAATGACTCAGGACATGTTCGCCCTGGATCTCAGGACACCATCCCGCCGGGACAACCTTCGCCCCCTGCTCCCTGGAATGGGAGCGCTTCGGCCGATGCTTCGTATACACGAGGACCGATGGCCCCCAACCGATCGGAAGGAGGGGTTGACTCCCTCAACCCTGTGATGCACACCGAAGTTGCGACCTTCCGTCGCTACCCTGGAGCCGAGATCGGCGGACGCGCAGTGGTAGACGGGATTGATACGTTCAGCCCTCTGTTTTCAACGGACAGCGCGACCTTCCGTCGCCACCCTGGATTTAATAATGGCAGGCATGAGGCCCTCCCGCTTAGCTACCCTTCTCTTACCCCCACTCTTCCTATGCCCACCGCTGGGCGCCCAATTTCCTTTTCTCCAGGCAGCGCTGGGCACAACGGGACCGCCCATGGCGATGCTAGGTTTACGGGGGCCAACGGCCCCACTCCTGAAGCAGTTTATCCCCCCACGGATTCTGTTCCTCTCAGACGGTTCGGCGACGAGCAGAGAGGTGCCCTCGGCTCCCGACGCAGGGACCTCGGCGGCGTGGATGGGGAGAGCGCGGGCCCGACACCCCCAGCAGGCGCCCACGAAGGCGACGTGGGGGGAGACGGGCAGTCGCGACGCCCTGGCCCCGTCGCGCATCCTATAGGCTTTTGCCCTCGCTCCGCCGCGCCCCCCTCTCTGGACGCGGCTGCGCCGAGCGAAGCTGCTCTCCGCAGCGTTTTGAGCATAGAAGACGGGCCCTCAGGTTATGGCGCGCACATCGACGCTGATGCCGCACAAGGCCACCCTCAGGGACCTGAGAGCGGCAGGCGCAGCATTGGAGGAGGGGGTAACGCGTCCATCCCCACGATTCACACAGATCTTGCGACCTTTCGTCGCGAACCCTGGAACGGACGGCGACGGGCAGAGGAGCGCCCGCGGTGTTCAGCCCAGGGAACGGTGTGAATGGGAAGAATGCATCAGGGAGCTAACCCCCATGGGGAGTGGTCGTGAGAGCGTTGGCGGAATGCGCTCCGACGTTGCGACCTTCCGTCGCCCCCCTGGACGCGATGACCGTGGGCGCGAAGCCCTCCTGTCTAACCCGACCGCCTCTCTCACCCCTACCGCTCCCATGCCCGCTGCGGGACGCCCAATTTCCTTCTCTCCAGGCGCTGTTGGACAGAGTGGATCGGCCCTAGGCGACGCCAGGGCTACGGGGGGAGAGGGCAGAGGGCCTCGCTTCTGCACAAGCAAACCCCCTCACGGATCCAGTCCCGCTTAGGCCAACTGACGAGGCGCAGATGAACGTCCTCGGCGGTCGCCCCATGGGCCAGGGCGACTCGGGTGGGGAGCTCAGGGAACTGATGCCCTCAGGGGGCGCCCGCGAGGGCACAGGCAACGGGAATGGGCAGGTCCCTGCCCGCAGCCCTGGCCCGCTTCACGGAGGCTCACGCCAACCCACCGCCGACCCCACCCCCCCCCCGACGTGCCCGCGCTGAGTGAGGCCGCCCCCGCTGTTGAGCTAAGCGGTGGAGCCAGGCCTCCCACCTGTGAAGCGCATCCCGACGCCGATGCAGCGTTCGACCGCTCCCATGGACCCGAGAGCGGCATGCGTAATGCTGGAGAAGGGGGTGATGCAGGCATCCCTGATATGCACACAGATCTTGCGACCTTCCGTCGCTACCCTGGATCACATGGCGGAAGGCTGGATGAGGCCCAAGGCGTTCGACCCAGGGATCAGTCGGATGTGAGAGTAAGGGCTATAGACCCGACCCCCACGGGGGTTGGGCGGGGGTGCGGTAGCTGTGTGCGCCCTAACGCTGCTGCCTTCAGTCGACCCACTGGAGTTGAGAGCGCTAGGCGCGACGCTGGCGGAGGGGGTGGGGCTCTCTCCCCCGCGAGACACACAGAACGTGCGACCTTCCGTCGCTACCCTGGATCGGACGACGGCATACAGAGGGAGGCGCACGGCGTTCGACCCAGGGACCGTTGGCAGACGGAGGACATGACCTGTGACCCAGCCCCCACAGAGGCGGGGCGGGAGAGCGCCAACAGTATACACACTGATAGTGCGACCTTCCGTCGCTTCCCTGGAGCAGGCAACGGGCCTGGCCTTCCGCCAGAGGGAGTGGAGCGAGAGTCGGGGCTCCCCGACTCCAGTGATCGCAGGGGGACGCCTTCCTCCACAGGGATGATCGATCGCATCTTTCCCTCTCCGGGATCGGCGGATGGAAGGCCCGACGGGCCTCCTCGTTCGCCCCGCGCCCCCAGGCATGCTTCCGACCCCGCGGTCGGGGCTGCTCCATGTTGATCGGATCGATCGGGCAAGGTCTCCGATCCCGGCGGCTGGATCTCCCCGTGCCTTTCCTCCCTCGCCCACCAGCTCTTCTCCCGACTTTTCCCCTCCCGACCCGCCCCGTGGGCTCGAGTTTCCTAACGCCGCGCTCGGTGGATGCCGCCGTGGACCTGACTATTCGTCACAGGACAGAGAGCGGGGGCTTCTCCTTTGGTCGGGCAGCGGCTCGCCCTTCGTGGTTAGCCACGCGGCTCACGGGGGTTCCGTCCTCGCGGACCCCCCCTCCTATCCATCCCCAGACCTTGCCCTGGAGGGCGAGTTGCGAATGGAGAACCCGCCCACCCCCTCAGACCTTGACGACCCCAGCCAAACGCTGAGGAGCAGAGGGCAAAGCGCTGCGGACCTCCACGCCCGGTGGCTGGACGCCACTGGGCACGCGAATGCTGTCTGGGCGGCCAGCCGGGAGGCGGGCGGACCCATCTGCGGCCCGCGCGTTTCTGACGCCAGGATCTCTGGCAGGGGGGGCACCATGAGGGCCCTGCGTCGGCACCTTGTGCGCATCGATGGTCCGTGGCGCGAGGTTCCCAACCGCGGAGCGCCGAGAACATCGCGTGAGACCAGCAACCTAGAGCTCCTCATACACCACGCGTGGAGGGGGGCACCGCCCAGGCCACCCAGGCATACGGGCCGACGGCCCCATGCGCGCGGCTCCCGTAGAACCAGCTCTCCCTGGACGTTGCTCGGAGCTCGCCACTTCGGCCCCGATTCTCGCTATCCTGGACCACACTTGGCCAGTATGGTCCATCGCTGGAGGAGACTATGAGGGGCGTCTGGGAGGCGTTCAACCGGACCCAATACAGGTCCTTGCCTTCCGCTTTGAGAGCATTACTCATGATCCCAGCATAGGAGGGGAAAGACTGGATGCAGCCGACCCATCTGTGACTGAGAGACAGCTAGCACGGCTCGAGTACGTTGCCATGGCCGCCGCTGCGCACTACTGCGACATAGGAATGGAGCTCCCGAGCGGTTTTGACACAGATAGGATGCTCATGCCCACCAGATCTCCCGAAGATGCTGTTCCCCTGCGCAGCGGTGGCCCTAACCGAACAGACGGGGCGCAGGACCCCTCGGATGAGGAGACCATAGAGTATGCGCTCAGAGTCCTAATTCACGAGCGCAGACAAAATATAGTCCACTTTCCGGACCATGGGGACGTCAGACAGTGGGCCATCACGAGAGGGAACCTCGAGCGAATGGGGAGTGACGTGCACTCGAGACGACAAGCAGGTAGAGGCCCAGTACCATGGGTAGAGCCCGCCCTCTTGGGGATACCCGCCAGCTCCACGGGCATCCCCGGAGTCCCCACCCAAGGAAGCGACAGCAGCGACAACGTGTGGCCATGGTCCACCACAGCTCACAGGCTGCGGCTGCGGGACTTCTTCTGCCCAGGAGAGAGATGCAATTTCTGTGGCACCTGGGTGCTCCGAGACCCCTCAGGGCGAACCTGCATTACTTGCCACAGGCTGGCCAACCCCTGGAGCTACAACCCAGAGGAGCCGCGAGCAGACGCCTCACCTCAGAGTCACCCAGGAGCAGGCCCTGGCCAGCCACCCAACAGGCACGCCCTCGACCTCCTGGACTCCGCTCTGCTGGCTCAGTTTGTCAAAGCGGGCATGCGTTACGCCCCAATCGCCGAGCACCTTTACTCCCCCACCACGCCTGGCGCCTCCGACTTCACCCCAACTTGGCTCGTGGGTGAACTCCTGGGAGCCTGGGGGCATATGGTGGCCCACGCTGTAGGCCTACCTGAAATCTGGTCATGCGAAGACTCAGGAGGCCTCGAAGAGGTCGGGAGCGATTGGCAACTCCGCACAGCAACGATCTCGCTGGCCCTATTCTGCTCAGCACCAGGCTCCTGGGCCCTAAATGTCTGCCAGAAATTCGGCACGTCATTAGGACCTACCCCCAGGGGCGGCTCGATGGGTGGTTCTCTCCCCCTCTCTACCATGGCGGCCCAGACGCTCGCCCACCAACATGCCGGAGGCCCCCACTACCCAGCAGAACAACTACATCCGTCCCCATAGGACCGAACACCTTGGTGCATCTGGATGACCTCTGCTGGTTAAGGTACACCATCGGCGGGGATCACCTTGACCGCGCCATAAGCGACGCACGTGACCATACCGATCTCAGGAGACGCTGGTGGCACAACAGGGACAGCCCACACTCGCATACAGCAGAAGTAATGAGAGGGGCGCTGCAAGCAGCCGCACGCACTGAATGGCGCCCAATACATCCCCAAATGGGGCAGGGTACCCCCCTGGGAAACCTCGTCACGGACGCCGTCATTAGACGACTGGATGCAGACAGCAGGGGTCAGGACCAAGTGCGTTCTGGACGTCCTAGAGAAGGGCACGCCCCCATGGACGTGGACAACCCCCGCAGCGGCGGGGATAGCCACGCGGGCTCAGAAGGGGTAGGAACCAGGCCTCCCCAGAGACCCCCCCCAGTCCTGGAGGAAGGGCTTTCCCAAGCGGAGCGTTCCCAGCGAGACGCTTTCATCGAGGAGGTGCGGAGAATCAGGACGAGGGTCGCAAGCAACTCCGTCACCCCTGGCATGCGTTGGAGCAGCATCCTGGCCCCCTTCATATGGGGCACAGCCACCGACAGAGGTCGAGGCGTCCTCGAGCTGGCCTTCAGGAGCAGCAACCTCAGCACCACTATTATTGACCATGCAGCAGCCTGGTGGAGAGCACGGGGCGTCAGCTCCTACAGAGATGCCCAGATAGCGCTGGCGTCCGAAGCAGACGCGGCGTCCAGGGCAGCTGGTGCCTCGCTCGAGGCCCCCGAAGTAGGCGGATACATTGCGCCCCAGCTCCAGGAGCGGATGATGCTGCACCTGGATGCAAGCGGCTTCCTTCAGACTGCCATCCTGTCAGGGGATCGGCAGGCGGTGGAAGCTGGAGCGAGGGTTCGTGCGCAAATGGCCAGTACCGGACCAAGATTAAACCCGAGGAACAACGGGCCCGCGAGCGAAGGCAGAGCTCGCCCTGGAGTTGAGACCGAAGCTGTGGAAGCCACAAGCACAACCACGCCATGGCACGCGGACGTAAGACAGATGCTCAACCGGGCAAGCTTCGCTACCCCCCAGGGCAGGTTACCGGCTGGCAGCACCAGAGAAGGGCTCCTGGACAGACTCATACGCACCCTCGACGCCAGGCAGCGGGATGAAGAGGAGGCAGGCAGAGGGACCATGCCGGCCCCCGGAGAAAGGACCTCTGTCAACGGAGACCAGGCACAGTGCCTGGCGCAGAGCATGCTCCTGGAACATAGGGTAGACCGACAACCGGGTCCCTGGATCTCTAGAGCCCTGTGGCTCTGCCTGGCCCCACACTACTTCCCACTCCTCAGACCAGTGCTGAATGTGCGGGCCTTGGACTCTCGACCCTACGACGTTCTCTACCGCTGGATGACCAGGAATGAAATGCACACGCCGGAAGACCTCGTGGCCTGCCTTCGAGGGGACTTCCCGGATGCCGATCTAGCTCCATACTCCAACCTCGCCAACTTACAAATCCAGGCCCTTATATCCCATCTCAGTGAAGGAGCTAGTCTGACGCACCTCGACGCCAGTGTGTCCGCCAGAGCCCTCATCGAGAACCTGGGGGACGGCTTATCCCAACTCAGCCACCCGCCTGGAGACAGTGTCAGGCTCCCTCCGGAAAGCATGGACGCCGTGGATGTTCCTCCTTGGGACCTGGAGGTAGGGAGCCCCCGATGCGCGATCTGCAGCGAAGACATCTGAGGTTTCGCGGAAGCCCTGGTGCCATGCGGCCACCTGAAGCACGCCGAATGCCTGAGACAGTGGAGGGTTAGCCAGCCAGCGCAGGCCCTGTCCCACGGAAGATGCTTCCCAGCGAACTGTCCGACTTGCCGCTCCAATGATAGGGGTAGCGTCTCCGTAAGGATGCCAGGACGACCCCGAGATGCCGACGCCGCTGAGGTGGCGGTACCACCAGACATCCTGCAGCTCCGCGACGGGACCCTACTCCTACTCCCACTGCAGCCTTTCCTGAGCCTGCAAGAGCTAGCCGATGCCCTGAGGCATCTGGCCCCTGATCTGGACTGCCTCAGAGCACAAACACTCTCCATCCGACGTCCCCACACATACGTCACACTTTCAGACACGCGCAGAATCCATGCGCACGTTGCCGAGAGGAGAACCGCGCAGGAGGCACGTCATGCCCCGATGGAGGTGGATGGGACCCCACCTGACGGTGGAAGCGGTGGAAGCGGCATGGACTCCGACGACACTCACAGCAGCACGCAGGGACCTGGGACCTCGCCTCCGCAGCGACCCCTCGGCCCCACCAACAGGGCAGATAGGAGACGGCAAGCCCCGCGAATCACTTTCGGAAGATGGGCACTGCTACTGGGACGGAACCCCCCAGAGGATGAACCCAGGAAGAGGGGACCTGGGCGGTTCCCGGTAGGGCTGCTCACCGCGGCCGTCCGAGACATCGCAGCCGATCTGGTAATTTCCAGAAGCACCTATCTCGGCGAGCGTGTAGCGGACGAGACGGGAGTCACCTTTGCCCTTGCAGGCCCAGATGCCTGGGAGCAGATCAAAGCAGTGGTCACGGAGCTCAGGAACCAGCCTCAGGGGAACGCCGCCCCAACAATTCCTCGTGGTAGACGCCCTTGCTCAACGCATGGATGCCGCCCTGACGGCAGCCGCCGTCGCGGGTAGCCCATGCTGTCTCGTCGCCCTGGCCACCGAGGGAGTGCCGTCCCCTGGAGGACCGGATCCGGTCGAGCTCGCAGCTTTGGCCAACGCGCAGTGGGGATACCGAGCCGCCAGCAAAATTACCCATCTCGTGCCGATTGGACACCCCTACCGAACTGGCAAGCCCAGCGCACCCATGCAGCAACTCTTCGCCGCTCAATTCGACCTAGAGGGCAGGACACTGCGCACGATCCTACCCCCGTCAATAGTTGTGCACTGGGGAGGGAGGAACGGGGACACCTCTGACGCTCTGCACATCCTAACCCCTGAGAGCGGCAATGACGGTGTCGTTGCGCAGACCATGAGGTGGAGGGACGAACTAGGGCGATCCCACAACGGGGCGATCGCAGCCGACTGGGTCACCACGAGAGTGCAACTCCCCCGGGACGAGCTTCTGAGATACCAGGGATTCGAGATGCTCTTCCACCACGTTCTCCGCTGCAGAGCAGCGAGACCTACGAGCGGTGAAAACGGCATACGTGCCCCCCTGGAAAACCTGCAGGCGGTAGCTCAAACCACCATGCTGGCCCACCAGACGGCGTGCGTCTGGAGAACACACGAGACAAGTGACTCAGTGCACATCCCAGTTCCCCCCAGGGCGATCTGCATAGCCCACTCCGTTGCCTCCGCAGCAGCCGGGGCCATGGGACACAGAGTCGGAATCTGCGGGACGGGGCTTCTTCTGATCTCCACTCCAGAAAGAATTGCCGCCCCCGTCTTGAGGCTCCTCCGGGACGAGCTTCCGCGGGTCTTTGGGGACGCCTCCTCTTCCATGGCACTAGGACCGCGCCGCATCCTCCTGGAAGGACCCTGGGATGGAGGACCCTTATTTGTGCGCCTCTCCGACCCCGAGAATGGCTTTCACCTAAGATGGAATCTCGCGGACATGGGACAAACGCGGCCTGAGGACGTCCTGCAAGCCGTAGAGGCCACGACCGGTCCTGGCACGGTCGAGCAGGTCTCCACCGTGTACGCCTGGTTCCCAGATGTCTCTGACTACAGATACATGACGCAAGTCCGCATACGCTTAGCTGCGGCCGACGCCATGGCGGCAGCCTTCGTGGGCACCAGTTGTATAGTGATCGGAGCCCAGACCGTCAGGATCTTCCCTGCCACACCCAGCAGGGACCCCATGCACAGAGCGGCTGCGACATCCAGGGAACTGCAAGAGCATGTGGACGCGCTGGCCAGCATCTCGGTCCGACAAGCCCCCAGACGCGCTGTTCAGCCTCAAGTCCTCGAGATCACCACTTTCGACAGGCACGGGACGCAGCTAGGAGAAGTTCGCCCACGCAGCATGCGCCCTGACGCTTGGCTCCCTGGACACAGCACGCTTCGGCTCTTCTCTGCCTCGGTTGGCTCGGCGAACGCCCAGCTACGAACTCGACTCTGGCCACTCCCGGATGGCCCGGACGGTACCTTGCACCCAGCCAATACCAGAGCTGCCCCACCCAGCATCACGGGGGACTGGCTCCGAGAGAACGCTAGGGCGATGAGCAGGAGCGCGCCCAATACGGTGCCTAGCGTGTCGCAGGAAAGTGGCCTACGGGTTTACGAGACCGTCCTACAGCCTGGAGAATACCTACTCGCCGCGATAGCAGCCGGTGGAGCCGTTGAGGTCACCACGAGCGGTGAGGCAGGTTTCCTGTTCACGTCGGTCCCCACCTGGGTGACGGTGCTCCTCCCTGCGGACGCGGACCTCAGGGCAGCCACGAGGGGTGCTGACAGACCACAAGCTAAACTCAAACTTCAGCTTGCCGCGGGCCCCATCCACGTTGCACGCCTGGACTCTGCCCCTGCAGCCACACCAACTCCCGCTTCAGTGGGGCTGAGGGTCCATGCTCCCTCCCAGCAGCCACTTCCTAGACGTACTTCGGCTTCACTCAGCCCACTCTCTGGGCCCGCCAGACCCACACTTTCTGGAGCTCGCCGAGGTACTAGTGAGTGCATGCAGGCCGCCCCTGGCCGAACTGGTAAGAGCCGACGAAGATGCAGTCCGCGTCGCGCGGGGTATGCTGGGTAGATGCGCCGCCGTGGTCCCGGAGCAAGCTGTGCACGACGTGGCGCGCGGCGTCCAGCGCCGGATCGCCTTCGAAATCCGCAGACAACTCGAGGGCCGGCCTATGCGGAGGTACAACTGGGACATGTTCGCCGCCATCTGGATCCTACAGTTGGCCAGCCCGGGGAGCCTGGGCCGCGACCACGTCTGGCAGCTCATGCGAGAGCTCGGGATCCGAGAAGACGTCACGAGGCAGCTCCCTTTCACCCAGTGGCTCGCGCCTGAGCCTGACGACACCTACTCAGCCCACCAGCCCTGGCTCGAAGTCCCTGGATCCAGAGGTGCAGACGTTGACGCCACCACTGCGCTCTCAATCCCGGAAAACGTCACTAGTGCCCTGGACGCCCTGATCAACAGGCTGTCTAACCTACACTGGGAGGAGCGGCAGCGCCATGACCCCGGAAGAGTCACTCGGGGGCGGAGAGGCACCTCCCAGACCCCCAGAACCGCTGGAGCGGGGGACAGACCTATGGACAACCCAGGCACGAGCCAACGCAGAAGCCGCAGCCGGGCGAACAATGAGACGGACGTGGCAGGTATGCAAGCGGGTGACGCGAGACCACCTACTGCGACAGGTCCTGGACCGCCAGCCGCACCTGCAAACCCCGGGCTCCCCACTTTGGCGACACCACAGACATGCGCAAACCCCAGCGGAGGGGCCAACGACAACCCGGCACTTACCGCGCAGGGAGTGCAACCTCGGCGACAGATGGCACCACACGAGCAAAGTACGGCACCACCCTCCGTGGCCAGACCGGCCGGCGAAGGAGTGGCGGATAATGCCGCTGCCCGGACCGACAACACCGTCGAATTCCCACGCTGGGCGACCCCTGCGAACCCCGCGACACCCAGAGAGGGACCAGCACGGTCACACGCCCCGGTCTGCGCCACCACGCCGAGCCCGGGCGTGGGCGAAGGCCCCTCCACAGCCTGCAACGCTGCAGAAACTGTGGGACGAGATAGCCCTGACCCCGCAGAACCTCCCGAGAGACGCAACGGCGTGAACGCCCCTGTGAGCCCACGGACTTCTCAGGATGAAGCAAATGCCAGCACGGAGCTGCGCTCGACTGGGAGGGGTGGAACCACGACTCTGGACAGCACAGAGGAGGCTCGGTGCACGGCCCCGGCTGCCAGCACTACGGGCACGGGGGGCGCGGCGGGTAGCCAGGGCGCGCCTCCACGGGTCCCCACGGATGCGGCGACAGTCCAGAGCAGGAGACCGCCGCCGGGCACGGTGCCTAGCATTTGCAACGACCCCCTGGGGCGAGGAGACATGCCGCGAACCGGGCCTGAGCTCCCCCCCGTGCATGGACGCGGACTGGAGACGGGAATGTGAAGTCATGGCGCGTACGCTCAGACTGGCACAGGTGCACGCCTCTGACGGCACAGGCAAGCCCCCCATCCGAAGACGAATGGAACCAAGTTCTCAGTGTGATCGCATGGGCCGCAGCGATACCCCAGCTGGACAGAACCGTCAGGGACCTTCACCAAGAGCTTGGACTCGCCTCGCGAATCCCAGACGCCTTCAACGCCTACTGGAGTACCCACCCACCTCCGGGCACGCGCAACCCCGCCGGCAGGAGGATAAACTCACGCCAAGCGGCGCTGACTGCTGACGCGGCTTGCGCTCAGCTGAGGCAACTCGCAGGCGGTCCGGCCTCTCGCTCGGACAGCGCGTCGGCACCCGATGCCCCCTTTCAGAGCCTTGCGCCTGCCATGCTCCGCACCATCCTGCGCGCGGGAGCGGGCGCCCCATTCTCGGACGATAGGGGCCAGGTCCTGAGCGAGACTGTAGAGGCCTCTCCAAGGAACCTACGCAGTACCGGTAGCGCCGCCCGGCGTGCCGGCACGCCCAGACCTGCACGTGCCCCGGCCGGGACTGCTGTGAGTACAGCCGACGACGGGCTGACCAGGCGTGCCCGACACCGAAGCGCGACCGGACCGCGACTGGTAGAGCACAGCACCCAGCCCCATAACACCGCCGCTGACAGAGCTCGTGGGAGTCCGGCTCGCCGGCCACCCAGAGGCAGGAATGGCGGCACACGCAGGACCGCACTACGCGGTGCGACCCGACGCAGAGCTGCGGGCAACGCAGACAGGGAAAGGTCCACCCGACCAGACAGCAGACCTCCCCACCCAAGAACTCTGGTCGACCTCTGGGAACGCTCCCGCGCAGGGGAGGGCCCCCCCACCGGGGTCACAGGGAGAGGCGTCACAAGACGGGCGTCCAGACCGGCGAGTGCGGAGGGCGCCCGGATCCGCAGGCCGCGGCCCCGTCCAACTGTCTTCTCACCAGACGAGCCCACGGCCGCCCCCCAGCCCGCCGATGTGCTTCAGCAGGTTTGGGGGCGACATAGGGACGGACGAACTGGCCTCTCTCCAGTCGCACCTGCAGACACGACGCTTGCTGCGTACCAGATTGCGGGCTTGGACAATACACAGATCATCAGCACTCTAAGGACTCTCCAGCAGGATGGCCTCGTCTCCAGCGTTTCCCCCGACGGCACATGGGACATCGCTGGGCACCTTAGGCTCCACCCTATCAGCGATCCCAGACATGGGGAAGACTGGACGTATGACTTCACCCAGCAGACGAGTGCACGCGTAGTCAACCCTCGACCCGGCCCGAGTGCCACCGTGGGAGCAAGTCTTCACCTTGTATCACTCTTCGATGAATGGGGCCTGGCGAGACTGGCGGTGGGCGACCTCTTAGCCAAAGTCGCCGCGATTTCTCGGTTCAGATCCTCCGCCTTCGTCGAGTTCAGCGAGGAAGTGGCGGCTCGAGTGGAGAGGCGTTGGGACCGTGACAGTGCCACGCGCTTGGATGGAGGACCCCCGCACATTAGGTTGGGAGCTGATGCGTGGGATCTCTTGAGAGGGGACGACCGCTGGAGTCCCTGGATCGACCACCTCAGAACCCTGGACCCTGGAAGCTTACTTGTCATCACAGCGGGGCTCCCAGGTGCCAGCCTTTCTGCAGCCAGCCAGCACCGGGGACTTGATGGACTTGCGGGTTCCCAGGCAGTGCAGTTCTTTGCCGTGCCTCTCCTGTGGGGCACCGTCCGCAGACTCCGCCTGGATGTCCACGTCGTAATATGCTGCGAATATCCAGCCACCATCCTACAGGCGCACAAGCAGGCAATGTGCACTGCACTGGGGGAACTCCCCGCAGACTGGGCGGTCCGCATAGATGCTGCACCCGCAGTCGCCAGCCCGAGAGACCGATTGTGGTTCAGCAATTGCCCTCCCACGGATGACCTCGTTACGTACCCTCGGCTCCCCAGTCCCTGGGAAAGGGGATGGACGTGCAGACCGGACGGACGCATCCCTCCCTGGACCCAGTCCAAGGCTCCTGCCAACGCCCTGAAGGCAATAGTTCCTTGCGGTTATCAGACGCACCCCCTCTGTCTGCTATACAATGGGGACAGCAGCCGCAGATGGCCCCTTCGCACCCTCGCCGACACCAGGAATGGCATCAAGCACATTCTTCAGGAGACCGGAGCCGAGCGTAACTTCCAGGGCTGCGCGGAAGGTCTGACGCTCGTCTGTTACGGAAGAGAGCGAGAGAGCCTAGCCAGCGAAGGGAAAGCGAGGGCCTGGGCGGGCTGGCACCAGGCCCATGGCAGAGAGCACGGACTCAGGATCCCATCTCCGGAGGAACGGGCCCGAGCGGTGGGCCTTGATTCTCACTATCGGCCCCTGGACATTAGTGGGAAGAAGCTCTACGATGCCGTGGGAACCCACCTGGGCCCGAGATGCCTCCAGCGCAGACTTGCGACCGCCATCCTGGATTGGAGCAGGAACGAGAATATCTCCGGCTACCAGCACGAAGCTCCGACAGAGGGCCATATCTGGGCCGCGTGGAGGCAGGCGCGCAGCTTCGCCGACAGAAACTGCCCTTGGGCACCGCTCGCCGGGAACCCCTGTCCAGATGACATAGTTCGAGCCAGGCTGCAGCAACAGCTCCTAGATCAAGGGTTGCCGTTCCCCTAGACTCGCCTGAAGACCCAGGGACGCTTCACCTCGCCCTTGGGTCTCCCCCGCTCACGAATCTCGTTCCGGGGGCGAGAACCAGAGCCTGGCAACTAGCCTGCTCCTCCCTGGGCCGCGCCCTTGCCCTGCACAGTAATCATACCGTACGGCGACCGCGAGCCCTCTGGGCCTTCGTACACACCACCCCCTGGAGCAACCCCACCTGGGCGGACCTCTGCGGGGACCTTTCCCTTCGGTCGCTGATCGACGCCATTTCCAATGCCGCGCAGGCCGGTCCACTCAAGGTGGGCTGTTGGAACGTTAGGTACCTCAAAAGCACGACTGCTCATAAGAACATGATCAAACACGCCTTCTTGACGCAGATGACCACCAACGGTAGGATCGGACTCGTTCAGGAGACCCACTGGACAGAACACGAGGCGGCCGTCTGGTCCACCATGTTTCACGCCCGCGCGCTTGTCGCCTCTCCAGCCTACACTGGACCAGCCGGGGGATGCGCGGGCGGAGTGGCAATCATCATTCCCCACGGCACTACGCTCCTACGGGCAGAAGACCTCGTCCCCGGATGTGCCGTTGCAGCCACCATCAGCCGAGGTGACAGCACCTACCGCCTGGTCTCGGTGTACCATTGCAGTCCCCAAGGCCCACACCTGCTGCGCATGCAGGGGGCTGCCGGTCCGCATCTCGGCAGACAAGCTCCGCGCGCCGGGGGGGAAATCCGGCGCCTCCCCGTCGCGACCAGGTTCGCGCGGAGCGGGGATCGGCTCGCCGTTTTCCAAACGGGCGACACCAGGGCGAGCTGGATGCCGCCAGGGGTGAGTTGGTTCCCCTTCCCCAGGACTGACAGGTCCCCCAGCGCCCTCTGGACCAAGAGCTACTGCAGACTCTGCGACCTGCATACCCTGGTGCTCAGAGCTAGCAGGGACATGGAGGCAGGCGAGGAAATCACCGTCGGAGACTCCCCGCTCCCCGCTGCCGACGCGGCCCAATGGCCCTTTGAGCTCACCTTTGACGGTGGGGCTCGCCGGATCGGGGAAGGTGATAAGGTCTCCGGGGCGGCAGCTGTCCTCTGGAGACACGACCCGCGCCGCGGCTACCCGCGCGTCGTCGCGGTCGCCGTCGTTGCCCTTCCAGGCTGCGACAATGCGCAGACGGCGGAGGTTTCCGGGTGCAGAGCGGGACTTGCCCTGCTCCCCCACCTTGATACCACGCTTCGAGGGGCTCGAGTGGTCGGCGACAGTCTAGCTGACATCCGGTACGGAGCCGGCACTGGGCGCTATCGCCGGCTCCACCTGGCACAACAGATGGACTTCGCCCTTCGACAATCCAGCGAAGCTGGATGGACACTCACATGGCAGGCTGTGCGTCGTCGCCTCAACAAGGCAACCGACAGTCTTGCCACACTAGGGGTTTTCTGGGCCGACGCTCTTCGAGGCGCCGCGACCTGGCCGTCACTTCCTGGATCGTCTGGGACGGCACCCAGCCGCCCCCACCCCTTTTCCCTGCCGCGGACGTCGACCTCTGCGACTTGGACCAGGTTTCGCTGTTCGTTGATGCTCTCGAAAATCCTCCTCCCTCCCGCCCCCTCTGATCGCCCCCCGCCGCGGCGCACTAAGGTGCTGTCGGGTCGCAGCTTCATCTGCCATCGCAAGACAGCGCAGCATTCCGCTGCCACCCTGGACCGGCTCCCACCCTGGATAATGCCCAAAAACAACCAGGGCCCCCTCCGTCGTTGGCCCTCCTGCCTACCGTACAGTGACGACGGGCCGCCAATGCGCATGGGCACGCGCGTCTTCTTGGCCCGTTTTTGTCCCTGGATGCGTTGGGTCTATTTGCACGGCGGTTGGCGGCACTGGTGCGAGATCTGCCAGGAGCCCGTCGACGACACAGCGCACATCCTAAGCGATAAGCACTTCGACATGTCGGTGGCACGGTGCCAGGACGGGTGGCCAGACCCGAACACCTTCGTCACTCCTGGGAATATTTGGTGCATGTGTGGAGGGGAGCCCTATGACTCGTCCCACCGGGTGTCCGTCACGCGGGTGCCCTGGCGCGGCTGGGAACCTGTCCAGCCCTCGGTTACCCGTGACGGGGTGCGCTCGCTCCCTGGCATCGCGATCCCCGAGGATGCGCTGCACGTGCCCATTACCTACCCCCTCTGGGACGATCCGCCGACATATAACTGCCCAGGAGGCACCAGGGTGGACACGGAGAAGGTTCGAACGCACATGATGGACAGGCGGGGCGCCGCAAGGGAGGGCCTCAGGCCGTCCGAGGACGGCGACGGGAGCAGGATGCGGGCGAAAACGTCCATCTGGCTACCCCCCGCACCTGGACAGGCCGCAGGCTCCTCCGGGGTACCTCCTCCCCCGCCCCCGCCGACTCACCCTCCTCCTGCCTGGGGCCCACCCTGCCAGCAGCGAACAGTCCAATTGGCCGAGGACAGTGCAGCGGAGGTCGACGCTCTTTCCCCGACAGGCCCAGCCGCCCTGGATGAGTCACTGGCCATGCAGGCAGCCTCAGAGGTCGCCAGCCTCTACTCGGTTCCGTTGGACCCCCCGCACTCCAGGGTCCACCCCAAGGCAGCGCTCGGGGAGCTGACCAATGCAGGTCGACTCCCCTCACAATGGCCTTACTCCCTCCAGGACCGAGGGCAAACGTTAAGGAGGATCGCGTGGGTTGAAAGCCAAGCCTCGGTCGAGACGGTAGACGATGGCAGAGGCTCCGCGCGAGAGGACCTCGCCAGAAGAGGCAACTGCGCTCTCGGAGTTCGCGTCACCAGGATCGACGCCAACGCGAACATGGAGGACCTGGACACGTTTCGGCTGCGGAACGCCATGAACCTACCCGACGGGAAAGAATTTCTGTTGTTGGAGTGGCCCGCAATGTACAAGGTTGCATCCAGACCCCTGGAACGTGACAAAGAGAGCAGGTGGCTGTACATTTCTTCAGTCACGGCCCGACAGTAGACAAGATCGCAGACGTCTCAGTTTAGTGGCCTCCCGCCCTGGGCGGTCACATCCACCCCAAGGATGCTCAAGCGCTAGGTCTCAGCCCTTCCGCCAGGTACCCCTCCGCCTGGTCCATGCGATCTTAGGGACACCGTGGCTTCGCAACAATCCATCCTTCCTCAGGATGCCTCCGTGTTCTGGGACTCGAGTCTGTTCTCCTCTCTTGGGGTTTGGGGGGGTGGCCCCCTCCCCTTCCCTTGCCTCCTGTCGGCTCCTGCAGCCTCGGGCTCAAGCTTTCAGTATGCTACTTCCCAAGGCATCGGACCCTCACGTTATCTTTCAGGGGAAGCTTTGCAGGTCTAAACGCAAAGTCTGCTTCCTGTCTAAACAAGATCTTGAGGCACTCTCATACTGCTCTACGCTGCTATTCCAAAGGGTGGTCAAGTTGCCAGCTCGGTTTCTTGTACCATCGGACCTTGGTGGTCCTCATTTCACTTATGACTGGTGCAAAATCCCGCTTTTCAAAGCTTGTCGGGACAGCGGCTTTAAGGGACTGTATGTCAACGTTCGGGGTCCCGACGAAAGGGTTCGGAGAGTTCCTTGGAAAGAACTGGCTGCTGGTCAGTAGCCGTTTCGCCTCAAATGCTGACGGGAACTCTCGTCCGAGACGGCTGGGAAACATCCACATCCATATCCAATTCCAGGGGATGGCCAAACGCAGCCTTCCAGTCAAGCTAGCCGCCAAGAAGCGTCTCAAGTGGACACACGGCTCAGGAGGAATGTGGAACTACTGTGAAGAGGAAAAAGTCTACACCAAAGTCTGGTATACGGAGTACTATGACACGTGGTTCGACCCCGAATCGGGCTGGCCTCACCCAGTGGTATGGTACCTATCTGATTACTGGTGGGACGGAGACTTCTTTGTGGAAAAGTGGCGCTGGAAGTACCCGTGAATGCAATTCCTGGGACTCCGACAGACTAAATCCCTTGGCGTCTGCGGTGCATGGGCCTGCGGCTTTTTGGAGGACTCTCAGTATCCCTCAATCTCCTATGCATGTTCTTCAACGTTGTTGGTTGGCAAAATACAAAAGGTTATAAACAGATCCATCTTGCGCCCTCCATACTTGTTTGAATTCAACCTTACTCCATTGGTCTTGATATGCCTGGGGTGGGTTGTCACGGTTGAGTTCTCACTCGGCTTTGACATTCCATCTTGTATGCCTCCGTATCTTCTGGGTTCATTGCGTGCTTGGGACATTCAGTTTCTATTTTAGACTTTCGTTCAGTACATATATCCGTCTTGGTTGCTACTTATGTTCAATGGGTTTCATGGGACTCAATGAAAGATTTCTTTACTTCTTGCTTACTTCAGACCTTGGGACCATATGCCCCCAAGATTGGCTTCAAGAGCTACTCAAGCCACTCAAGATTGTTGATCAATTTGAGCATACTCCTTTATCTTGCATTACGTTTCTCATTCTTCTCTTCTTCATTCAAAGCAAGAGAGACCTTGTGGTGGGATTCATTTGGGACATCGGACAATCTATCATTCATGATTTCTTTCAGTATCATGGGTTTCAATCCTGGGCTGGATTCACCTTTCTTCTGCTTCATTTTTCTTCCGCCTCTCCTCTCGCCTCCCTCTTTCTCTACCGTACGCATTTGGCGTATTGGTGGCTTCTCAGGTTTTTGTTTTGGGAGAACCGACCTTTCAAGGCGCTTCATCATCATCATCATCATCGTGGTCTACAACTACGGAAAGGGTGGGCAGTTTCACGAAGACGAGACCAAGGCGAAACGCCCCCCGAGCGACGATCTCCCCTGGTATCGCGTGGATGAAGCCCCTTCTGACATCCAGTTTTGGTGGCAATGCTCGGCGCTGGACCAAATCTACTACCTACGCCAGAACCCAGCGGACTTGTTTGGCCACCAGTTGTCACCTGTGACGTACCTCCTGGCCTTTGTTCACGCCCCTCGGTCGGAGCGGACTTTGGCCAACGACTTGGGACACGCGCGTTCCTTGGGGCTGATCCTTAGGGCCAGGGCGGCTGCCACCCTGGACCAGAGCGTCCCCGACGCCGACCACACGCAGGCTGTCAGTGACGGCACGCTACTGCAGGCACCGCCTCTCCCCCAAGGCCTAAAGGCGTTCTCTGACGAGGAAATCTCAGATGCGACAGGCTCTGTCTTCCAGAGGGTGCGTCCAACTCCCAGCCTGGGCACTCTCCACAGGATTGTGGACAAGCACAGGCCGAACGGCGATGCGTCCAGTGCCCTTCAGGCCACCCTGAACCACCATGCCGTTCTAGTGCGCGGACCCCCTGGAACGGGCAAGACCACCCTCTCAGTTGCCTGCCTGGACATGTGGGGCTCCTGCCTACGCCCTGGGCACGCGGTCGCTTTGGCAGCAGGGTCCAACACGGCGGTCGACCAACCAGCCTTGGCAATGATCGAAGCACAACGTCAGCGGCGCCTCGACCAAGACACGGGCTTCCCCGACAAGTTCGTGCGCCTGGCAAAGAAGGACCGTGTCAACGAGGCACTTGTCGACCTTACACCCGAAGGTCACTACAGAAGCGCCCACGGCGATTTCCCGTTCCAGGACGGGGACAAGAGCCAGGGCTTCAGGCCCTATAAGGCGATCTTACTGCGTCAGGCCAGGATAATCATGTCTACGCACGAGGCGTCAGAGGCACTTGGTCAAAAGGACAGCCCCCAAATCGTCCTCCTGGTAATCGACGAGGCTGGGCAAGCCACAGAGCTCCACGCCCTCATGTCCATGGTAAACTTGATCAACAGTGGGGGGACCGTGGTCCTCGTCGGAGACCCGAACCAGCTGCCCCCCACGGTGCTCTCCAAACTGGCGAACGACCTAGGGCTCTGCGTCAGCATCTTCGACAGGATGTTTCACGCACTTCGCGGCCAGGAGTCTTCCGTGGTTCACCTTATCGGATGCACCCGCAGCTACTCGCCTTCCCGAACGCAGCCTACTACGGGAAAGGCATGAAGTCTGGCATCCTGGATCCGCTCAGAGAGCGGCCAATCGTCGAGGGCATCCCCTGGAGAGACACTTCGCGTGTGGGAACCCGGGCGATTGGCAGAGCTGGCCAGACTCACCGATTCCGACGAGGGTGACCTCCGCGCCACCTTTGAACCGCTGGACCCGCCGCTAAGCGCAGACATGCACAGTTTCCTAATGGTTCACACGCCCTCCTGGGAGGTCACCTCTGAGCTACAACCAGGCTTTGCCAATCTTCCGGAGGCGGCTCAAGCCGTGGACATCGTGCGCGCTCTACTACCAGAGCTCAACAGGGGCACCACTGTCAGAATCGTGGTCGGCTACCAGCTCCAGACGGCTATTCTCATGGACGGATGGCCGCAGGGTCCTCGTCACCTCTCCGGCGTCCTGCGCAACACTAGAGGAGGCACGAAAGGGCAGCCCGGCAAGGGGAAAGACGGTCCTGGACGTGGTGGACAGGACGCACCTGGCCCTGGACAACCCCCTCAAGGCCACAGGGTGGACACTCAGCGCTGGCAACAAGTGTTCCGAGAGGGCGATAATGCCCACGCTGCCATCAGCTCCAACTTCCTTGGGCTACGACAAGTTGCGGGCGAGCATATGAGCACGGGGGCGCTCAAACTCACGACAATCGACTCCAGCCAGGGAGGCGAGGCGGACATCGTAATAGTATTAACTACCCGGAGCAACGGGAGCTACAACTGAGGTTTCGTCGATGACGCCAAGCGCCTGAACGTGGCAATTACCAGGGCTAAGCGGAACATCCTGATCCTGGGAGACGGTCGCATGTTTGCCAACGCCACCTGGTCCCAGCTTCGCGTGCTCTCAGAGTACGGGCGATTGACTCGCCTCTGGGTCCAGTTTCGAGGCCACGCCCCTGTGGGCCGCAGGCTTTCCCTGGACATCGACGAGAGCTTCGACCCACTCAAGGACCTTGCCGCGTGGATACCCTCGTCCGTCGCCTGGGGCAGTGTCGCAAAGGGGGAGAACGGGCAGAACGAGCTGGACGTCGCCAAGAAGAAAGCGCGCGACGCCCAGGCCACCTGTTTCGCCGAGCGTTATAACGCACCCCTGGAGGAGAGTTTCGACTGGGACACCCTGGGCAAGCTAATCTCGGGAGGGCTCCACGATATCCTCTCGACGCCTGCCTTTCATGTGCTCATCTATCTTATGTCCGGGCTGCGCCCTCACGAATTCACGCTGGCCAGCGCACCGCGGCAGCTGGGCATGCTCGACCGCAAGGCTTGGTCGCACCTGGGCTTCTTGTTTGACATGTCTCTGGGGCTCGATGCGACCAATCTGGTCTACAACATGCTGTGGGCAGCAATGGTCTGGTCGCTCGGCCTAGACACCCCCTGGGGGGACGCGAGCTACTCCGTGCCCGATGACTCCCTTCCTCCGTTGCCCCGCGCCAACGGTAGGCGTGTGACACTCTGGAAGCGCCGCCAGTGCACCCCCAAAGGGCTCTTCCGTCAGGTCCCCAAGGCTTGGAGCTCCGCTACCAAGGACTGCTGCAGACACAGGAGGCGCCCTGGAATGGCCGGGTTGGGAGACATCCTCCGAGGATGCGGTTCCTCGATGGAAGAGTTCCGTCTGGGAATCATAGACACCGACGGTCAGCCCATGGATTCGTGCAAGGCCCGTTCGCTTCTGGTTGTCATGATGCCCATGCTCCGTGAACCACGAGTGTTTCTGTGGCCTTTCTCTCACGCAGAACAGGCCGGGGACGTCATCGAGGCCATTCTGGGGCTTTGCGTCCCCTGGGAAGAGGTCCACCAGGATTTCCGAAGCCAGTTCGCCCATACCTGGAGCCTCACCCTGGAAGACCTGGCTGACCTGCACGGTCGCATCGAGGCGGTGCTACCGCACATCTCCAAGCTCGTGGCATTGGCGCATCACCACGCGGCTGCGCAGAAAGCCGGCTGCCCGCAGACCTGGAGCGAGATGGACAGGCAAGACTTCCAGCTAGAAGCACCGATGCCCGTCCTCGAACGGATCGTTCCGGCAGCAACTCTGACCTGCCTGGATACGCACGGCTGCTCAGTGTGTGCGCTACACGTCGCGCTGGCGGGGTCCGACGCCTCCCTCGGTCCCAACGACAGGGTCGCGGGTCTTTCCTACATCGGCGGCGGACTTGCCCTGTCCCAGACCGACCTCAATGCCCCTCCACCACCGGCTCCGGCCCCAGGCACCAGACTGGACCCTCCTTTCATCCCCGATGAGAGGCTCGTGCTCGAGAAAAAGATTAACAGGTACACGTGCGACAGGTGCGGAAAGGACCATCTGACTGCCGCCGAGGGTACCTGGATCTCCGACAGCACGCGCCAGATGGTCGCTCAGAATAAACCTCAGGCATACATCAGCGGTGCCAACATGGGGTGGCATTGCGCTGTCTGCTGGATACGCCACCTCGAGGACAATGGCCTCCCTGCGCCTGCCGGAACGAAGCTCGCCGACAGAGTCAGGGAACATGAGCAGCAGATGTCGGGAACCAGCAACGACAGGGCGAGCGCCTGTGAATAGAGCCCGTGTAATACCCTCATATACACTCCTTATCCTCACCTCTCCTGCGCCTGGCCGTTTGGGCTCAGGTATTGGGACAGATCGATCAGACCTTTGATTGTGCAGGAGGGAAAGACATCCATCTATCCCTCCTTCCCTCTACCAGCGGATCAGGGGTTCTGTGCCCTTGTACTTCAACCCCATTCACAGGTTATCAGCCCTTTAAAGCTCACTGGTCATCGAACCCCGCGTTGCGATCTCGCACGCGGCCTCGATGGAACCCAAGCGGCGCATGCGCCGTAAGGGGTCCATCGGGGCCTCGCGTCCGAGCTCTCCGACGGCGCGACGGCTCGGTGATGAGTTGGAGAGCCTTAGTGCGGACTGTGTTGGTGTCCCGGGTACCCCCCCCCCAGCTCCGACGGACCCGAGGCGCGGCTAGCTGCTGAACTTCACCGCAGCGCCGCCCGCGGGGGGACAGGAGAAGGAGTAGGAACAGGTAGGATGGAGTTTCACACGCCTACCTTCGATCCTCCATCTCCTCAGTCGGGAGCAATCCCAACTGCGCCAGGCGAAAGCCTCACTGGTCTTGATACTCCAGGGCGCTTTCGCGCTAACCGCCGATGGACATCAGGTGCTGGTACCCCCAGCCCTGCGACCGTTCCTGTTGCGGAGCACGTAGCCACCTTCGAGGAACTCAGTAGACCAGTGGCGGCACAGCCGCAGACGCAGCACCCCAAGGTATCATCGGATGAGACACCACACGCACACACGGTCCTAGTCGCAGCTCGTCCGCGCGCAACCGTCGTGGGGCCCCAGGCCCATACGGCGAGAGTAGGTCGAGCTCGCGTACTGCCTCTCAGAGGCCAAGCACCCTTCGCGAGAGGGGACAGAGGGAAGCCTATGCTCCCCACCTCTCCATCTCAGACGACCAGCTGGCGGAAACGTCCGCCGCAGGTGAAATAGCTGAGCTCAGAGACCAGGTTGAAACCTTCGTGTCCAGGCAATACTCTGGACTACTGCAGAGCGTTCAGACGAACGCTGCCAATACTGCAGCCATACGTCAAGATCTTGACGGCGCCTTAGGGATCATCGATTCCAGGATTGCCGAAGATCGACGCATCATAGGTGAACTGCAGTACCAGGTTGATCGTGAGGTGGCACACTCAGGTGAACGAACGGCGATGGTCGAGAACCTGCGCAACTACCTAGCGCAGATGGAGCAACATCTTGTACTCGCACGCGA
The DNA here is from genome assembly GCA_963575745.1 of Prorocentrum cordatum. NCBI lineage: Eukaryota > Dinophyceae > Prorocentrales > Prorocentraceae > Prorocentrum > Prorocentrum cordatum. The sequence continues at coordinate 173,135 of CAUYUJ010014510.1, forward strand.
CACAGGCGTTTCAGCAGTCAGGATCCTCCACGATGAGATTCACGACCAGCTCCGCAACCGACCAACACCAGCCGAGGCCACCGACCTTGGCGACGTTCAGTCTCAGATCAATGATCTTCGATCCCACATAGACCACACTACGGCGACGCTTCGCAACGAAGCACACACCAACTCGTCGAACCTGATCGACATGTTGCAGCGTACTGAGAGAGTCATCACTCAAAAGCTTGATGCGACCAACGCTGTCGCGCAGCCACTCGCTAACCGGATCTCTGAAATCGAGCAGCGTTTTCCTGGCGTACAGGACGCCCTGTCAGAGTTGCGTGTCGGACGAGCCCAGACTGGCCAGCTGGATTCTCCTCCCACGGTTTACGATTTCGCCCGCCTCACTGACAGGTTGCAGGAGGTTGAGAAGGCGGCGGACCACACGCAGTTGGAGCTCTCCCAGGTTATTCGTGAGAGAGATACTGAGAAAGTACGTGTTGATGGGGCACCTCGCACGTCTGGAAAGCGAGATGGAGGCACAAGGTGCCCGTCTCCGAGCCTACGAGCAACGACTTGATCGGTACTCACAACGTTCTCGGGATACTGATGAGTACACACGCCAAAAGGTGGCCCAGATACACGAAGACATGACGAGCTGGACAAATCAGTTGATCGACCACACAAACGACACCAGTCTTCACATTCGACCTGCAAACGACCTGCACAGGCCGACGGCAGCGTCCGCCGAAGCACCACAAGCTTCTGCAGGACAACAACGACGTACGTCACCAGGAGCAGCCTCCGCGGCAGCTTCAGCACAGACACGCCATGTGTCCCCTGTGCGCACAGAACCGACTACTGACGGTGTACCGATACCCTCGCAACCATTGTCTGCGGTTTCGGTCAATACTACTACTCCTATCAAGGAGTCAGACACCGTCCGAGTCCCTGTCTTGCCTAAGATCACGCAGCTGCTCGAGTGGCAGCAAAAGGTACGGAAGATTTTTGGCGCCGCCTCAGGGCGACCATCCAAAGCATATGCCTTCCTATGCGTGGCTGAACAGCCCGAGTGTACCTTCGAGGACTTACAAGACAGTGGAGACTTTGAGAGCATCGATTGCAAACTCGCTACCGCTCTGAGCGACATCTTATCCTCAGACTTGCGCTACCAAATCAGGCTCATCGAAACCAGAGAGCACAAAGCAGGACGCATGCTCAAAGGACGCCAGATCTACTGGCACATCCTACAGTCCAACAAAGAGACAGAGGTTGATGACGACCTGCACGACTTCGAGCGCCTCAAAGAATTGAGGATGAGAGATGAAGATTTGCAACGTTTCATTACTGACTGGGACGCTTTACTATTGGGGTGCCGAGAAGCACCCGACCCAAAGATCTTGGAATCTCTGTTTCGTACACAGATTCGGAGACATGCCTGGATGAAACAAGACATGTACGAGTACCAGCGCATGAAGATCAGCGGCCCGAATCGTACTTATGATTGGCTCCGACAGCGCGTCCTGGACGTACTGGAGCTCAAACAATTGGAGAATAATCAAAACAAGTTAAGGTACGAACACGAGACACGTTCTCAAGTCAATGTTTGCGCTGCTTGGAAGAAAGGCAACTGTCGCAATGGTGAACGATGCAAGGCTTTGCATACATATTCCAGGGATTGGAAGAACAACAAATCCTCCAGAGCATCGACAGCTGGTGGCAACTCCCGCCGCAACGTGTCAACTCCTGCGAATCATAAGAAGCCAGCATCGAAACCATTTTGCTTCGAGTTCGCCAAGCGCAACACATGCACCAGAGGCGACAAGTGCAACTTTCCACACGTTGCACAGTGTAAAGACTTCGCACATAACAAGTGCCCTAAGGGCGACAAATGCAAATACGATCATCTTACACCTGGTGCGAAGACTCCCGGGCGAAGCCCGAGTCGACCACGGACCTCCAGTCAGGATAGTCGTGGCCGATCACCTTCCCGCGGATCAGGAAGCCAACGTTCTTCACAACGCGGGGTTTTCCGCTACGCAAACGACTCACGCCATGGACGTGGCAACCGACGCCAATGCGACCGATCTCGTTCAACCTCCAGGAGGTCTCCAGACTCTCGCAGCCAATCGAGAAGTCGATGCGACAGGTCTTCGAGATCTACCTCCCGAGGACGAGACAACAGTGGCGGCGGGCGTGGCAGCCCACGCGGCCGTGATATATCATACGGTAGTGACAGAGGACGTGGCAGACGTTCCCCGAGCCGTGGTTCGTCCCGTGGTTCTCCCCACGCCAGAGCACGTTCTCCAGCCAACTATCGACGTTCACGCCATTCCGACCGCAGTTACGTCATTCGAGACAAGACCCTCATGGCCAACACTAAGGTCACTACGACATCTACCAAACCACGCCGTCGGATACGCTTCGCCACACGTAATGTGGAATACTACCTACATACCGTATCTGGCAGGGCCAGATTGGACAAGTGGAAGGAGATGCCGAACGAGGGTGACATTGTCATTGTACCAGACCCGATACCACAACGATGGTGGGATCAAAGTGCAGACGCTCTACGAGAATGTCAAAAAGAGGCACAGCTGTGGTACAAAGATCTATATGACTACCGACACAACAAGGAGTCGGTGGTCACACCAACTGCGATCCGAGAATACGACGACGCTGTCAAGCAGTCATCAAAGACAGCCCAGACGAAGACAACGACGATGCAAGTCGACCCACCACGCTCGACCGCTGCATTGACACGATCTTGGGTTCTCGGCAGTGGTTCTGCGCATCATATTCAGGGTAAACATGAACTGACGCAGACCGAATCGGATCGCATATCTGTTCGCGAAGAGCATATTCTGGAAACAGCCAATGGAGATCGTACCGTCAACGAGCACTACGACATACGGCTACCGGAGGTTGGTTTACATAGTTCAGCCCTTGCCTTGCCAGACTGTCCATCTTTACTATCAGCTGGGAAATTGATTGAGGTTGATGGCTTTCGGCAGCTTTGGGATCCCGAGCTGGGCTACTTGCTTCAGGATCCGGGGGGCCAATGGTATAATATTCCAGTCAACAACAGAGTTCCAGAGTTACGGCTCGACGACCTGAGACTGATACCACCACCACGTCTATGCACTTCGTCAGCACCCCGACGTCGTCAGCGCAAGCGTTCATCCGCCCGCTGCAACGACATATGTTGGTGCTGCAAAACTACAGAGCAGTCAACAACTGCAGATGAGCAGCGGCCCCACATAGGGACCTGCCCCAAGAGACTACATGTCGGCGAGGGAGGAGGAGCACGGACCGCCACGGTCGAATAACCTCCCGACACAAACAACGCCGAGCCTAACGTGGACACACCCACCGACTCGCTTACGTCTCAGACGCAGTGTTCTCCTCCAACATGCGGGGGGCTAACAGATACAGCTCAAGCAGATGCCGACATACCGACGGAGACGCTCACACTAGTGCACCACGACAATGATCGCGTTCTTCCAAACAGACAGAAGAAACCGATTGACCCGATGCATTACATGACCCACAGTCCAAAACACCCTGACTGTGAGATTTGTTCTCGCACGATGGCGCAGAATGCTCCGTGTCGACGACAGCGCAAACCACATCCACCGGCAGACCCCACCGACGAGGATACAGCCTACGAAGTTTTTATCCCGAAGAAGTTTGGGGAAGCTCTGACTGCCGACCATATCGTCTTGGCCAAAGACGATGCCGCAGACAAGCACGGCGACAAGTATGCACTTGTTGTCCTGGATAGATACACCGGCATCTTCATGGCTTACCCAGCACTACACAAAGACGCAGTTACTACAAAGGCATCCTTCCAACAGTTCATCGCCGCGAACGATGAGGTGAAGCATATCTATACAGACAGTTCTGGAGAGCTTCAGAAGGCTTGCCGCCAACTGGGATGGAGACATGACACTAGTACGCCGCATCGTCCGCAAACGAATGGATTAATCGAGCGCATCGTCAAGATTGTCATTCTCGGTACGAGAGCTGTGTTGCATATGTCTGGTCTGGGACATGAATGGTGGAAAGAGGCCATGCAAGCCTTTTGCTGTGCACATACTTTTTGTGCATACATCCGCGGGCGTTGCTGCCCTCAGCGAGGAGCACGTCGATAAGACAGCTCATGAAATACGTTTTGGTGAAAGTTTTCCCGGGCACTGCATTCCATTTGGTGCTAGGATCTTCTGGAAATGCCTCAACCCCGAGATTAATAACGAGACTGCAAAGTTCAAAGAAAACACTCGGGAAGGGTTATTCATGGGTTACCATTTACACTCTGGTGGACGATGGTCAGGTGATTATCTTGTCTTGGACACGGCTACATATGCCAAGAACCCCGATGGAGAATTGTGTCGCGTGCACAGAGTCAAAGACATCATCATCCCTGATGGCAAGTTCACCTACCCAGTGAAAGAAGGTACTCTGCGACACCACAACCCTGAGGCACACGACGAGGTCAAGGCATCTACCTCTCGCCCCTTGGGCGACAAACCAATGCCCGATCCTTCGCTTTCCTACCCTAAAGAATGGGATGACCCGTCTATGATGACAACGGAAGACAACACCGCTGATATCCACGCATCGGCCTCTGAAGTTGCTGCACCAGCGCCGGAGACCGACTACTGGGAACAGCGCGGATATTGCGTCATCATACATATTCGTACTCCACGCAAGAAATTGTTCATCCCGACGGACGACGTCATGAACATACCTGTACCTGTTGATCAACTCGACGTGACACGAGATTTCAAGACGACTTCTACTTTTGAAGGAGAAAGTGACTTTCGCAATGTCTGGGACGGTGTCAGCGCCAACGACCACAGGGAATTGAGCGAGCCATGGACCGGCCTGGTTCGATTCTATGAGCTTCCAAAAATAACGCCAGATGGCAAAATGGTGGTCCGTGGCCGCGAGACACGTGTACAGACTACTACGCGTCCTGATCACATTCTTCCCGAGCATTGGAAAACCTTATCTCGTGGACAGCAAAAGAAAGAAATCGAGTACGCCGAAGACGTTAAACGAGCTCGTGAGATTCGTGACCGAGCTGCACTTCGTGCGTGGACAAGACAGGACAAACAGGCCAACAATTTCCGTACCACTACAGCTGGCGGACCCACATGGAATACTGTGGAACGAAGGATTACGTACGACACTGACAACGGCGCGGTCATCCGTGACGAAAATGTCAAGGGCGTGACGAACAAAGAGATTCTGTGCGCCAAACTACCTGGTGGGCCACGTGACATTACTACGGTACTCTACTACCGCCACCCCCCACAACAGCATGCTGAAGACGAACGTGCTTTGGTACTTGTGGATAGTGAGGGGGCCGACTTTGGGACCATGAACCCGCTTATGCGCCAGTTCACCCAGTCGGTAGCAGTACCCACCATGCCACGTGAGACGACCTATACACCGGCACACAGAGACAAAATTCCCGATTCCTCATGTGCACGCCCGGCCCTAGTTACCAGAAATCTGAGTAAGAAAGAAGTTGCCGCAGAACCACGTGCACAGGAAGCCCCACGAAAAGAATACGAGCGACTGGAGAAGAAACAAACGTGGATGTTGGAGACCGTTGCAGAAAAAGTTGATATCGAGTCACAAGCTATTCGCACTGGGACGAAAGTTCATTTCTTCAATATATTGGAGCTATCTTCAGTCAAACACGAGGAACTTCCGCCTGATATACGTAAATTCAAGGGCCGAGTGGTGGTTCAGGGCAATACAGGCAAAGATGAAACTGGTTTGGCCGCCATATTCGCCGACGCCGCTTCCAGTGCTTCGCATATTGAGGCTTCCGAACTTTGCGATGCGACTGCACTATTGCCACAATATGCGGGCGAACAAAGTGATGCACCTGGAGCCTACACGCAGGCATTGCTATATGGCGACGGACGAATCGATCCAGTTGATACTTGGATTACCATACCCAAATGGCGCCAACCGGCATCCTGGTCAAAATACAAGAATCCAGTGTGCCGATTACGAATGGCACTATATGGACACCCGCTTGCAGGTGTCTTTTGGGAACGAAAGTGTCGCACATGCTTGGGTAGTGTTGGTTTCGAGCCTATTCCAGGATGGGAATGCGTATGGAGACACAACAAACTGGGACTGATACTTTCAGTATATGTGGGCGACTTCAAATTAGCCGGACCAGCTAATAATCTACAGGCTGGCTGGGATTATATCCGCAAAAGCGGTAATGACTTGGATCCACCTACTCCATACTCGCCATATCTTGGCTGTGGACAACAGGCATACGATGTACCGCAGAACATCTTCGACAAGAGAATGTCTACCATACGACCTATGTTGCCCGTACACGATGAGAAAGATTACAATACAGCCAAACAAGTGTGTGGAATTCGACATGACATGCTTGGTTTTACCGATCAGTGCATTGAGCGGTACCTGGAATGCGCTTCCAAGCGCGCCCAGGGACCCGGGTCATGTCGGAAACGGTCCGACTCGCCGAGGACTTCGCGATCCAAATCGCCTGTCTCTTCCGGGTCGGTCGCCAGACCTACTAGCGTTCTCAACGCACGGCCACGATCATCCAGCCCAGCAAGATCGGTCGATACACCATCTACTACAACAGAATCCATACCAGTCACATACGATGACCTACCTGACGCCGAAACCCCTGGCATCGAGGACACCTCCTTCACCGATTCCGATTACTCCGATGAGGGCATCCTTGGCCAGGACGCGGCGAGTGTACTGATGAAGATTCTCTACCTGGCACGTTGCTGTCGTTTCGATCTTTTACATCCAGTATGTATGCTAGCCAGGGAAATTTCCAAATGGAATACCACGTGTGATAAACGTCTACATCGATTGATATGCTACATCAAAACGACGCGCACACATTGTTTACACGGATGGATAGGCGATTCGTCAGACAAGTTATCCATCATGCTCTTCACTGACGCCTCGTTCGCCGATTGCATTACATCCTCCAAGTCCACTACCGGCGTCTTCGCCGCGCTTGTTGGACCAAATACGTTCTTCCCGGCCAACGCTGTGTGTAAGAAACAAACGGTTGTATCGCACTCATCTACATAATCCGAGATCGTTGCTCTTGACTCAGCACTACGACTGGAAGGACTACCACTGCTCTCATTCTGGGAAGCCGTGGTGGGAGTTGCCAAAACATGCAAAGAGAAGAATGCTTGCCTGGGCTGCCAGGGGCGCGCCGACACGGCGACGCGTCCGACATTGGCCGCCAAGACAAAGAGGCGCAAGCCATCGCCTCGCAAGGCACCACCCACAAGGGGATCTTCTCCTAGACGTAGGCAACTACCGCCGAAGACGGAGTTACCTACGCCTCCAAAGAGGCGTGCGATATCCCATGAGGGTACCGTATTGCACGTGGATCCAGAACCTGCCCAGGATATCAGCTCTCCCAAAGTGCGTCTTATCGTCCTCGAGGATAACCAGGCCGTGATCAAAATTGCCCAAAAGGGACGTACACCAGCACCTCGTCATCTTCATCGTACTCATCGTACCAACCTGGATTGGATATGTGAGACATGCCGACCCGAACATATTGAGCTCAAATATGTAGGTACAAAAGAGCAGATTGCAGATATGATGACCAAACATTTCGAGCCAAAGAGAGCAGACCTCTGGAGGGACCTCTTGGAACACTCGCTCATCTTTCCCGTTGCTCCGGTACAATGTCCTCCAAAGAAACCATGGAAACCACTGAAAGGGCCTCGGAGGCCCGACGGTTTACCTCATGTTGCTGAACCTCCAAAACTGGATGGATGTCCGGAAGTATGCAAAATCTTACTTACAGAGAAAGAAAGATGGGGCGAGGTAGGATCATAATGTAGAATGCAGTGCGTTGGACAAGCCAATCACGAGGGCATATGTGCATGTATGTACCGCATTGGTGTACCCGCTGCAGCTACCAGTTCGCGCACACCTCGTTCGAGAGCACGTTCCCGCACGGTAGACAGCCCCGCCATCCTCCGTCACCTCCCCAGGATGCAGAGAGGTCTAGGACACTCATTCTGCGCTCGTACCGCAGCAATTTTACGACTCGAGCTACAAAGCTTACAAGCATCCTGTTCGCCGCGTGCGAGGCGCAAATAAGTGAGATCGGTTCTAATCCCGATACCCCCATCCACGAGATGGATCAGGCACAGCCGCTCCACCTCATCGGCTGGCCCATCGGCTGCGACGCCGAGTACGACCCGAACGCCAAGGACGACGACCGCGTAGGCTTCACATACCACGCTCAAACTGGTCGCCCTCGTGATCCTGATGATGGATACATATACATACATCAACGGCGCGCTGATCGCAGTGCAGATTTTGATCTCCGCGTACCCGACGAATCCACTATTCGAGATGTTGCCCGCTCTGCGTCCGCTGACGTCAAGAGTTGGATCAGCGAAACTGGTGGAACAGTCGGCGGCGACGCCAACTACGAGTACAGCACGATTACGGCTACACCATGGCTGTCTTTCATGAGGGCCATGTGCATGATCTCCAGCCTCTTCACTCGTAACTCGTCTGTGCAAGAATGTGTTCGTGGTTTACATGATCATTTGCACGCGGTGATCCCAGGAGCACACCGCAAGTGTCCGCCAATGGACCTTACGACGGTGATATTGAAGACGGAGTGGGTTATGATTCACAACGATTGGTCCAAACTTGGCAGTGCAGTACTGGGACAATATGCCGAGGACAGCGTTCAGGATACAAAATACTATTATGGAAATGGTCTTTGTGCACCTTCTGATGTATACAGCAATGGACTGACAACTCCAAGCTATGCTCCTAAACTTGATCGTGGGAAAGATCAAGTTACCCACACGCCCACCTGGCTTAGCCAGGACATGAGATACTGCGGGACACATCGGCCACGTTGTCGAAGATAATCTTGTCACCGAAATGAGGACATTTTCCGACATTAACCAGACAAGCAAATTCCGCCGCAAGCTCAGTACATGGCTGACTGGACGCGGAGGCTTTGGAGGTATCGGATCATATTCCAAGACGGTGGCAACACCATCCGATCACCCAGACGGCTGGCAGGCACTACCAGAGTACGACGAAACTATGACGAGTACTTATCGTTGGCAACCATACGACGAGGGCTCTGTCTTCATTGGCGAGGCCCCTACTGAGGTTGACCCTGGTCTTACTCCTGGTCCTGATATTGACCCACTCGAGCTTGACCAAGCAAACTACAGCGCGTTTTGTGGTGGTCGGCTGGTTTCTACTCTTCTGTCAGACAACGGGTGGTACTCACTCGTGCAGGAAGATCTGGGACTTCTCTTGCATCATGCCTTCGGTCCATCAGGGCACGCATACAAATGGACCAACTTGTACACCAAGTCCAAGGCCGCCAAGCACAAGAAGTACCCAAGTCACGGCATCGACGAGCTCAACAGTCCACGGAAGCGAGACCATCTCGCCAAAGTATCAAACGTTGGTCTTGTACCGTTATTTATGCCGTGCCTCAATCGCGCGGAATGCATGGGTGGCGCTACCCTCGAGCACTTGCCGACCATCATCCGCGACGACATCATGATGTGGGCATTCTCCTTTGGCAACTACACAGAATGGTTCAAACAGAACGTCGCGCCGATTGGCCAGGACTGCATTCAATTGCCAGAGGCTGGTGGAGACACCCGCTGTGATATGGCAGAGCTCCGTGAACAGCGTACGCAGACACAGGAGAGCCGTACCACAGCTATTCTCAACAACCAGTTCGAGTCCACCCTCGAGCAGCGCAACATGATCAATATGATCCGCGAGGCCAGAGGCCTGATGTTATACAGCGACAATGCCTCTATCAAAAAGTGGCGTGACTTAAACGATGTCATCTGGGAATATTGGGCCAATGAGTTTCCTGCATACGTGAAACAGAGACACTATTGCAGAGGCCTCGCTGCCATGGAATGATGGAGCGCGAACGACATCGCATGTGCCAGCCACGGACAGAACACCGTGGACATGCGTCGCCACGAGGATCGTGCACCTACTTCTGTGCGCGAGCTCCAGAAGATGGAATGTGAGGGCGGCGTCCCGACGCTCATGCCAGTACACGTACAAGTGGATGTATCACGCTTTGTTGATGTGATGCAGTACTTTCGTTGCCCTACGGTTATGGGGCCTGGCAAAGCAGCACAATGGGGCGTGCATCCGAACTTCGATTGCCACACGGACGATTTGGTCAAGACGATGCAAAATCGTGGTATTACAGTTCTTCCATCAGACCACTGGGTAGAAGCGTACGATAGAATTACGCCTCAGGCTTGGCACGCAAAACATAACAACCACAACATGGCGATGTTTACGACACAGTTCTGTGACGCAGTATGCTATCGTAATTTCTGCGCTTTGATTCAGTCACTGCCTTCTCAGCCATATCCATTCAGACCTCCTATCATGATTCCCGTCACGGACGAGCAGGCCTACAGACAGGCCAAAGAGATCATGGAGGCTCTCGACTTTAGAGAGAGGATCACAAATGAATGGAAGAGAGATCTCAGCCTCACGACGCTGATGACACAGACAGCAGGCGAGATGGCTCATTGTGCTTGGATGGCATCATGTGCCGATGGTACGCTGCCGGCATCACTGCCTGCTACCGCAGGTGACCCAAGCATACCTATTCCTGGAATACCGACACAGCCACCAGCACTTGATCCTCGCGAGCCGAACAAGGCTATTCCTCAGAACGATCCATTTGGTCCTGTATATGACGAGTTATTCAGTCCCCTCTTACTGCTGATCAACGACTACCCTGGGGCATGGGCATCCTGGGATTCAGTCGAGAAACAAGAGCTCCTCCACCCCAAGATCATCAAAACAGTTGAAGACGCACGTGCTGTTACTTGGGTTGTGTGTTGAGCAGCTTCTACAGCAGATTAACGATTTGGACGGAGACGATGAGGCGACCAAATCACGACTCATTGCAGAAGGCAACAGGTTGAACGCCCACCGTGTAGGCCCTGCTGCCGAGAACCAACAGACCATCGAAGCAGGCAAAACATTCTTCACACAGAATGCATTGGATCGAGTGGCATTGGGACACGATCCTGATGTTCCGACTGCCACATGGCGCGCGGCGGTTGAGGCGGACCAGCCAGCACCGCCAGGCCCATTGCCCGAGCCATTACATCCTGGCCCGCAACCGATAGCCGTGCCAGAGCCATCAACGCCTGGCCCGCTCCCAAACCGCACGCCAGCAGACCAATCGCCAGCAGAACAGCTCCCGAAAGCCGAGGCAGTCCCGATCCCCGACGACGGCACTGACCTAGATGCGATGGAGCTGGAGGCAACTCCTGCCGACGACGACCCTTCTCCACACACGGTGAACTTATTGTCGTGGCAGGACAGCTGCGAACGTTCCATGTACGAGGACATCGGCCAGGTCGGGATGTTCGACAACGCATGCACTATTCGAGAGTACAAGCTTCAAGCAGGCATCGTGGACGACCATCCGTACGTTTCTCCAGTATTGCGGGGTGCATCCGCGACCAATGGATTTGCTTGCCTGCAGAATGAGGAATGGTTCGATCAATTGCAACACGACGATTGTGATTGCTCATGCTCCCGACATTGCACAATCTGGTTGTTTTCCAGAATGTACGACGATATACGTTATGGTCTTGAATTTCTTGATGAGTGGCTCGGAGATCCTAAATACATGAGCAAAGACATCGCGACGATGTTACGCCACGAGATCCACTACAAGAAGTTCCACACCAATCAATTTCACGATCGACGTATCAACATATGGCCGAAGACAACGGATCGTGAGTGGAAGATCCCAAGTAATTGGAAATCTTTTCAGGATATGGCCCAATGGAAATTCAGTGATCATAGAAACCACAACGGACCATCCACCGATGCGGCCATGACGCACTTCAAAAAGGATGGTGAGACAGATGGGTATCCCGATTGGAATGATTACTACCCGATCTTCATCATTCGTGCGTTCCAGAAACATATTGACCCGCAGAAGAATCGGATTGAGATATACGCCAAACCAATCCCCGAAGGAGGCGACCCCAGCTGTTTCGATTGGAACAGCGTTATTGCCATTCGATGTGCTGGAGGCCACAGTTGCGTCAATCCACTTTCCAAACCATGGAACATGGGCTGGGAGAGCCTACAATGGACAGACGTGAAATACTTCCACCATGGCACGACATTCCGTGCTTGGCGCAACATTCTCAAGACAGGGATCATTCCCGGCTATATCGATCCATCTTCTCAGAGAGACAAGTATTATAAACCATCACCACGCACGGAGGCATTCTTCAGTTCGAGCACATATATAGACAATGTCCAGAATAATCCCCACACCTCGGTACAGTCATACAAATTCAATCACTACAAGAACAAGGTCGATCTGGTGATCAACATGGAGACTGCCACAAAAGCTGGTTGCAGATTTTGGTTGGGCGCTCAAGGCGCTATTATGACAGAAGACGTGGTTCCCGCAGCGGCAGTCATTGCAATTCGCCGTCTCCAACCACGCCACGCGCACGGCCAACAGATATGGCCGGAGGGCCCGGCCTGGGACCATCCGCCATTGGCCGCGAGACAACCATTGAGCAAATGCGAAATTTGTGCCGTTCTTCCTGGGCAGGAGTTCATCGATAACCCTCCTGGGATTACACCAGCTGACACGGATCGCGACATGGATCAGCAGCCAAGGGCGCCATCAGCATCAGCTTCTTGGGCTCAGCGACCGATTGCTCCTCAGCTGGGGGCAACCCCTGCTGGCCGCATATCTGACGCCGACGCCTTGGACGAACAAATGGCCCGCGCTATGATCAGCAATTGCGAGCACAATACAGAAGATAAAGAATGGTTGATCGCTATGTCAAACTGCCGAGAGGCTCTTCGACCCATCATCAAATATTGCACAGAAAGATTGGAATCGTCGGCTTATATCTAATGATGTTCGCATGGGGGACTTCATTGTCACTAAGAATTGGGGATCTACCAATTGTTATCATTATGACAATCACTACCCCAAGGGCAATCACACCATCAAGGTCCTCAACAACAAGGGCCACACATACGGCCCAATCATTCATGTCGGAGTCTTTGACAAGTTCTTTGCGGTACAAATACCTATCCTCAACTACGGTTTACGATGGGTAAACATATGGTACAACGACAAAAGCATGCCTCTCAAGGGTGTTGTCTTCGCTTTGCCAGTACGTGCCGACATCGACCCAAGAGATATGAATACTGCGCTGGAAGGACCATCCTCATGCCGCGACAAAATACATCATCATAAAACAGATGGTGATCTACCATATCTCGGAATGCCGAGCATTTATAAGCCACGTATCCCACGTGCGCCGACCAGACGGCCCGCTCCTCGGACACCCGATCCCGAAGAGCTGGCGGCCACACTTGCCGAGGATACTGCTCCCGCGGACGATGGACCTCAACAACAGGCAGGCCAATCTGCTGACCCTCTGGTTACCGTCATTGTGGATATATCAAACATCCCACTTACTGCCGAGGAGAAACCAGCAAATGACAACATGAGAGCATATTTACCAGCTGAGATACAAGCAGATGAGCACGTCGACGCGAGCATCCTCGACAATATGATCGACCCGCCAGAAGACTTCCTCAACCACCCCGACTACGACCCAGAGGAGGACTCAAACTGGATCAAACAATCATATGTCCACCGCATATAACGCTGGACATCGCAGTTGTTGGTGGACTCACCTATGATAAAGGTGAAACAAATCATTGAGGTGCACACTGGCGCGGACAGGTTTGTGGTGGATAAAACACAGTCGTACTTACGATGTGAAATTCAATTCTGATCCAAAGCATGGAACGCGGAGGCATATTATTTGGATTACAATCATACCCACAAATGGGCACGTGACTTACCAATTTGCAGTGCAGATAGCTGCTTCCAAAAGTTGGTACACTACCTGGACCCAGAGGTCATCGAGGAGTCGACTACAGGCGTCTTCCAATGGATCTCTAAAGTGTATCAAATCATATTTCTGGACAGTATTGCGGAGCTCCGTGATTTCACAAAAGATGTTATTCATCAGAACCATCCTGCACTCAAGACGTTGCGTGATCTATTTACACATTGCATCCAGACATTCGGCAATCCAGGCTTCCCCGTATGGACGGAGCTGGTGGAAACACCTGCCGCGCCACGTGACCCAGGCGCGGAGCAGGACATTCCCAGGATCCAGGCAGCGTTGCATCCGCAGCTCCAGATCAGGAAACCATGGCACGGATCATAGCCCAACAGAAGGGAATCAACCGCGAGGAGGGTGACAACGAGTCCGCCTTGCAGGAAGAGGCTAGCCGTATACGTACAGAAAACGTATGTCATGGTGATACCGATGACGCGGACAACGACACGACCGAGCTCGTAGGACTGCCAGGGGAAAGATTGTCTAGGATCGAGGTCGAGGGAATGAGCAGATCGATCGCTTCCGGCCCGACAGCCGAGATCAACCGCGATGCCATCGATCAGATCGGCCGCAGTCTTGCTCGTGGTCGGGACACTCGCTGGGGATCTCGTGAGCACCCCACGATTGACGGAGCCCCAGAAGATATTCAGCATGATATCGCGCGATGTCGGAATTGCGATCGCATCTTATCCCTAGGGATCGTTACAGATGAAGGTACCCTTTGTGACATCTGCTGGCAGTACACTGTTGCAGTAGGTGCTACGGGTAAAAGTACCGCTGTCGAGAGCGACCTGGCATACCTCCAGAAGCCGACCCACTGGATCAAGACGACGCTCTCCCAGGACGACATCACGAGGTACATGACAGACGGAGCGCAGGTCATCATGACGGGCAAGCGCTCCATTCCAGGCAATGAGAAAGACGTGCTGAGGAGAATGGCCAATTCCGCTAGGAAGAGGCATGAGAAGCGGGTCGCCTCTGGCTCCCCTCCTGCACGCATGTGCAGATCGATGGGCGAGCGCGAGGACGACAGACCTCTATACCATCCCTTTTGCCAATCTCATTCAGCGCTTTCTCAATGATTTGAAGTTCCACCACCAAATGATAGGCGCTCGTGTCAATAAAGGCAAGAACGCCTATACCAATGAGGATGTGCGCGACGCCTGTGAAATCCTCGAGACCAGCATCGAGACTGGCCAGGCTGGTCGGAAGAAGTGGTGGTTGAACGCAGGCAGACTCGACCGAAGCACGCGGCAGGCACGCGGACTTGCCACGATTGCCCTTCCCAGAGGGGATGGCACCCGTGAGAGAGTCACGCAGCGCAAGCTTGCCGCGCTTGCTTATGTTGAACCCGCCTTGGGTTCCACTGACCAGAGGGGGGTTGATTCAGGGATGAGAACCGATCCGATCGAACCTGATACATACTCCCAACACTCTGATGATGCCATGGAGCCACGCATGCCGCGGCACCCGCCGCCGCCGCCACGCCCCGCTCCTGGCGACGCTGCAGGGTCCAGCGCCTCTGGCGCGCAGGACTACATGCCCGCGGGGCCGCGCGGCACTGCAGCGCAGCGGCAGGACAGCGACGACAGTCGCAGGCCTGCGACACCTCCCCGCGCCAAGAGGGCGCGCACGACGGAGGACTACGCTACATGGTGGCGCGACTACCTGGAGGACAGCCAGTGGGGCCCCAGATACTGGAGCTCCTACATCAGATGCTGGATATAGATCACGGACAACAGCGACGAGTTCGTATACGTCCGCGACATCCAGTACAATGAGTGGTTCCGCCACTGGATCCCGAGGACTCCTTGGGGGACCTTCAGGACGAGCTACGTGTCGCATGATGGCCACAGGATGTGGGACCGCAGGTTCTACGAGAGGGGCAGCGCGTAGTAGAGTCGGCCGCCAGGCCCATCGCTCGAAAGGCTTGAACTTCATCAATATACAAGTTCGCCTTGAGCGGTGGCTATTATATACTTTTTAGGCCACTTCACTATCCAAGACAAGTGGCCACACGCATATCCTTGCGATGCCCAAGGCAGCCCCCTAAGGAGCAACGCCAATGGGAGTCGCCAAATACAGTTTTTATATATATATACATATATATATATATATATATATATATATATGCGCAATTGTTCGTGTTTATTAACACGACTTTGCGTCTGGCCAGACATTTGCTTTGATATTTAGATGCGTTTCGTAACGCGATCGTGTTCATCAACACGATCTCAGAATACATTTTTGTTACCGTTTACTCGTTAGACTTTGTTTACATTGCGTTGAAAATGATCTGACGGCCAGCTCTCTACAGACAGCTGGTGGCAACACCTGCGTCGCTTAGGCGAGGCGTATTCTGATGTTGCGTTCGCTGGCTCAGATCCCCTTTCTCCGCCCACCCGTGTCTCATTCTTCTCCGCCCTCGAGTGCCGAAGCGTTTTTGGGGGGCGCACCGGGGGGGGGCCAAAGCGTGCTTGGCGAAGAAATTGGGACCCTGGGTGTTCCTTCTTACCTTACCTTGCAGCTGAGGCTATACTGATTTTGCGCTCAGCTGCCTGACAGAATTGAGGATTGAAGGAGTAAAAGGGTGACGGATTCTTTTCCTCTGTTCCCGAGTCCTACCCTCACGGGCGGGATTCGGGACGGGGGGTGTGAATAGAACCCGTGTAATACCCTCATATCTACTCCTTATCCTCACCTCTCCTGCGCCTGGCCGTTTGGGCTCAGGTATTGGGACATATCGATCAGACCTTTGATCGTGCAGGAGGGAAAGACATCCATCTATCCCTCCTTCCCTCTACCAACGGATCAGGGGTTCTGTACCCTTGTACTTCAACCCCATTCACAGCGCCCTCCCTTCCCTGGGGCACCTTCCGCTCGGCTACGGGTGCAACCCCCTGGCGGACACGAGGAGGTTAGCTGATCTCTTCATGGGGCCGACGGGCACGAAGATTCCTGAGTGTGCCAATGCCACCATTCCGATCCTCCGGATCCGGGATGAGCGCTTCGGCATCAAAGCTGCCCAGACGCAGACCTACTCTGCGCGGTGCGACACCTGCCCCCAAGGGGCCCCGCTCCTTGTCTGGAACCCCGGCTCCCCGCCTCTGGGCTGCTTCATTTGGAAGCCGGCGGAAGGCGTAGGCGCTCCCAAGCAAGACGGGCTGCCCCCCATCGACAAGCGTGCCCTGGCCTGGTGGGGGCGCCAATGGAACGCTACATGGCGCTGCCGACGCTGCCTGGTCCCGATCTGGAACATAGGCCCGGCCACCCTGGATCACATCCTGGATCGCGACTTCCGAGCGCTGTATCCAGAAGAACCTCCTGCCCTTCCCCCGCTCAGCAGCCAGATTGGGTTCGAGGCGCCTTTGGACATTGGGGATTCTCTCCCTTGGCTTCGCGTGGACGCCAAGGCCCAGGACCAATTCACCAAAGTCGGAGCAAGCAATCCCCCTGGACCCAGCGCCACAGGCAGCTCTGGTGCGGCGGCGGAGCCAACACCCATCACCTCCCTGGCGGAGTCCCCACCAACTGGCGCGAGCGACGACAGGCCAGACACTCCCGTGGCGGCCGACGCAAACAGGTCCCAGGGCACAGTGGACAACGACTCGCGCATGGGCCACTATGACCCGCCCGACTGCGACAACGGCGAAGGCGCGGGAGACGGGATCCCCCTTAACAAGATGGAGCCCGATTACGGAGAAGATGGACCCGCTCGTCCTCCCACGTGCTCAGAGTCGGCCCAGGAAGATGATGACAATCGCTCAGGCGGCGATGCGCCGCAGCGAAGCCCATCGGCGGACAGCCCTGATACCAGCCGCGAGGATACCGCGACCTCAGCTGCAGAGGAAACGCCCTACGCCGACTGCAGAAGGGGTCCAGCCCGAGACCCCGCGAGGCAAGAGAGGGCCAGCGAGAGGGCCAGCGACGGTGGTGGCTCGCGGTACGAGCGCTCTCCTGCGCCCACCCCGATGCCCCCTGGACAGAGGCCCTATCACCCTCGCTATACTTGTTCATCGGAGCAGGACGCACTCAACCTGTTGTCCTGCCCTGACGGAGGCGGCCCAATGTACAAAGTCAGGCTGGGCACTGTCGAGCTCGAACGTCCCGACGAGACACCGGCCAGACGCATATCCAGGCTCCAGTCGGAGCTGGGGGCAGTCTTTTGCGCGCTGTGGACAGCGAACACGCAGCGTACCCTGCTCCCTGGATGGAGGGCGCCCAAATCCGTCCCGAGACTACACTCGCCCTCGGACATCAACAATTTCCTAGAGGCCTGGAAGGACTGCGGGTACGACGCCTACGAGATGAACACGAGGTTGGGCTATGATATCGACTGGGATGGGATAAGAGCCAACTACCTGCGTCACTCCCTGACAGACGACAGGGGCAAGGCTGCTATCACCGCACGGGCTGGCGCGACCGTGCGACAAGTTCCTGGGGCACCGGGGGCAGTTGGCAGGGCGAGTGGCGCGATGGATGGCGTGAAGATCACTGGCAGACGGGTGGCAAACGCGACGGAGGTCGCCCTGATGATCGGGACGATCGAGATGAAAAGAGACTCCGTTGGGGAGGCTGAGCTCCCTCTCCGCCCCCTCCCCGCCCCCATGGCCCGCGCCACCGCTGACACCTTACGACGCGCTACCGCGGCCCTCCGCCGCTCTCTCCTTCAACCTGGGGCAGCACCACCGCCCCTCCCCTGGATGGCCCTCTCACTCACCCTTGGGCCTTGGGGTGCCGTTCAGTAATGCCATCTGCTCTCTGCGTGACACCGCGCATCCTGCAGACCAACGCGCCACTGGCATCGCTGCCTTTCTCCTTCGGTGGCCGCAACCCTCTCGCCGCAAGGCTCTCCCGCTCCTCGCCGTCGGTTTCACTTCCTAATTTCCAGCTGGCGCTGCGCTAGGCCGCGCCGTGGGCTTCTCAATCGCAGCGCTCTGCCGCCCTCCACTCGAGGCGCGCACCTCCTGCCTTTGGATTCAGGTGCGAGCTTCGGCAATACCGTCCACAGCCCCCCCGCTGTGGACTCGTGGCCTCTGGCCTTACTGTAAATGTCTCACCGCCAGGCGTTCCTTTCGGCCGTCCGTGGGCCGCGGCTCGCCTGACACACTCCCTGGATCTTTTTAAAAAGCTGCACGGCCTTCCGCCGTCACCCTGGATCGAAGTGGCTCTGAGGGATGCGTCTTGGGTATATGACGGTCTCGTCCCTCGGGTGCTATCCGACTCGGTTAGGGTAGCGCTGAGACACTTTGGATGTGCACGCGCCACGTGGTCGACCGTGTATCGTGCACTACGACGCCCTTCCACTCGGTGGATCTGGGCTGACGCATCTCAGTCGTGCAAGGTTCTCCTGTCATCATGCTCCACACCCTGGATGCCTTTCTTGCGTCGCGACTTGGATTCGCCGTCAGGTTTTTCCGCTGGACTTATGTCCCCAGTCAGTCTGCGTTACCCGTCAGACTCCCTGGATCGATGCCCTCGGGAACTCTTAAATGCTGAGCGGCCTTCCGCCGTGACCCTGGATCAGTGGCTCTGAGGGATGCGTCTTGAGTATACGAAGGTCCCGCCCCTCGGGTGCTATCCGGCTCGCTTGGGTAGCGCTGAGACACTTTGGATGTGCACACGCCACGTGGTCGACCGTGTATCGTGCACTACGGCGCCCTTCCACTCTTTGGATCTGGGCTGACGCATCTCAGTTGTGGAAGATTCTCCTGTCACCCCCACGCCCTGGATGCGCGTCTGGCGTCGCGACTTCGTGTCACCGCCAGAATTTTCCGCTGGACTTATGTCCCCAGTCAGTCTGTGGTACCCGTCAGACTCCCTGGATCGGTGTCCTCGGGAGCGTTCCTTTCTGTTCGCATTTGGACTTCTGGGAACGCCTCACGCGCCATTTTGGCTGCGCTTGGTCTCCTCGGTGCCTGTCCTCAGGCTCGTTGGTTGCACCGTTGCATGCCCGTCCTGGGGCTGTCTCAGTCTCCCTGGATTGCACGTCGGCTGCCGCCCTGGGCGCTGCCCCCCTCGCCGCCTGATCCGCGGCCCCCGCGCGCGCTAGGCAATTTAGTCGCGGCCGTAGCCCGCCCGCGACCTCCCGCCGCTGGCGCTTCCGCCTGCGGCTGTAA
Source organism: Prorocentrum cordatum (assembly GCA_963575745.1). Taxonomy (NCBI): domain Eukaryota; class Dinophyceae; order Prorocentrales; family Prorocentraceae; genus Prorocentrum; species Prorocentrum cordatum. The sequence continues at coordinate 193,224 of CAUYUJ010014510.1, forward strand.
ATAAATATCCCCACTAGTCACAGTCCGGCTTCAGGTCACCCTGGGAGCGAGGTTCACAGGCGCCTGGCACGCGTTCGCCCAGCAGCACGCCATGCCTGGCAGCAAAGGCGCGCTCGACCCGCGGCGGCACGACCAGCAAACGTGCGGCAATTTCCTGTCCTCCTTCCGCAGCCATAACTGCGACGTGCGGGCCATGGACGACGCGCTGGACCTCGGCGTTGACTGGGCGCAGTTGCGGCTTCGGTACCTGGGTGGAAGTGGCGGCGCGGGCAGGGGGCGCCAGGCGGCGAAGGGCCACGCTGATCGCCGCGCACCCAGGAAGGACCAGAAACAGTGGAAGGTCGTCACCTAAAGCCGCGGGCGCGCCCGCCCTTGTTTCACCCTAATAGTCTGGCTTCTCCTGGCGCGGCCGTGACCCGGCCTTCCAGCGGGCAGCCTTATGCAGCTTAGGTTCTGCACAGTCGCGACAGGGTCGGGTGTGGTCTATCCTACTTGGCTCCTGGCGTTGCCAACAGGTCCACAGGTGTCACAGGTGGCACACTTCGGATGACTGTTGGTCGTGCGTCGCATCCGCTGGCGCCGCCTTCATTGTCCCGGTGTCACTCGCCATTGGCTGCGCACGAGCACCATGGGTACATCTTTGGCATTGGGTGTGGTCCATCCTGCTCGGTTGCATTGCTATGTATTCACAGGTCTTGCTATGCTATGTGCTATGCATGGACCACTGTGCACATGATTGCTCATGGGACGCAGGTTTACCTACCTTTGAGCGGTCATTGCTTGATCTGTCGGTGTGCGAAGCTTCGGCTGGCGCCTCTTCTCATTCGCGCCATGTTGACAACGCGTGTCAGGTTTGGCTAATTTGGTGCTTCCTGGGCGTCCTTGGGTCACCTTGCAGCTCTGCCCTGGGTCCAGCTCTCCCTGGGATCAGCCCCACCCTCGCCGCAGTTGCTGCTTGCTGCATCCGGCGCCGCCGCGGCCGCCTAGTCGCGCGCGTTAGCCGTCGGTAATTTGTATTGCCACCAGCTCTTCGGCCAATTAGTATCGGCCGCAGCCCGACCGTTACTCGTCGCCGCTGGCGCTTCCGCCCGCGGCTGTAAACAACAAAAAAAGTATCCCCGCCAGAGGGGGCCGGACCCAGAGTCTGCACGCAGGAAGGACGACAGGACTCTTAGATATTCGGAGGGCGAAGGTGGCCGCCGTGCACCTGCGGTCGACGAAGTCAGGGCCAGAGAGCGCTCGGCCACCCCGCCGCCGCGCGACTCTTCCCGAGCACGGCGCACCACCCAGGACTCATGGAACGACACGCGGAGCGCGCCAATCCCCGCAGCACGCCCTGACGACCCCATGGGAGGCCCCCCCATGTGTATGAGGTCTATCGACGGGGCGGATGTCGCAAGGGACGAACCAGCACCTGAAAAGATTTCAGGGCTGCAGAAGGCGCTGGGAGGCGCGTTTAACGGAGTCTGGAGCGCCTGGGTCAAGAAGGCAGCATACAGTCAAGGGAGCCACTATATCAAGTCTAATCCCAAGCTAATTCCGCACAGCAGTGCAACGAGTTCCTCCAGGCATGGAGCAAGGCGGGATTTGACGCCTACAGGATGGATAAATAATACCAGCTCCACGTCGACTGGCCGAGTGTCATGGAGAAGCATCGCAGGCTCATGCAACGCGACACCAGACTGCGCACCGCCGACGGGCCCGTCGACGACGCCCACCCCCATGGTCCGCTGCAGCGAAGCAGGCTGAAGGGGCAGCCCCGCCAGTCCAGTGGACAGGGGCATCCAGCTCAGGCTCGTCGCGGCGTGCATGGCAGTCTTGGGGCGCATGGGGACACCAAGGGAACACATGGACCGACGCGGACTGGAAGGCAAAGGGCAAGCGCTACTCCCCCAGAGGAGAACTCCAATACGCTGACAAGCGCCCCCGGGGTGGGACTCCCGACCCAGGTGACGGGGGCGCACCATGGATCCACACTGGTCCCGGCCATCCCCCCCAAGGCGTGAGGAGTGATGCAGCGCTCGCCAACATGGCCACCACCTCGCGTGCTGCCTGCAACGGTTGCTCAGACTACCTCCCCCCCTCCCTGCACAGCACGCGCCGCAACCCACGTCCCCACTAAGTTTCACCCGCAGCGCCCAGCATCTGCCGCAATACCCCGCGCTACCTCCTTTGGGGGCGGAGGAGCACCAATGCCCTTGCGCTGCGCGTTTAGACAGCCCACGCTGGTCTCGTGGACAGTGTAGTACCCATTACGTGCCACCCTCGCGGGGGCGAGGGACACCTGCGCGCGTCGCCGATAGACAGCCCACGCTGGAGACGTTGACCTTGCCAGGCCCTTCACCCCTGCTGCCATCGCTGCATGGGGGTGTTGCCACAGCCTCCGCCGGAGGCGTCCGCCAGCATAGACTCTTGGGCCGTCCGCGCCTGGCCAGGGCCGCCCACTTTGGACGACAGTGACCGGTGGCTGAAATTACCCACCTACTGCGTTCCACCCTTTCTGGCACTGTGTACGACAGTGATCGGGGCGACCTGCGGCCGAGCTGCCAGCGCAGCCCCAGACGCCCCATGGGCTAGGGGGCCTGCGGTGCCACCACTCCGGGGCAACCCACTTTGGACGACAGGGACTGGTGGCTGAAATGACCCACCTCGAGCGCCCCACCTCTTCCAATAACTTATTGTACGACAGCAGGTGGGGGGCGAAGCACCGCGCCGCCCGCGATCTCTCAAATCCCACGTGGTGTGGAAGCTCCTCGCGTGGACGTTCGGGATCGCCCGCAGTGTTCAGCGGCCTCTGGCTGCGCCCCCTCTTCCTCATCATTCGCCATGGCTCTGCGGTTTTTGGCTGCGCCCCCACCGGGCTCATTCACAGGTCTCTGCGGCTCTTGGCTGCGCCCCCCATCCTGTTCGCTAAGATTGCACCGATCCCCGCGTTTCTGGCGACTGGGCTCACCCCCGGCGCCTTGGACTGTGTTGGGTCCTCTCCTCCTCCTCCTCCTCCTCCTCCTCCTCCTCCTCCTCTTCCTCCCCCACCCTCCTCCCCCACCCTCCTCCTCCTTCTTCTCCCCCTCCCGCCCTTCATTCGCAAGTATCTGCGGCTCTTGGCTGCGCCCCCACGCGAGGTGTGTTATGGTTGATGAAGTGCTTCCGCCTTGGTTCGGGCCATGCGTGGATGCCCAGGGCGCGGCACCTGTGCCCAGCGGCGCCAGGATGCACCCCCATGTTCATTCACAAGTCTCTGCGGCTCTTGGCTGCGCCTCCAGCGTTTTGTGAAAAGGGACATCGTGACCTGTGAGCTGACAGCGTCGACCACCCCAGTGGGCCAGCACGCTGACCTGCGGACAGGCTTCCGGCGACGTGCCAGCGGACAGGTGGTTGCTCATCTCGGCGCAGCCGCGCGCCCTGCCCGCGCCAAGACACCACGGTGGTGATCCCCCACCCCAGACTCTCTGGACGGATATGATGTGGTTACTGGCTATCGGCTGGCCGCCAGCCCACATACGCTGTCGCGATGCTGCTGTGGAGTGGGATCAGCCCTTCCCCGTGGACACCGCATCAGCGGCAGGCAGTGCCACCCCCACCTGCGTATCGCTCTGATCCACATGGCACGGTTCATGGCGCTACCACAAGGACGTCGCTTTGGCTTCGTGTGAGGTGGGGATAGGCGTGTTCTCTAACCTCGCTTCCGGTGCTACCTGATGGCGGGCCTGGCAAGGGAGTGTTCCTGCACGAGTGGTTCATCCCTCGGCATGTCATGGCCGCTCCCCCAGCTGGCCCGTCTCGCATTTGCTTCTGTCAGCGCTTGCAACGTCGTGCCCCCGATCTGCGAGAGTCGGATGCGTTGTGTACGCACTGGCTAGAGGCTGGAAGTGGCGTTACCTCACGGTCGCTGACCGGGTCGCCCTCGCTCTCGTGTCCAAGGGCGGGCATGCCCGAGGTCTGCGACAGTGAGTCATGGTGAGTGAGGCCCTCCTCTGTGTCGCCTGCCCATCTCTTTCTGTCGTCGGGTGCCCGTCTGGCGTTCGCAGCGGATCTCCCGCTTTCCTCTTCGCCTCGCTTCCGTGTGTCTCGGCCGGAGTTTTGCGCCGACAGGGCGACTTCCCCGCGCTGCTACAGTGCGCGTGGCTAGCCGTGCAGCTGTTGCCGTCGCTCGCTGCGTCGCGCGGTGCGACTTCCACACGCTGGACGCAGTTGCCGCGGCGCGTCGCGGCGTGGCGTCTCCACCCGTCGGGGCGTCAACATCGGTTTGCCGTGCTCAATTAGGGTCATCTGTCCCTTGCATCACCTCTAATGAGGGTCATTTTGTCCCTCGCACGTGCACTCGCCTATGCGGTTTACGCGCTGCTTTGGCCAATTATCTACGGCATGTGCCCCGGCCGTTTATCCCGCTTCCTGACCCTTGTCTCGGGGCCGCCGACCAAAAAAAACACTCCCACCAGTGCATCCTGGACGCTGCGTCCGCTCCCTGACATGCGCCTTGGAGCCGCGAACCAAAAGTACACCCGCCAGTGTCTGCCCCCACCGCCCCCACCACAGGAGGGCCCCACACGGGCAGGGTGGCCTGTCAAGGACCCCGTGGCCCAGCATCGCAATGTGGGCGATCACCCCCTGGCGCTGTCGCCCCTGGTGCCAACTCCCCCGGCCGCGCTGGCGACGTCCATCCCCGCCAGTCAGGCTTCCTCTCCGCGCAGTGCGCGGTTCTCTGCGACGCTCGCGTCGTGACCGTGCGGCCATGGGCCGGGCCCGCAGGTGCCATCGCCTTCGGGCCGGTTCGTTGCCATTTGCTCGGGACTGTTGAGCCCCACTGGATACGTGCGTGGCGTCTCGGAGTGGTCCAACCCTCCGTCGGACGCTGTGCTTCCATCCTCGTTCCGTCCCAGCCGACCAGGCAGGTCTACGCCGTTGACACGGCCCTGGCCCGTGGCGCCCCCTGCCGACATGACCAGTGTGTACCTTGCCTTTCCCCGCTGCAGTGTCTGTGAGGATTGCTCGTGCAGGTTGCCCTTGCCTGTCCCGACAAACGCCTTCACCGTGGTGGACTGGCGCCGCGGCGCGTAACACGGAATCCTCTGGCATTTTGCCACAGGGTTGCACGATGCCCGAGCTTGCCTGGGCGTTGCAGTTCAGCCAGCCAGCCCCCCGCCGCCGCTGCCGCAGCTGCCGCCTCTGTGAGCTGGCCCGGCCGGCCCGCGCTGCGCCCAGCAGCTAATCGGGTTTGCCCGTCGGCCCGGACACCCTGTTCGCCGCCTGCGCTCTTCGTTCGCGGCCGCGACCAAAAAAATATCCCCGCCAGCCCATCCAGACTTGTTTGCCAGTTTTCTTGAGGCCTCATTGGAGGCTATCTTGAGCCATGCTCGGCTATTGGCTGTCGGAGGCTATCTTGAGCCATTCTCGGCTATCTTGGGCCATCTTGTGGCTGTCTTGAGATTTCTTGAAGGTCTGTCGGAGGCTGTCTTGAGCGATGCTAGGCTATCTTGGGCCATTTTGAAAACCAGATTTGCGTATCTAGGGCTCTCTTGGAACCATATTTGGCCAAACAGGGCGGGGTGGAGGCTCTTTGGGGAGAGGCTGGGAGGCCTTTTGGGGTCATCTTGGGCCCCATGGCTCAGAAAGGGGAAGTCCCTCAATTAGCATCGCCCCTTCGGAGGCTCTCAAACGGCATTTTGGGGCCCTCTTGGAGCGCTCTTGGGCGCCTCTTGGGCGATCTTGGGGCCGTCTTGGGGCATTTGGGGGGTCTGGGAGGCCTCTTGGGGCCGTCTTGGGCACCATGGCTCAAAAAGAGGGGGGGGGAATTCCCCCCCCCCCCCCCCCCTCCTCGGAGGCTCTCAAACGGCATCTTGGGGCCCTCTTGGAGCGTTCTTGGGCGCCTCTTGGGCGATCTTGGGGCCGTCTTCGGCCTTCTTGGACCCCTCTTGGGCCTCTTTTGGGCCATCTTGGGGCCATCTTGGGGCTTCCGAAGCCCATCGGAAGCGAAAGTGCGATATTGTTATAAAAACATTGATTTGTCGCTAGGCTATTGAACGGTTTTGGCATCTTGGAGGGCGCCGTGGAGGGCTCGAAGAGCACTTGGATCCGTCTTGGGGCTGTCTTGGGGCCTTTTGGGGGTATGTCGGAGGCTATCTTGACCCATCTTGAAATAGCAGGGGCCATCTTGGAGGCCATCTTGCGACTTCGAAGCCCTCTTGGAGCAATATGGGGCCATCTTGGACGCTGTAACGCCTCGGTACCCCCCCCCCCCTTCCTGGCCCAGGGGAGGGGGTAGGGGGAGGGGCTTCAGTGGAAGAGAGAAGAGAAAACGCGACGTACCACCTAAACCCAGAGGGCTGGTGGGATTCTAAGGCGTGCTACTGCTTGCCAACGTCGATGGCGAACAACACCCTCCTTCTCGGTTTGCGCCTCTGGGTCGGGCCGCGCCCGAGATACGGCGCCAAGCGCGGTTCCGCGGCGAGTTCGTCCCATGGATGTTCGGTTACCCACTCCGCCATTTCCTGGTGGCCCAGGGAGGACCAGGCCTTGGCGGCCAGCTGCTCTCCGTCCGCCCAGCCCTGGGTAAAGTAGCGCCTGAAGTGCGCGTAGGCCGCGAGCTCGACGATCGAGACCTCCTCGAAGGCGTGCTGCTCCTCCTTCGGGAGCCACGCGAAGGCCACGCGGTCCCGCTGCTTGCACAGTATCGAGGCGTGCTCGCAGGACTGCCTCCTCCGTTGTGTCGCTGATGCGTTGAGCGTCTCCTCGAGGATATGTCCCATGACTTTCGGATGCTCCCTGGGATCTGGCTGCTCTCCTACATGGTGGCGTCCACTCTGTCGCAGCCGATGGATGGCGTTGGGCTCGTCTTTCGTTTGGGGTCCTCCCTCGCAGCTGATGGCATCGGGCTCGCTTTTCGCTTTCTCTTCTCCCTCGCAGCTGGCGGCGACTGGCTCGTCCTTCGTGTTGCCTCCTCCCTCGTAGATGATGTCGTGTGGCTCGTCGTTCGCTTTACCACCTCCCTCGTGGCTGATGGCGTCTGGCTCGTCCCTCGCTTTGTCGCCTCCCTCGTAGCTTCTGGCATCGGGCGCGTCCTTCGCTTTGTCGCCTTCCTCGTAGCAGATGGCGTCGGGTCCACGCTTCGCGGAGCTGCCACTGCCAAAGCCTGTTGCCACGGCCCGCGCTGCTCGCGTGTGTCCTTCACGACAATGTTGAGTCAAGAGGTCGTGTTGGCGCCAAACTGTTTCTTGAGCCAAGCCACTTTCGTGAGCATCGGAGCTGATGACGTCTAGCCTCATCCTTGTGTGTCTCCTCCAGGTCCGGGCGGCCTGTGCGCGGGCAGGCGGCTCTTTTCCTACGTTGTAGCTGATGGCATCGGGCTCGTGCTTTGCTTGGCCACCTCCCTCGTAGCTGATGGCATCGGACTCGTACTTTGCTTGCCCGCCTCCCTCGTAGCTTATGGCCTCGGGCTCGTCGCCACTGAGTTCCGCTCTCGTACGCTGTTGCGGCTGCTGTCCACTCGCACACCGCCGCGGCCGCTGCGGTCCGCTCTCGTGCACGGGCCCTCCGGACAGCGGCGACCAGCGTGTTGTCGAGGCAGGAGTCGGCGTCCGCGCCGACGCGGCCGTCCTCCTCCTTGTCCTCGTTGCTGTCTTGGACCGTTGGTAGAGTCGCTGGCACCGCAGGGGTCGCGCAGCTGGTCACCTCGGGTCGGTACTGCTCCGTGGGGATCGCTGGGTCGATCGGCTCCTCATCGTCGTACTTCGCGTTGCTGGCTGGGTCTGGCGGGGGATGTTTGGCTCATCCTCCTCCTCCTCCTCCTTCTCCTTCCCTTGCCCCCCCCTCCTCCGCCTCCTCCCTGTGAGCGCGGGGGCGGGGCCGAGGATCCGGCCAAGGACGATCAGGAGGCAGCTGCGGGACAGGAGAGCCACCTGACAGGCCCACGCGCCCTCCGCCCGTGGCGAACTGTCCGCGGGGTCCGTGGCAGGCCTGCCGCGATCGAGGAAACGTAAGGCTGGAGTTTGCCGGAACTTGGCTTTTCCCACGCTTTGGGGCGTTGCACCATGGGGGGCGAGAAGTGGGAGAGTTGAAGAAAAGGTGCACCTTCTGCTGTGCCCTAAAGGGGCCTCCCTGGGGCCCAAGAGCCAAACGGGGCACAAACGGTCCACGTGTCTCCCCCCCATTCATCGCCCCCCCCCCATTCAGCAACGCCCGGCACTTTTTGACGGCCCGTCCTGAATTTTGACGGCCCTTTTTCCGTTGGCGTCAAACTTCAAATTGGGGCTCGTCATTTACCTGACGGCCCCGTCTCAGGACAACCAGAGTCCCCCGAGCCCGAGTCTCACGTCTCCTCGAAACTGAGGGAGGTGTGGTGCCTATTTACCCGCCTTGGGGACCCATCGGATTTGACACCCTTTTTGGGAGGTTGTCGGCACGATTGGGTCCCCCAGTGCGGTAAGGAACACAGCTCCACCATTTCCGGCTGGTCGGAGTGGCCAGCAGGGTTCCCAGACCTTCTGCGCCTCGAAGTGGCCAAGGCCTCCCCCTTCCTCCAGGCCAGGCCTGCTGGCTTTCTCGCTTGATCGCCCCGACCCGCCCCGACCCAGTCTCAGTGGCTCTGGTTCAGCGTTGTTTTGGTTTGTCTGGTGTTCTCGGTGGTTTCGTTAGCGACTCGATTTGGGTTCTGCTTCCTCCTCTCATCTCTCTGCCGATCCCTGTTCGAACATGCAGGGTTCTGCCAGGGGTCTGCCTACCATTACGTGCATTGGCGCTGCCTCGTCGTGTCCGCTTCTTCCTTCACCTCATGCTCTTCCTCCTCTTCCTTCCCATCCCTACCCGAACAACACGGGGTCATTCCTGCCTTTCAAGGCATGCATCAGCGCTACACTACCGTTATCATCCTCTCCTCCGTTTCCCTCCTCGGCAAGGCTTCCAGATCTCCAACATGTTGAATCAAGACAGATTAGCCAGCGTGCACCCCACAGTGTGTGTTATAGCATACTATGTGGTACAATAATAGGTGTGGTGCAAAACGCGAGGTATAAGCAACATGTGTGATGTGAGCTATGTGGTGGAATGTTTGTGGTGCAATTGATGTCGTGGAATATATGTGCTGAAATCCGGATTCCATAAGAAAGTGTGGAGGGCCACAACCTTCCGGGGCAAGCAATCACCCCCTCCCTCAGACCAGCCATGCAAGGGCGGCCTTCTGCCCAACCCCCCCCCGACCCCAAGCCAGCTCAAATCAGACCCCCCAAAATGTGACCCTTTATTCTGGAATCCAGTTGGCATGAATTAATGTACTGCAATCTATGCGGTGTGAGCTACGTGGTGCAATCTGTGTGGTGCCATTATGTGTGGTGCAAGTCATGTGAAGCAATCTATGTGGTGCAATTGGCCACTGCACTGCGCGTGACCACCTCCCGTGCTTGTGCAAATATCCCACCCACCCACCCGCAACTTGGCTGGTAAAACCTCCCTGAGGCAACGCCTGGAGACCCGATGAGCCCCCGAGCGCAGGCCCGTGCCGCGCAGAAGAAGCCCATGCTGCAGGACATGCTGCGCAGATCCTGGGGGCTCCGAAACGTCCCCTGTAAGGGGGTCCCTGCGAGCCTCCTGCTGCAATCCTCCGAAACTTTCTGTGCGAGCCTCCTGCTGGTATCCTCCGGAGCTCCAGCGAGGCGCCTGCGAAGCTCCCAAGACGGTGGAGGCTGGCTCCCGACTGGCGTCGGGCCACGATTTGACGAATCCCCTGAATGCGAGCACTGTTTTCGGAATGCGGGAGCGAGCGCGGTCTTCGGTCCGGAGAGAGAGAGAGAGGAGAGACGGAGAGAGGGTGTGAGAAGGAGGGGGTGCCCCGCATGGTATCATGTGACGGGGATGATGTCTCTGGCACGTGCGCGAGGGCGTTAAAACGAAGCACGGCATGCCTGCGCAAAGGCTTTCTTGGACAGGAAATTCAAATAACGATTTCCTAGGAATCCGCAACAGCGCGTACGATGAAATGTTGGACACGTTTTATCTTGTTGAAGCCCCGTCATTGTGTTTTTAATGCTTTCGTGATTAACTAGCTACGGAAACAATGTTCTTGGGAGGATTTCGACGCGCGCGCGCAAGTGGCCCGCGTGGTATTATTTGTTAGGGATTCGAGCACTGAGCGCATGCTAGATCAATGCGGCTGCACCGCGTGGTGAAATGAGATTGTACGTTTTCCACGGGATTGTTGGACTCAGTAGGTTTCCTCATGATTTCAGAAGTGCGCGCGGGCAGAAGCTTTGCTATTCGTTGTTGGTCAACCACTTGGATTTCAATGTTTCTCCGAAATTCTTACATGAATCCTATAGCTGATGTGATTTTGACATGGGCGCGCGTGTGCACTTTGGGGTATCCTCTGCACGGGGCTAGTGAAACATGATTTTTGAAGGTGCGTGTGCACATGGTATTTTTTGTTTGTCTGATAGAGATGACGGGGAGCGGGCAGATACGTGCCTAGCTGGGATGGTTCGATATAGGCGAAGGGCGGCGACGAGGCGGCGATGGCGGCGACATGGCGGTCAGAGCGGCCCGCAGGTCCAGTTCCTTAGAAGAGATGTGAGAAACCCTAAATGCAAGCACTGTTTGTCAAGTCGCCGCCTCCTCACCGCCCGCCTCCCTCCCTTCTCAGATTCACTCATGTGCATAACATTCAGACCTACCCACACTCAGACTCACTCACACTCAGCTGGTGTTTGCACCGGGGTCAGGGTGATTTGACTCGCGAATTAAGTCGCGAATGTCCTCGTGGTCTTAGTCGCTTTCAGGAGGAGGGGGAGGAGCAGTAGGAGATGGAAGAGACACTGTTGTTTCGTGTTTCTTGCTGAGCCGATGGGCGGAGTTGTGCGAAGCTTTTCTTAAATGCCCTTGCTGCCGCTGTTGCTGATCTCTCCTATCCCTTTTTCTCCAATAACACCATTCCTCGTCTACGACTCCGCCCAGCATTGCCTCCCATCGCCCTGAGGTTTATTTTCTCCTCTTCTGGCCCCCTTACTTGTCACACTGAGATTCCCTGCGTTGACCGCCGTTGAGATACGGGGCCCTCAAGGAAAATTTGCCTGAGTTTTCCGCTGTCGTCGGCCTCTCCACGGCCTTACCCGGTCCCGAGGGCCGTCAAGAAGCGATTCGGGTTGACAAGTCGGTTCTGGTGAAGTCCCCGGGGTCCAGGAGGATCCGTTACCCTCAGGACCCCTTCCCTCATGCCAAAACGATTTTTGTTCTTCATTATCTATCTCGTCTTCCCTTTCCTCCTACTTCCTTCTGGAGGTGGCGTGCGGATGCCGTACCAGAGCTTCCAGGAGCCCCTCTCGCGCGAGAAGTGGTTGCAGACGTGCCCTCTGTCTGTGGAGACCAAGCACGCCTGCACGATGCAGGAGAGTGGGGCGAGCGAGCAGCAAAGAGCTGGAGCGTTAGAAAGAAGAGAAAGAGAGAGAGAGAGAGTGTGGGAGCGCAGTCAAGTACAACAGCAATGATGCAGTGCCTCATGAACGCAGCCCCTGCATCCTTGCCTGCTCATGCCCTGTGCTCTGGCCTGCCGCCGCTGTGGGGCCTGTACTCAGGGGAGGCTGCAGCACCGCTCAACGATGTGCTGTCAACCAAACCTGCACGGTGGGCCCTTTCCAGTTTTTCCCACATCCAGCAACAATTAAACATGTCGGCGCGCACTCGCTGGAGTCGTACGGAGCCCATAGATTCCCGAAACAGTGCGTGCACTTAGGGGGTCTTATGTTTCGCTTCGAAGGAATCGGCACGCGGTGCCTGACCGGCCAGCTTGTGGTCGCCCGGCGCCGCCCGTCGCCACCGTCGCCGTCACCGCTGACCAGGCCCTGGTGCTGGTCCGGCCGGCTTTTGGCCGCCCGTCGTTGCCGTCGCTGTCGCCGCTGTCTTGCATTGCTTTGCATTACCATACTTTGCTTCGCGTTGATTTGAAGTGATTTGCATAGCTTTGCATGGCTTTGCGTTGCTTTGCAATGGTTTGCATTGTTTTGCATTGCTTTGCATTGCTTTACATCGACTTGCATTCTAAATTTGCTTTGCTTGGTTTTGCATTGCTTTGCATTGCTTTGCTTTGCATGTCCTTGCGTTGCTCTGCATTGCTCTGCATTGCTCTGCATGGCTTTGCACTTTTTGTTTTGCATCGCGTGTCATTGCTCTGTATGTGTTTGCATTTTTGTCCATGGCTCTGAATTGCTTTGCGTTGCGTTGCGCCATGTATATTGGATGGAGTGACATCCAACAGAAAAATGCTAGGGCGGCGCGAAAGGGGGGGCCTCATCCCCCGTGCACGAACAAAAGCGTGGGGCGGTGCGAAAGCGTGGGTCAGGGAGCGTAGCATTGGCATCGAGGAGTAGCATCAGCTCTGTAGCATCAGCAGTCTGAGAGCTTGAGTATGTTAGCCATCGCAGCCACGAAATTCGTGACATGTTCGTTGCGTCTTGCATTGGTGTTTGATTTACTTTTCTCCGTGCTGACATCCTTTGCTGCCGCTGTGTTGCGTAACTTGTCATTTGCTTGCAGTGCGCTGCATCAGTCTCAAATGTTCCCGAAGAGGCCTCCGGAAACATTTGGGCGAGGGGCCAAACATGGGCTTAACAGTTTTAACGCCGGTCCGTGTGGTGCGGTGCGGGAGGCATTACAAAACACGGCATGGAGCATTTGGGCCCAGACCCGTAGTCCCGTGTGATACAGTGTTGCGTTTTTTCCCTTGGCCCCTGGTGGCCAGGACCTTTTGGCCAGTGCCCTTTTTCGGCCCCAAGTGGCCTCCAAAAGGGCACTGATGTTGTTTGCCAGGGAACTCTGGCCGGTGACCTCCGACGGCCTCCAGCGACCTCAAAGAGGTCACCGGCGGCCGGGTCGCCAGCAGCAGCGCGAAGCGAGTCTTTGTACGTGCGTGCATGCTTGCGCCTCTCAGGGGAATGCGGTGCGTCCCTACTCCCGCATGAATCTGGGAGGGAGGGAGGTCATCCAATTGCCGTGCGACACTACGCCTGCATGCGGATGCCTCCCAGTAGTTTTGTGGCGCTGCCGTTTGGCTCACGTGCGCGGTGGAGGAAAAACATCCCCTCTTCCCGCATGGGGGCTCGCGGCGGTCGACCCTCCCGGGACATTGGGAGAATTTATACGGTATATGAATGAACTCTCCGACTCCCCGACTCCCCGACTCCCCGACTCCCCGACTCCCCGACTCCCCGACTCCCCGACTCCCCGACCCCCGACTCCCCGACTCCCCGACTCGCCGACTCGCCGACTCCCCGACTCCCCGACCCCCGACTCCCCGACTCCCCGACTCCCCGACTCCCCGACTCCTCGACTCCCCGGCTCCCCGACTCCCCGACTCCCCGACTCCCCGACTCCCCGACTCCCCGACTCCCCGACTCCCCAACTCCCCGACTCCCCGACTCCCCGACTTCCCGACTCCCCGATTTCCCGACTCCCCGACTCCCCGACTCCCCGACTCCCCGACTCCTCGACTCCTGGACTTCGACTCCTGGACTCCCCGACGTCCCGACTTGCCGACTCCCCGACCCCCCGATTCCCCGACTGGCCGACTCCCCGACTGGCCGATTCCCCGACTCCTATTTTCGATTGTTCTCTGACTCCCCGATTCCCCGACACCCCGGCTGCCCGACTCCCCGACTCCCTGACTGGCCGACTGGCCGATTCCCCGACTCCCCGACTGGCCGACTTCCCGATTGGCCGACTGGCCGATCCCCCGATTCCCCGACTGGCCGACTCCCCGACTCCCCGATTTTGGATTTCCTGACTCCCCGACTGGCCGACTTTCCGACCGGCCGACTCCGGAGTGGCCGACTCCCCGACTGGCCATTTCTCGATGTCCCGCTTCCCCGACTCCCCGACTTCCCGAGTCCTTGACTGGCCGACTTCCCGACTCTTCGACTTCCCGACTGGCCGACTCCCCGACTTCCCGACTGGCCGACTCCCCGATTCCCCGACTGGCCGACTCTCCGACTCTTTGACTCCCCGTTTTCCCGATGCACCGACTCCCCGACTCCCCGACTTCCCGACTGGCCGACTCCCCGACTCCCCGCTTCCCCGACTCACCGACTCCCCGACTCTTTGATTGGCCGACTCCCCGGCTGGCCGACTCGCCGACTTCCCGACTCCTCGACTGGCCGATTGGCCGACTCCCCGACTCCCCGACTGGCCGACCTTTTGACTCCGCGATTCTTCGATTGGCCGACTGGCCGACTCTCCAACTCCCCGACGTCCCGACTCCCCGAATTCCAGATTCCCCGACTGGCCGACTCCCCGATTCCCCGACTCCCCGATTCCTCGACTCGACCGATTCCCCGACTCCCGGACTCCACGACTCCCCGACTCCCCGACTCTCCGACCGATTCCCCGACTCCCCTACTCCCCGATTCCCGAACTTCCCCGACTCCCCGACAGGCCGACTCCCCGATTCCCGACTGACCGCTTCCCCGACTCCCCGACTCCCCGGCTGCCCGACTCCCCGGCTCCCCGGCTGCCCGACTCTCCGACTCCCCGAATGGCCGACTCTCGACCCCCCGACTGGCCGACTGGCCAATTCCGACTCCCGACTGGCCGACTCCCCGAATTCCCGACTCCCCGACTCCCCGACTTCCCGACTCCCCGACTCCCCGACTCCCCGACTCCCCGACTCCTCGACTCCTGGACTTCGACTCCTGGACTCCACGATTGGCCGACTCCCCGACCCCCCGACTGGCCGATTGGCCGACTCCCCGACTGGCCGACTCTTCACCTCCCCGATTCTTCGACTGACCGACTGGCCGACTTCCCGACTCTCCGACTCCCTGACTCCCCGACTCCCGGACTCCCCGACTCTCCCCGACTCCCCGATTCCTTGACTCCCCGGCTACCCGACTCCCCGACTCCCCGACTCCTTGACTCACCGATTCACCGACTCACCGACTCCCCGATTCACTGACTCCCCAACTCCCCGACTGGCCGATTCCCCAAATCTCCGACTCCCCGACCCCCCCACTCCCCGACTCCCCGACTCCCCGACTCCCGGACTGGCCGACTCCCCGACTTCCCGACTCACCGTCCCCTCGATTCACCGACTCCCCGACTCTACGTTTCCCGACTCCCCGACTGGCCGACTCCCCGATTCCCGACTGACCGACTCCCCGACTGACAGACTGGCCGACTCCCCGATTAGCCGACTTCCCGACTGGCCGATTCCCCGACTGGCCGATTGGCCGATTTCCCGATTCCCCGACTCCCCGACTCCCTGACTGTGGTTGACTCCTCGACTCCCCTAATGGCCGACTCTCGACTCCCCGACCGGCCGACTTGCCAATTCCGACTCGCGACTGGCGGACTCCCCGACTTCCCGACTCACCGACTTCCCGACTCCCCGACTGGTCGACTGCTCGATTCCCCGACCCTTTTGGCCGATTTCCCGATTCCTCGGTTCTCCGACTGGCCGATTCCCCGACTCCCCGATTGGCCGACTCCCCGACTCCTCGATTCCCCGATTCCCCGACGCCCCGACTTTCCGACTCCCCGGCTGCCCGTCATCCCGACTCCATGACTCACCGATTCACCGACTCACCGACTCCCCGATTCACCGACTCCCCGACTCCCCGACTGGCCGATTCCCCAGCTCCCCGACTGGCCGACTCCCCGATTCCCCGACTGGCCGATTGGCCGACTTCCCGACTGGTCGACTTCTCGACTCCCCTTTTCTTTTGGCCGATTTTCCGATCCCTCGGCTCTCCGACTGGCCGATTCCCCGACTCTTCTATTGGCCGACTCCCCTACTCCCCGACTCCCCGATTCCCCGACGCCCCGACTTTCCGACTCCCTGGCTACCCGACTCCCCGACTCCTTGACTCACCGACTCACCGACTCCCCGATTCACCGACTCACCGACTCCCCGACTGGCCGATTCCCCGACTCCCCGACTGGCCGACTCCCCGATTCCCCGACTGGCCGATTGGCCGACTCCCCGATTCCCCGAATGATCGACCCCTCGACCCCCCGATTCTTCGACTCCCCGACTGGCCGACTCCCCGACTCCCCGTTTCCTCGATTGGCCGACTCCCCGACTCTTCTATTGGCCGACTCCCCGACTGGCCCACTGGCCGACTCCCCGACTGGCCGACTGGCTGACTTCTCGACTCCCCGACTCTATTGGCCGATCTCCCGATTCTTCGATTCCCCGACTGGCCGATTCCCCGATTCTCCGATTGGCCTTTTCCCCGACTCCCCGACTGGCCGACTCCCCCACTCACCGACTCCCCGACTGGCCGACTTCCCGACTGGCCGACTGGCCGACTCCCCATTTCCCCGACTGGCCGACTCGCCGACGCCCCGACTACCCGACTGGCCGACTCCCCGACCCCGCGACTCCCCGACTGGCCGACTCCCCGACTCCTCGGTTGGCCGACTCCTCCACTCCCCGACTCCCCGACTGGCCGACTCCCCGACCCCCCGGTTCCCCGACTTCCCGTATGGCCGACTCCCCGACTCCCCACTTCCTCGAGTTGCCGACTGGCCGACTCCCCGACTTCCCGACTCACCGAGTCCTCGACTGGCCGACTCCCCGACTAGCCGACTCCCCGACTCCTCGACTCCCCGATTCCCCGACGCCCCGACTCCCCGACTCTTCGACTGGCCGACTCCCAGACTCCCCGTCTCCCCGACTGGCCGATTCACCGACTCCCCGATTGGCCGACTCCCCGACTGGCCGACTCCCCGACCGAAGGCGTTCGAACGATTTCGACATGCGCGCTTGCGAAGCCCGTAGGGTGGCATGTTTTTTTTTTGTTTTTTTTTTTTTTTGTTTTTGAAAGCGTTGAAACATTCATGGTTTTCTTAAGAATTATCAAGATTCCGTGTTGCGAGTTTTTGTGCATATGTATGTTTAAATATATCGATATACAGCTATAGACGCACATATACAACTTTGTTATACATGTATATACATATATAGATCTATATGTGCACTTATATATGTGTGTGTGTGTGTCTGCGCGTGCTTGGACATTCGGTTTTGAAACCCGTTCGAAGCCTAAGTTTTTTGAAAGATTTCGGAATGCGCTGAATGATTCTTGAGACTTATGATTTTTGATAAACGAGTGCGCGCGCATAGTTTTTTGGGAGAGGATGGCGGGTGGCGGGGGGGGGCGATACCAGTTCGTCTGGGGGAGTATGAATTCACAGGTAGGACGGGCATTGGATCAGAATCATATGTGTTTTGCATCGGTTCCCGGTGAGTCTTTCAGTTCGGGGGGGAGGGTGGTAGAACCCTTTTTTTTGGAGGGGGGAACGGGGAATCCACCTCGTAGACTTCGAAGGCGTCTACTCCAATTCTCGCGCAAACATTCCACGGTTTCCACCCGCAACTGGCTTGGCAAACCCATGCGGCCACGATTGTGGTTACTGATTGGCGCTTGCCGGCGCATCTCTGCGGCCGCGCTGGCGCGGGAACGCTCGCGCGCAGAGCGGCAAGCTGGTTTGGCACACGTGCTGCGACCACGATGGCGCTTACTGATGGGAACTTGTCACAGCGTCTCAAAGGCCGCGCTGGCGCGCGGGCACTTCAGTGCGGGTCGGTGACTCGGGCGGGTGCGATATCACAAAGACTTTGAGAAAGGCGGTAACGATAGTCATACGAGCGATGATGAAGGCGATGATGGATGAAGCCGATGATGACGATAATGACGGCGAGGCCAATGTCGGCGTCGATGTTGGCGACGACGATGGCAGTGATGATGTCCATGTGTCCGATGATGGCGGCAGTATCGGCGTGTGACGATGACGATGACGGCGGCGATGCGACGGCGCTGATGCGCGCGATGAGGCAAGGCAGGGGGCGCGCGCAGAAATCCAGGAAACCTGGCAACCATGGTCGAATACTTCATGATAGGTGTTACAGGTGTTTACGTTTCTAACACAATTTGTTTTTGATGGATTTCGGCACGCGCGCGTGGCGGCGCGCGCATGTGGTTCACATTGTATGATACGGATTGGCGCATTGGGCGCATGCTAAATCAACGCGGGCACACCGTGGTGGGATGAGAATGTGGATTCTGAGCGACATTCTTGAACTCAAAGGATGCCCCGATGTTTTCAGCACGCGCGCGCGCGGGCAAAACAATCTGCAGTGTTTGTCACGAAAACAGAATTAATTGTGTTGGCCACATTTTTTATGATGCCATGCTTGCAGGGCAAAGTGTTTGGTATGGTATCGGCATATGTGTGGGCGTGTATTGCTTCTCCATCGTAAGAACAAAATGATATGCTGAGATAGCCGAGTGCTCGCACATTGGGCCATTTTGAATGGAATAGTGGGAGTGGTCAATATCTGGCCGCCGGGGATGGTACGATTTCCCTGGGAAATGAACGATGGGGCAACATCGTAAGTAATTCGTAGTGTCATGGGAGGGTATATCTCTCGGCTCGTGAGCGGGGTGGACCCGACTATCCTTTCGGCCAGTCACCTGTCGAGCTTGAAGTCGTCAATTATTTAATTCGCGAAAACATGTCCTTCACCCGCGTGCAACTTGTTGGCAAAACCCAAGCGGGCGGTTCCAACGACGATGGAGATGATGCTGGTGATGTTGATGACAACGGTGAGGATGATGTCGAGGACGACCATGGGGATGGTGATGAAGCTTATGGGGACGACAACCACGAGGCGACGGTGCAGCTGGCGATGATGATGATGCTGCTGATGATGATGATGATGATGACGGTGGTGATGATGGTGATGGTGATGGTGATGACGAAGATGATTGTGGTGGTGATGGTGGTGGTGGGTCGGTGATGGCGACGATGTTGATGATGGTGATGATGGTGATGAAGCTTATGGGGACGAGAACCACGAGGCGACGGTGCAGCTGGCGATGATGATGATGATGATGATGATGATGATGATGATGATGATGATGATAGATGATGATGATGATGATGATGATGATGATGATGACGATGCTGCTGATGATGATGATGATGATGCTG
Source organism: Prorocentrum cordatum (assembly GCA_963575745.1). Taxonomy (NCBI): domain Eukaryota; class Dinophyceae; order Prorocentrales; family Prorocentraceae; genus Prorocentrum; species Prorocentrum cordatum. Next base: position 212,193 of record CAUYUJ010014510.1, read on the forward strand.
ATGCTGATGCTGATGATGCTGATGATGATGCTGATGATGATGATGATGATGACGGTGATGATGATGGTGATGATGATGATGATGCTGATGATGATGATTATGATGATGATGATGCTGGTGATGGTAATGATGATGGTGATGGTTATTCTGAAGATGATAGTGGTGGTGGTGATGGTGGTGATGGTGGTGGTGGGTTGGTGATGACGATGATGACGGTGCTGATGATGGTGAAACTGATGGTGATAGTGTTGATGACGATGATGATACTGATGATGTTGATGATCGTGATGATGATGGTGATGCTGCTGATGATGATGGTGATGATGCTGATGATGATGATGATGATGATGATGATGATGATGATGATGATGATGATGACGACGATGATGATGATGATGATGATGATGATGATGATGATGATGATGATGATGATGATGATGCTGACGACGACGAAGATGAGGCTGATGACGATGATGATGCTGATGGTGGTGGTGGTGGTGGTCGTGGAGGCGATGCTGGTGGTTGTGATGATGATGATGATGATGAGGAGGAGGAGGAGGAGGAGGAGGAGGAGGAGGAGGAGGAGGCAGCGGAGCAAGGAGGAGGCAGTGAAGCGTCCGCGGTACATCGCCGCGCAGCGTGTGCGGACGGGGCTCGGCGCCCTCCTTCGTTGAGGGAGGTGAGCGGCGCGTACCAGGTATGTGCAGGTCGCGCCGCGCGTCCAGAGGCTCGCCGACAGGCTGGCAAGGCCCCGCCCTCGGGATTCGCGCGCACGATGGCGACACCGACGGCGAGGAGTGGGGGAGGGAGGAGGGGAGGGCGGAGGATGAGGATGCTGGGGAGGAGGAGGAGGAGGAGAGGGATCCGTGTAAACTCAATACTCATCAACGATGTTGGCATTTTCCCCCGAGCTTCTTCTTCATAGGAGGGAAGTGCCCCGTTGGGAGACAAGCTAGTGAAGATCCTGAAGCGTTACAAGCACCACTCTCGGGACTCCAACCCATGAACCAACCAGACTCTGCGAATCAACGTAACCGTCGCGCCTTGACAATCGGTAATCGTTCTACAACGTAGTTTTCTGGTGCTGACCACGGGATTATGTGGAACTCGTGCAATTGTTTAGCACGAATGTGCGCGGCGCTAAGCGAGAACCACATTTTGAACTTATCCCGACAAAGCAACCTAACAGCGATGTGTAGGAGCATATCTGGAAGCATTCCCTGTAAGAGTCATATGGTAATCCTGTTGTAGAATTCTGCTGTTCTCGCAGTCGTAGTCGCATTCGCGATGACAGTCGCAGTGGCAACGGCAGTCGCAGTCACAGCCTCAGCCTCAGCCTGCCTCAGCCTCAGCCTCAGCCTGCCTCAGCCTCAGCCTGCCTCAGCCTCAGCCTCAGCCTGCTTCAGCCTCAGCATCAGTCTGCCTTCAGCCTCGGCCTCAGCCTCAGCCTGCAGCCTCAGCCTGCATCAGCCTCAGCCTCAGCCTCAGCCTGCCAGCCTCAGCTCAGCCCTCAGCCTCAGCCTCAGCCTGCCTCAGCCTCAGCCTGCTTCAGCCTCAGCCTCAGCCTCAGCCTGCCTCAGCCTCAGCCTGCAGCCTCAGCCTCAGCCTCAGCCTCAGCCTTCAGCATCAGCCTGCCTCAGCCTCAGCAGCCTCAGCCTCAGCCTCAGCCTCAGCCTGCAGCCTCAGCCTGCAGCCTCAGCCTCAGCCTCAGCCTCAGCCTGCCTCAGCCTCAGCCTCAGCCTCCTCAGCCTCAGCCTGCCTCAGCCTCAGCCTGCTTCAGCCTCAGCCTCAGTCTGCCTTCAGCCTCGGCCTCAGCCTCAGCCTGCCTCAGCCTCAGCCTGCATCAGCCTCAGCCTCAGCCTCAGCCTGCCTCAGCATCAGCCTGCCTCAGCCTCAGCCTCAGCCTGCCTCAGCCTCAGCCTCAGCCTGCTCAGCCTCAGCCTCAGCCTCAGCCTGCCTCAGCCTCAGCCTGCCTCAGCCTCAGCCTCAGCCTCAGCCTCAGCATCAGCCTGCCTCAGCCTCAGCCTCAGCCTGCCTCAGCCTCAGCCTCAGCCTGCTTCAGCCTCAGCCTCAGTCTGCCTTCAGCCTCGGCCTCAGCCTCAGCCTGCCTCAGCCTCAGCCTCAGCCTGCAGCCTCAGCCTCAGCCTCAGCCTCAGCCTCAGCCTCAGCATCAGCCTGCCTCAGCCTCAGCCTCCTCAGCCTCAGCCTCAGCCTCAGCCTCAGCCTCAGCCTTCAGCCTCGGCCTCAGCCTCAGCCTGCCTCAGCCTCAGCCTGCATCAGCCTCAGCCTCAGCCTGCCTGCAGCCTCAGCCTGCCTCAGCCTCAGCCTCAGCCTGCCTCAGCCTCAGCCTCAGCCTGCTTCAGCCTCAGCCTCAGTCTGCCTTCAGCCTCGGCCTCAGCCTCAGCCTGCCTCAGCCTCAGCCTGCATCAGCCTCAGCCTCAGCCTCAGCCTGCCTCAGCCTCAGCCTCAGCCTGCCTCAGCCTCAGCCTCAGCCTCTGCTTCAGCCTCAGCCTCAGTCTGCCTTCAGCCTCGGCCTCAGCCTCAGCCTGCCTCAGCCTCAGCCTGCATCAGCCTCAGCCTCAGCCTCAGCCTCAGCCTCCTCAGCCTCAGCCTCAGCCTGCTTCAGCCTCAGCCTCAGTCTGCCTTCAGCCTCGGCCTCAGCCTCAGCCTGCCTCAGCCTGCCTCAGCCTCAGCATCAGCCTGCCTCAGCATTCAAAATGTGGCCCGGGAATGGAGTTCTGGGAACTCGAAGAACGCGAAGTGGCCTACAGTTGGCTCCGGGCATTCAAATCATGCCCACGAATGACT
>CAUYUJ010014510.1:220000-242500 GCA_963575745.1 Prorocentrum cordatum
AAGGGCAGCTGGAGTTACTGGTCTGCTCCAGCGGCGTGTGCAGGGAGTGGAACTGGTGCTCGCTCTGGAAGTGCCGCGGCTGCGACCGCGTGGCCCCGCCGTGGGTCAAGGCAGCCCGGCCGCCCGCGGCTGCTGCCGGCCAGGAGCCGCCCGTCGCCGACGCCGAGGGCTTCGTCGCCCAGCCCCGTGGGAGGAAGGCGAGGCGCCAGGCCAAGCGCACGGCTGCCCGCGCGGCAAGCGCTGGAGCCGCCAGCCAGGAAGGAGTCAGCGAGGCCAGCAGCGGGCAGCAGTCGGCCGTCGAGCAGCACCGCCTGGAGGCCAAGCGCATCGAGGACTTCCTCGCGGCCCCTGGCGGGTCCATCGACGAGGGATGTCTGCAGTCGCTGCGCGCGGCCCTCGACCGAGAGCGGCGCAGGCTCTCGGCTGCCGAGGCGGCGCAGGCGGAGCGCAGGAAGGCCGACACCCCCCTGCCCAAGGCGACGGGGCTGGCAACGCCCTGGGGAAGTTGGTGAGGCAGGGGCGGGCCAAGGAGCAGGCGCTGCTCAAAGCCGAGGAGGCCCACGCGGCAGCCATCGGAGAGCGTGAGGCGGCCATCGCGCGCTAGGCCGCATGTGCAGAGGCGGTCGAGGAGTGCCGCGCTGCTCTCGAGGCGCACCGCGAGGAGCAGTTGGCCGCAGAGGCCAGACAGGCCAAGGAGGTCGGCGCGGCCTTCGTCGGCACGGACCTGCTCGGGATGGTCCGCGGCCTCATCCAGCAGGTCGAGGCCTTGCCCCAGGGCTTCGCCGCGGGCAATGGGGAGGCCGCCTTCGCCGAGGTCGCCAAGCAGATTGCTGCGGCCCGCAGGCATGCACCCCCCGATGCTAGGGGGCGCTCATCCTGGGCCGACACCCCCCTCGACGTCTCGGACGAGGACCTCGACGGAGATGAGGAGGAGCGGGTGCGGGCGTCTTCAGCCCCCCCTCTGCAGGACGCGGCCGAGCGCGGCCAAGCAGCACGCCGAGGAGAGGCGCGCGGAGCGTGGCCCTCAGCCCAGCCGTTGGCTAGGGACCTGGCCAACGCTGGGGCAGCCCTCCTCGACGACCAGCCGCTGGCTACTGCTGCTGGTGGCCATGTTGCTGTGGGTCGGCGTCGGGTTTGACGTCGACTCGGCAGGCCAGTGGTCGGTTGACAGCAGAAGGGTCAGACGGCGCCTGAGCGAGCAGGTGCCAGTGGTGTGGGGAGCCCAATGCCGTCCCCAGGGCCTGGGCGAACCCGCGAGTGCGGCACCTGGCCGAGGGGGGGCGATGAGGGCCGCCGACGGGCGGGCGGCCGTTGCCCCTCACCCCCCCGCGCGCCCCGTCGAGGCCGCTGACGAGCGGGTGGCCGAGTCCCTTGACGGGCGCAGCGAAGCCAAGGTGCCAAGTGACAAGAGGACGAGGATGACGGCGCAGGAGGCCTGCATTGGCAAGGCTCGCCTCGGGCCACAGCCAGACCCTGAGTCTGACCCTCGAGGACCTTGCCCCCCTGCGTGCTGGCCTGGAGGTCCTGGGCTGCAACGGTAACGTCTGGAACAGGGGCGTCGAGGTCCTCGAGGCCTTCTTCCGCGCCCACCAGTACTGGCCGCAGCTGGTCCTCCTTCAGGAGACGCGGCTAACCCAGGAACGGCTCCCTGGGGCCAGGGCGCTTGCTCGCCGCCTCGGCTACGCCGCTTTCTTCCATGAGGCGGTGGCGACGGGCCAGCCTGGCCCGAACGCCACGTCGGGCGGCGTCGCGATCCTGGTGAGGGCTGGATTCCAGGCCGAGGAGTCAGCGTGCCAGCTCCCTGCGGCCCTGCGCCACCGCCTCATCGGCGTCGAGGTGACGGCTCCGTCGGGCCTCTGTCTCCTGGCCTTGGCTCGGTACTTCCAGCACTCCTTGGGCCCGCGGGGGATCAACCTCGACCTCTTCTCCTCGGTCTCGGACCTCGTGGCATCCCCGCTCGATTTGCCCTGGGTCCTCCAGGCGGATTCCAACATGGAGCCCGAGCCCCTGCAGGAGCTGGGCTGGCCTGCAGCGGTTCGCGGTCAGGTGCTCGGGCCCTCTGAAGCGACCTGCGTTGCCCAGGGCCTGGAGCACGTCTACGACTGGTTCGTCGCCTCGTCCGACCTGGCCACGTGCACGGTGTCCTGCGCGAACACGCTCAACGACTTCGGGCTGCACCCGCACTCTCCAGTGCTGCTGCGCCTCCAGGACGTCAGGTGCGATGCCCTGGTCGAGGTGCCCTCCCGTCCTGCTCGGCTCCCAGAGGTGGAGGTCAAGGGCGTGTGCTCCCGCGAGGACGCCGTGGCCCAGGCCTTCACTGTCGGCAAGCGCGGGAAGGTGTCGCAGCAGGATGTAGCTTGGTCGTGGGCTCAAGGTTCGTGCCCGACCAGCCTCTCGGCTGCTTTCGGCGAGTGGATCGAGGCGGCGGAGGGTACCCTCACGGGCATCCACGAGATTGCGCCAGGCGGCCTGACACGCTACCTTGGGCGAGCGGCAGGGCCTAAGACCAGGCGCATGCCCTTCAGCGCGCTGGTGCAGCGTGAGGCCAGGCTGAAGTACAGCATGCTGACCCACCGCCTGAGGAGCTGCCTGGCGGTCGCCCTCCAGAGGCTTCGCGCAGAGCAGGCCAGCAGGTGGCACCCGACCCACTCCTGGTGGTTTGAGCAGCAGGCTGCGGCGAGGGCGAAGCTCCTGGACGAGGCGACCCATGAGGAGGCTGGCCTTCGGAGCGCGCCCCTCCTCGGGGCGTCCGGCGTGAAGTGGGGGGACCTCGCCTTCCACGCGGGGGTGAAGGGCTGCCCCACGGCGATCGCCAAGCTACAGTCGTGGCTCCTGGCGTCCCAGAGGCGCGATGCCGCAGAAGGAGCTGCCGCTTGGCGCAGTTGGGCCCAGACGGCGGCGGAGAAAGGAGGCCGCCTGGCCCACCGCTTCTCCAAGGCGGCTCCCACGCCTGTAGTCAGGGACGCCGACGCAGGGAGGCCCCTCGTCGGCATGGACGCCGTTGACCAGCTCACGCGTACGTGGCAGCGGCTCTGGCTTCAGGAAGGCTTCTCCAGCGGAGTCGGAGCCCACCAGTGGGACGTTGGATCCTGGACGCTGCCGCCCATCACCCTGGAGGCATTGCAGCAGGCATGCAAGCGCTACGGCCCGTCGGTGGGGCTGGGCTGCGACAACCTGCGCCCTCGCCAGCTTCTCCTGCTGCCAGTGGCGCTGCAGCTTCGCCTGATCGACATCGTCACGGCGTTCGAGGACGAGCCTTCCTCGATCAGGGGACAGGTGACGCTCATGGTGTTTATTCCTGAAGCCGACGGGGGGACCAGGCCCATCGCGCTGCTCCCGCTGGCTTTGCGGCTGCGGTCTCGCCTGAGGCAGCCGCGCTGTGCCCGATGGGAGTCTGACCGCAGCTTCCCCTTCTTCTGGGGTCGCGATGGCCGTGATTGCGAAAGAGCGGGCTGGATCCACAACTGCTTCGCGGGCTTCGCGATGGCCTCCCCGCACTTCGGGGTGGCCAGCCTGTTCCTGGACATCCGCAAGTTCTACGAGCACGTGCGCCACGACGTCCTCTGGACGTCAGCCCAGCGCTTCGGCTTCAACCGGAAGCTGCTGCGCGGCCTCCTCGCCATCTACCAGGCCCCGCGGATCGTGCTGGCAGGTGGCGTGGCTTCGGCCCCCTTTGGGGCCAGTGGCACAGTGCTGGCGGGCTGCGCGTGTGCGACGGCTTTTGCGAAGCTTCCCCTTCTTGGGGGCCTCCTCGCTGCTGGGGCTCATCGGCCTCTTGCCACCCTGCGCAATTAGGTGGGCGACGCCTCGCTCCAAGCTGTCGGCCCGGCGAGGCTGGTCGTGGACAAACTCGCGGGGGCCAGCGGGGAGGTGCTGCGACACCTGCGGGCCCACCACCTCCCGCTCAACGAGGGCAAGTCGGTTTTCCTGGCCTCGTCTGCACAGGTTGCGGACGGCCTCGTCGCCAGCTGGGCCGCCCTCGGCTTCGAGGTCAAGCGCGGCCCCCAGGCCCGCAACCTGGGCACCGACGCCAACGTGACCCGCAGAGGAGTCCATGGGGGAGGTGCCCGCGCTGTGGGAGGCCTTTCCCGCGCCAGGCGGCTGAGAACCCTGGGCTCGGCGGGGGCCGCGGTGGTGCACATTCACCGCGCTGGCCCTTCCGCCGCCATGCTGTGGGGCAGGGCGGTCACTGGGGTGCCCGACGGCGAGCTTCACTCCTGGCGCCTGGCGGCTGCGCGCTCGGCAGGGAAGCTCCCCAATGGCGCCTCCCTTGGGCTGAGGCTCAGGGCGATCGAGGTGCAGCGCTCCGCTGACCTGGACCCGAGCCCAGCCCTGGTGCGTGCTGCTGCGCAGGTGGCAGCCAGCCTCCTTCAGACGGGCGAGGTGCCCCTGAGGATGTTCGCGACCTGCCTGGATGAGGCCGAGCGCAGGCACGGCAGCGCCAGGGTGCCCTGGGTGAGCTGCAAGAACCCAGTCGACGCCCTGGCCCTCTCTCTCTTTCCGTTGCGGGTTGGGTGGCGCCTCTCGGCTGGGCACTTCCTCCACACCGATGACGGCCACACCTTGGACATGCTGATCATGGGCCCCCGCGAGCTCGGGCTGCTGGCTGCGGCAGGTGCACGCAGGGCCTCCGACAGAGCTGAGCTGACGCGGCTTGGGCACGGAGCCGCCCCCTCCATGCCCTTGTTCTGGGACGCGCTCGGCCAGGCCATCGGGCCACGCGGCAGGTTTAGCAGCAGGGAGAAGGCCGCGGTGGTGAGCTACGCGTCCAACGCCCACTGGCCCCAGACTCGCCTCTTCGCGGCTGGTGAGCGGGGCCGCCCTCGATGCTGCGCCTGCGGCGAAGTGCGTGGCAACCTCTGGCACAGGCTCTTCGAGTGCCAAGCCCTGGCCGCTGAGAGGAGGGACTCGGCTTCAGCCCGCCTCCTCCGCTGCGCCACTAGAGTGAGGCAGCGAGGTGAGGAAGCGGGGGGGGGGGGGGGGGGGGGGGGGGGGGGGGGCGCTTCTCCAGGTGCTGGCTGCCGCAGCCCCCGCAGACGGCCTGGAGGTCGGACGCTATGGCAGCCATGTGGGTGAACAGGCCTGCCGACGGGCTGCTAGGCGGTCGCCTCTACCTCGACGGCTCGGCGCTCGACCCTGTGTTCGGATGCATCTGCCGGGCAGGCTGGAGTATCGTGCAGTGCTGGCGGGCGGCGCGTGCGCGACGGATGTTGCCAAGCTGCCCCTTCTTGGAGGCCTCCTCGCGGCTGGGGCTCAGCGGCCTCTGGCCACCCAGCGCTACTTTGAGGGCGACGTCTCGCTCCAAGCTGTCGGCTCGGCGAGGCTGGCTGTCGACCAGCTCGTGGGGGCCAGTGGGGAAATGCTGCGACACCTGCGGGATCACCGCCTCCCGATCTGTGAGGGCACGTCCATGTTCCTGGCCTCGTCGGCACAGGTGGCGGACGGCCTTGCCGCCAGCTGGGCAGCCCTTGGCTTCGAGGTCAAGCGCGGGCCCCAGGCCCGCAATCTGGGCACCGACGCCTACGTGACCCGCAGGGGGGTCCATGAGGGAGGCGCCCGCGCTGTGGGAGGCCTCTCCCGCGCCAGGCGGCTGAGAACCCTGGGCTCGGCGGGGGGCCTCGTTGGTGCCCTTGCACAGCGGTGGCCCAACCGCCGCCATGTCTCTGTTGCGGGGTGGTCGGCGCCTCTCGGCTGGGCACATCATGCACACCGACGGCGGCCACGCCTTGGACATGCTGATCTTGGGCCCCCGCGAGCACGGACTGCTGGCTGCGGCGGGGGCTCGCAGGGCCTCCGACAGGGCTGAGATGACGCGGCTTGGGCACGTCGCCGCCCCCGCCATGCATTTGTGTTGGGACGCTCTCGGCCAGGTCTTCGGCCCGCGCGGCATTTTCGGCGGCAGGGGGAATGCGGCCTTGAGGTCGGACGCGATGGCAGTCATGTGGCTCGGCGCTCGACCCTGTGTTCGGATGCATCTGCAGGGCAGGCTGGCATCGTGCAGTGCGACGAGTTCGGCAACTTGGAGGCGGCGGTGCACGGCACGGCCCGCCTCGACCTGTGCCCCTTCCAGACGGCGAATGACGGCGAGGACTTCGCGGTCTGGATGCTGAGCCGCTACCTCGGGCCCTCGATCATCGAGATCAACATCGACTGCGCGTCCACAGTCAGCTGCTTGAAGCTTGGCAGGAAGTATGCGACGGCTGCCAACAAGCCCAATGCACACCTGTGGTCGGCCGTCTACGCCTCGCTGGACGTCGGCTCGCCCATTGTGAACAAGGTTGTGGCCCACTGCGCCGAGACCGATGTTCGCGAGGGCAGGATCTCGGAGTTTCAGTTGCTTGGGAACGGCCATGCCGACAGGTTGGCGAAGGCGGGGGCGGCCCTCCACAGGGTCAGCGCGGCGGCCAGGCGGGAGTTCTTCGGCGCGAGGGAGGTCGTGGGAGAGCTCTCCAGGTGGATCGCGCAGGCCTCGATCGTCTGGCAGGACAGGGGCTCCAAGGACTGCGAGGGCGACGAGCGGAGGACGGCTGTCACCTTCGCAGTCCCGCTGGAGGAGTGTGCTGACGGCCCGCGGGCGGCTCACGCGAACGGATTGGGCGCCCCGCCCGCCGCCGTGGGGGCCCGCGGGGAACAGGCTGGCGGCCGCCCCGCCGCTGTCGGCGCCTGGGCTTCGGCAGCGCGCGACGGAGGAGTAGCGCTGGGCGCCCTGGTCTTCGCCGTCGCGGGGCACGCCCTCGCGTACGCCAGGTGCGGTGAGAACGGCGACCAGAAGGAGATCATTGCATGCACCAGGTGCGGAGCGCATGCGAGGCTCGGCGCACGCCCTGGCCCGCAGCCCAAGCTCAGGGAGCGGAGCGCTGTCCTGGCTCAACGGGCCTCCCCAGGTCGCTGCGGGGCCAGAAGTCGCGGCGGGAGCGTGGCCTCCACCCTGGGGGCACGCCACACGCCCGCGAGACGCGGGGGAAGGGGGCGGAGGCCCCCCGCCTTCGCGAGGAGGTTGAGGTGCCGCTGGACGCCAGGGTGCGCTTCCTGAAGTGGCTCGGAATCCAGCCCGATGCCCCGGCAGGAGTCGAGGGCAGCGCCTCGGCGGCGGACGCTGCTCGGGGCGGCGCTGGCGCTGCGGCCTCCTCCTCGTCAGAGCTGCCCGCTGGGGCTGGCGTCGCCGCGGCAGGAGTGGGATCGCGGCAGGCCTGGCTGGATGCTTACGGCCTCGACGAGGAGAGCCTGCTGAGCTGGGCTGAGGAGGCCGAGGAGGCCCGTCGTGAGCGCCAGAGCAGGAAGAGGCGCAGAGATGACCGTGATGGAGGAGATTGAGTCCGCGCTGGCCCCAGCCTTGGGGCGCTCGGGCCGCGTGAACGCGCGCGGGCCGTGCCTTGAGCGCTCCTGGCTGTGGAGCGCCCGCCAGCCTCTCCTCCTGTCCTCCCTCCGCGTCCGTCTCCTGTCTGCCCGTCCCCTTGGACCCCTTGTGGCCGCGGGCCTCGGCGTGTCGGCGCGATGCTTTCTGCGCCTCGCCTTCCTCGCCGTGCCGCTTGGGGCTGTGCAAGCATGTTTGGGGCGTCGCCCGTCGCGTGCATGCACGTTGTATTTATCCCAGCGCTTCGCGCTGTTGCCCCTCGACGGGGGTATGAGCTGACAGGCCGAGCGGTGCCTCGGGGCCGATGTGCCCTGGAGGCCGCCTTCTGCGGCTCGTCTGGGCTCTCGGGGTCCCTTGTGGCCCGCCCCCTGTCTTGGGATGGCCCTTTGTGGCTCTGGCCCCTCAGTGGGGTCTGAGCCCTCTGGGGTTCTTTTTAGCCTTTATAGGCCCCGCGTCAACAGACGCAGACACAGACACAGACACAGACACAGACACATCCGTAGCCATTTTGGCTCAAGGCCATGGAGCACCCGACGACCGCGAGTCGTCCGCGGCGCTCTGAGCGCGAGGGGCTCCGCGCTTTGGGCCAGATCTCGGGTGCGTTTTCTTCGGGCTTCGGGCCTCTGCAGAGAGGCCGCAGTTTTGGGCCGCGAGGCCAATCGACAGAGCCTGCCTTGCCATGGTGGCGCACGGACAGCCAGCTGGAGGCCGCTCCTGGGCCGGCGTCGTGGCGGGCGGCAAGGCCAAGGGCAGCTGGAGCTACTGGGTCTGCTCCAGCGGGCAGTGCAGGGAGTGGAACTGGTGCTCGCACTGGAAGTGCCGCAGCTGCGGCCGAGTGGCCCCGCCGCGGGTCAAGGCAGCTCAGCCGCCCGCGGCAGCCGATGGCCAGGAGCAGCCCGTCGACGCCGAGGGCTTCGTCGTCCAACCCCGTGGGAGGAAAGCGAGGCGCCAGGCCAAGCGCACTGCTGCCCGTGCGGCCAGCGCGGGGGCCGCCAGTCTGGCAGGCGTCAGCGAGGCTAGCAGCGTGCAGCCGTCGGCCGCCGAGCGGCACCGCCAGGAGGTCAAGCGCATCGAGGACTTCCTCGCGGCCCCTGGCGAGTCCATTGACGAGGCGTGCCTGCAGTCGCTGCGCTCGGCCCTCGACCGCGAGCGTCGCAGGCTCTCGGCAGCAGATGCGGCGCTGGCGGGGCGCAGGCAGGCCGGCCCCCCCTGCCCAAGGCGCTCCACGGCGCTGGCAACGCCCTGGCGAAGCTGGCCAGGCAGGGGCGGGCCAAGGAGCAGGCGCTGCTCAAGGCCGAGGGAGCCCACGCGGCAGCCATCGGCGAGCGTGAGGAAGCCATCGCGCGAGAAGCGGCATGCGCCGAGGCTGTTGAGGAGTGCCGAGCTGCTCTCGAGGCCCACCGTGAGGAGCAGAGGGCCGCAGAGGCCAGGCAAGCCAAGGAGGTCGGCGCGGCCTTCGTCGGCACGGACTTGCTCGGGATGGTCTTCGGCCTCATCCAGCAGGTCGAGGCCTTGCCCCAGGGGTTCGCCGCGGGCAACGGGGAGGCCGCCTTCGCGGAGGCCGCCATGCAGATCGCGGCGGTCCGCAGGCATGCACCCCCCGAGGCTAGGGGTCGCTCTTCCTGGGCCGACACCCCCCTCGACGTCTCCGACGAGGACCTCGACGGGGATGAGGAGGAGCGGGTGCGGGCCTCGTCAGAACCCCCTCTGCAGGACGCTGCCGAGCGCGGGAAAGCTGCGCGGCGAGGAGAGGCGCACGGTGCGTGGCCCTCAGCCCAGCCGCTGGCGAGGGACCTGGCCAACGCTGGCGCAGCCCTCCTTGACGACCAGCCGCTGGCGACGGCTGCTGTTGGCCGTGTTGTTGTGGGCCGCAGTCGGGGTTGACGTCGACTCGGCAGGCCCGTGTTCGGTAGTGGACAGGAGGGTCAGACGGCGCTCGGGTGAACAGGCGCCAGTGGAGCGGGGAGCCCAATGCCTTTCCCTGGGCTTGGGCAAACCTGCGAGTGCGGCACCTGGCCAAAGGGGAGCGGTGAGGGCCGCCGACGGGCGGGTGGCCGATGCCCCTCACCCCCCCGCGCTCCCTGTCGAGGCCGCTGACGAGCGGGTGGCCGAGTCCCTCGACGGGCGCAGCCAAGCCAAGGTGCCAAGTGACCAGCGGACGAGGTCGACGGCGGAGGAGGCCTGCATTGGCAAGGCTTATCTCGGGCCGCAGCCCGCCCCTGAGTCGGGCCCTCGAGATTCTGATGGCCGTGGCTGCGAAAGAGCGGACTGGATCCACCACTGCTTCGCGGGCTTTGCGATGGCCGCCCCGCCCGTCGAGGAGGCCAGCCTGTTCCTAGGCATCTGCAAGTTCGTCGGGCACGTGCGCCACGACGTCCTTTGTTTGTCCGCCCTGCGCTTCGGCTTCAACCTGAAGCTGCTGCGCGGCCTCCCCGCCATCTTCCTGGCCCCGAGGATCGCGCTGGCAGGAGGCATGGCGTCGGCCCCCTCTGGGGCCAGTGGCGCAGTGCTGGCGGGCTGCGCGTGCGCGACGGCTGCTGCTAAGCTACCCCTACTTGGGGGCCTCCTCGCAGCTGGGGATCAGCGGCCTCTTGCCACCCTGCGCAACTTAGAGGGCGACGTCTCGCTCCAAGCTGTCGGCTCGGCGAGGCTGGTGGTCGACCAGCTCGTGGGGGCCAGTGGGGAAATGCTGCGACACCTTCGGGATCACCACCTCCCGCTCAATGAGGGCAAGTCCGTGTTCCTGGCCTCGTCGGCACAGGTGGCGGACGGCCTTGCCGCCAGCTGGGCAGCCCTTGGCTTCGAGGTCAAGCGCGGGCCCCAGGCCCGCAATATGGGCACCGACGCCTACGTGACCAGCAGGGGAGTCCACGAGGGAGGCGCCCGCGCGGTGGGAGGCCGCTCCCGCGCCAGGCGGCTGAGAACCCTGGGCTCGGCGGGGGCCTCGGTGGTGCCCTTGCACCGCGCTGGCCCAACCGCCGCCATGTTTCTGTTGCGGGTTGGTTGGCGCCTCTCGGCTGGGCGCATCTTGCACACCGACGAAGGCCACGCATTGGACATGCTGATCTTGGGCCCCCGCGAGCTCGGACTGCTGGCTGCGGCAGGGGCTCGCAGGGCCTCCGACAGGGCAGAGATGACGCGGCTTCGGCACGGCGCCGCCCCCGCCATGCCCTTGTTCTGGGACGCTCTCGGCCAGGTCATCGGCCCGCGCGGCAAGTCCAGCGGCAGGGAGAAGGCGGCCTGGAGGTCGGACGCGGTGGCAGTCATGTGGGTGAACAGGCCTGCCGACGGGCTGCTAGGCGGTCGCCTCTACCTCGACGGCTCGGCGCTCGACCCTGAGTTCGGATGCATCCGCAGGGCAGGCTGGAGTATCGTGCAGTGCGACGAGTTCGGCAACCTGCAGGCGGCGGTGTACGGCACGGTCCGCCTAGACCTGCGCCCTTCCCAGACGGCCAAGGACGGCGAGCACTTCGCGGTCTGGCTGCTGAGCCGCTACCCCGGGCCTTCGTTCATCGGAATCAACAGTGACTGCGCGGCCACAGTCAGCTGCTTGCAGCCCGGCAGGAGGTATGCGTCGGCGGCCAACAAGCCCAACGCTCACCTGTGGTCGGTCGTCTACGCCTCGCTAGACGTCGACTCGCTCTTCGTGAACAAAGTTGAGGCCCACTGCGCCGAGATCGTCTTTCGTGGGGGCAGGATCTCGGAGGGTCAGTGGCTTGGGAGCGCCTACGCCGACAGGCTGGCGAAGGCGGGAGCGGCCCTCCACAGGGCCAGCGCGGCTGCCAGGCGCGAGTTCTTCGGCACGAAAGAGGTCGTGCGTGGGCTCTCCAGGAGGATCGCGCAGGTTTCGATCGTCTGGCAGGGCAGGGCCTCCAAGGGCTGCGAGAGCCTCCCCGTGTGCGACGAGCGAAGGACGGCTGTCACCTTCGCGGTCCCGCTGAAGGAGCGTGCTGGCGGTCTGCGGGCGGCTCCCGTGTGCGAGTCGGACGCCGCGCCCGCCGCCGTTGAGGCCCGCGGGGGGCTGGCAGGCAGCCGCCCCGCCGCCGCTGGCGCCTGGGCCTCGGCTGCACGCGACGGCGGAGTCGCGCTGGGCGCCCTGGCCTTCGCCGTCGCTGGCCGCGCCCTCGCGTTCGCCAGGTGCGGTGAGGACGGCGACGAGCAGGTGATCATCGCGTGCACCAGGTGCGGAGCATATGCGAGGCTAGGCGGACGCCCTGGCCCGCAGCCCAAGCTCAGGGAGCGCTGTCCTGGGGCAACAGGCCTCCCCAGGTCGCTGCGTGGCCAGAAGTCGCCGTGGGAGCGTGGCCTACACCCTGGAGGCACGCCGCACGCCCGCGACACGCGGAGGAAGGGGGCGGAGGCCCCTCGTCTTCGCAAGGAGGCTGAGGTGCCGCAGGGCGCCAGAGAGCGCTTCCTGAAGTGGCTTGGTGTTCAGCCTGGCGCACCAGCAGGCGTCGCGAGCAGCGCCTCGGCGGCCGACGCTGCTGTGAGCGGCGCAGGTTGCGCTACCTCCTCGTCGGCTGCGGTGCCCGCTGCGGCTGGAGGCTCCGCGGCGGGAGAGGGCTCGCGGAAGGCCTGGCTGGATGCTCACGGCCTCGACGAGGAGAGCCTGCTGAGCTGGTCACAGGAGGCCGAGGAGGCCCGACTCGAGCGCCAGAGCAGGAAGCGACGCAGAGATGACGGAGATGGAGGTGATTGAGTCCGCGCTGGCCCCAGCCTTGGGGGGCTCGATGCGCGCGATCTCGCGTGCGACGAGCCTTGGACGCTCCTGGCTGTGGGGCGCCAGCCTGCCCCTCCTCCTGTCCTCCCCTCTGCGTCCGTCTCCCGTCCTCCTGTCCTCTTTGGACCCCTGGTGGCCGCGGGCCTCTGCGCGTGGGCGTGAAGCTTCCTGCGCCTCGCCCGCCTCGCCGCGCCGCTCGGGGTTGTGCAGGCATGTTTGGGGCGTCGCCCGTCGCGTGCATGCGCGTTGTATTTATCCCAGCGCTTCGCGCTGATGCCCCTCGACGGGGGTCTGAGCTGACTGGCCAAGCGGTGCCTCGGTGCCGATGTGCCCTGGTGGCTGCCTTCTTCGGCTCGCTTGGGCTCTCGGGATCCCTTGTGGCCCGCCCCCTGTCTTGGGATGGCCCCTTGGGGCTCTGGCCCCTCAGTGGGGCCTGGGTCCTTTGTGTGTGTGTGTGTGTGTGTGTGTGTGTGTGTGTGTGTGTGTGTGTGTGTGTGTGTGTGTGTGTGTGTGTGTGTGTGTTTGTGTGTGTTTTTTTATAAAAAAACCTTTATAGGCCCCGCGTCAACAGACACAGACACATACACATACACACACACGATAGTGAAGAGAAATCCTAATACTCAATCTTGCCACCGAGGTCCGTCGCCTGCCCTCAACAACAACGATAGTAGGAAGGATATGGATGATTCATGCCTGTCCCGCCCGAGCGCGCACTTCTTTCAGCACGGTCTGCTGCCGCGGCAGCTCGGGGGGCCTGTGCCCCTAAACCAGGCCTGAACACAAACAGCGACAGACACGCGCACATGTGCAGAGAGAGCTGGCAAATTAATGCGGGACATACAGCAGACACTCTGTGTGTTCACACGTGAACGCATGCGTCGACACCATCTGGCCACAGATGGTGCCACCCAAAGCCCTAGAGTCTGAACCCCTTACGGCCCGAGACTTCCCCAAGAGCACAACTACGCTAAGGAAACAGGGTATGCATCCGAGACTAGTACTGGGAAGGCTTAATTCTGAAAAGACTACGCGCACACACAGACCCACCACTTCACAGGGAGGTTCAGGCGAAGAGCCTTTGGCTCCACGGGATCACAAGTTGGCGGGTTCGCGCGGGTGAGTTGCGCGGGCACGACACACGTCGATATTATCTGTGCAGAGGCCCCATCCATCGTACAGGATAAAGTAGACATGGGTAGCCAAGCATACGGGGGAAGGGTGAGAGAGCAAACGGGGGAAGCACGTCGCTCAATAGATCACCCTCCCCAAGGGGGGCCTGAAGTACAGAGGTGGTTGCCTGGGAGAGGACCCAACTGAGGCCAAAGCTGGACATCACAGTACAGGTAATGGAGGTAAGGTTCTGAGAGATCTCTGAGGGAACATCCTCAAACGTCGTGGAAGCACTGAGACCAAACTTATGCATGATAAGGCACGCCTCCAGAAAGGCGAAGATCACCAGTAACTTCATGGCAGGAGAGAAATCGGTCCAGAAACTCCTAGAAGTGAGCTGGGTCCTCTTCTTGTGGTGTTCATGAGGATCAGGCTGGCGTGTGGGAGGGTCTGCTCAGGGTGGGGTATCCTGAACTGCAGTCTCACTCCACTCGCCGTCACTGTCGAGGTACTGGAAGATCTTGTTACCAATCGTCGTATAGGATCTCACATCAAGGACCCAGGTCTCCGCTTCAGAGTCGAAGCTGCGTAGCTTGGACTGCCATTGGCTCACAGACGTGAGCTTACATACATGTGACCACCACTCCTTCCACGGAAGCGGAAGGTTCTCAGCCAGGGACTTCACTTCTTTACGGTCTAAGTTGATGCCCAGGATATTGAGAGCGGCCTCGGTCGTCTCCTGGCCCATCGTGGTCTCGAAGAGAGGTGGAGGAGCCTGGGGCAAGGCGGGGCCCTTATCTCTGTCCTGCCCTGTTGCCCGCCTGGCTGGAAGGGGGCCTTCTGTGGACTTGAACATGTTTATCAACTCACGCACGTCCGACCCAGTCTGGGCAGTAGTGTGCTGAATGGACTGGATGGCCTCCTTCTGCTTCGATTGCTCGGCGCTGAGGGCATCGAAATCCTGGCGCAGCTTCTTGAAGGCCGGCTGCGACTCAAGATCAAACCCACTTTGCGGGGTCGGTGGTGTCGTCATAGTAGGAGGCGTAGTCGAAGGTGTGGGCGTAGACTGGCTGGACCGTACGAACTCAGACAGCTGGTTCACCGTCTCTGTTAGCCTAGAGTCACCACGCGGCGCTGGAGACTGTGGTGTCATCCCCGTAGGCGGTGGCGACGGTGGCGGCCGAGCGGCCTTGATCACGTGCGTGAGGGCCGCGGCGAGCTCGTGGGTGGAGGCGTTGGCTGGGGCAGGGACACCACCCGCAGCTGGGGTTGGTACTTGCGGGTTGAAACTGTTCTGCGTCTGAGCACATGCCAATGCACTGCCAATCTGAGCCATCTGGCCAAGGCTCGCTAGATTGCCCATCATATCGTTGAACTGGTCTGCCATCGTAGTAACCCCTCCCCCTTGACGAGGCTGATATCCTCGCGGATGGTGCTGCTGGGGACCTTTTCCGTGGTATGGACTCCTCCCTCCCTGTGGGTGCCACGGCTTGCCACCCATCTCGGCATGTGGGATCGGCGTCGAGGGAAGGGGGCAGGGTCGGTCCCCGTGGGGTCGTACCTCGGAGGCCCGTAGGAGAAGGGCTCGGGCCACAGAGCAATTACGGATATGACCTTGGAGGCTTCGGGTGGTCCTGGATTTCGCAGGGGAATAGGCTTGGGCAACCAACCGTAGGGCTAGTAGAGCGAGATCCTGAACTTCCGAGGAGGGCCGAACGCGGGCCCAGAGTTTATAGATGAACGTGTAGGGGTATCCGAGGTGGATGTAGACCAGGATGTCAATACTAATCATGTGTAGGAGTAGAGCTGGATGTGTAGAAAGACTGCGCCAACGAGAGAGTCTACCCCGAAGTTCGGCCCGATGTCGAAGGGAAATGTGTCGACTATTGTGGTACGTGTACGGGGGGATTGACGACTTCTCGATGCACTGGGGGTCCCCTGCCCAGGCAAACTTCATGTTTTTGTGTTTGGGGCTCAAGAGGGACTCCTGGACATTGAAATGGACCCTGGCATCCAAGATTGTTTGGGCGACAGTCTCGAACGTCACGACATCGAACTTCTCGTCAACCTTAAAAACCACGATGTTTTTGTAGACGCAGACGGTGACAGTACGAGCGCAATCTCGGCGAGGGGTTCGAACGGCCTGGTGGCGGAAGCGCGAAGGGTTGGCGGTATCATACAGGGTTAAATCTGAAAAGACTACACGCACACACACACACACACATTCACGCGATTCGTAGCCCCATACGGAGTTCCACCGAAAGCCCCAGTGGCAGGATCCGCATGGCGCCGCCGCTCCATTTCGGCACACCTCTCACACGGTTCGTGGCCCTATAGGAAACCCAACCGAAGGCCCCAGTGGCAGGGTCCGCATGGCGCCGCCGCCCCATTTCGGCACACCTCTCACACGGTTCGTGGCATTGGGAGCTCCACCGAAGGCCCCAGTGGCAGGGTCCGCGCGGCACCGCCGCGTAATTTCCGCACCCCTTTCACACGTTTCGTGGCCCCAAAGGAGCCCCAGGTCCGCATGACACCGCCGCCCCAATTCGGCACCCTTCACACGGTTCGTGGCCCCATAGGGAGCTCAAGCGAAAGCTCCAGTGGCAGGGTCCGCGCGGCGCCGCCGCCCCATTTCGGCACACCCTCGCAGTTCGTGGCCTCATAAGAAGCCCCACCGAAGGCCCGATTGGCAGGGTCCGCATGGCGCCGCCGCCCCATGTCGGCACACCCCTCGCACTGCTCGTGACCCAAGATGGAGCCTTACCTAAGGCCCGGGTGGCAGGGTCCGCATGGCGCCGCCGCCCCATTTCGGGACATCTCTCACGCGATTCGTGGCCCCGTAGGGAGCCCCACCGAAGGCGCCAGTGGCAGGGTCCGCATGGCGCCGCCGCCCCATTTCGGCACACCCCTCACACGGTTCGTGGCCCCATAGAGAACCCCACCGAAAGCCCCGGTGGCAGGGTCCGCGCGGCGCCGCCGCGTAATTTCCGCACCCCTTCACACGATTCGTGGCCTTATAGGGAGCCCCACCGAAGACCCCAGTGGCAGGGTCCGCATGGCGCCGCCGCTCCATGTCGGCACACCTCTCACACGGTTCGTGGCATGGGGAGCACCACCGAAGGCCCGATTGGCAGGGTCCGCATGGCGCCGCCGCCCCATTTCGGCACCCTTGGCTCAAGCCTCCAGACGCGCCTCAAGCTTGTGCACTCACCTTTACATCCTGCTTTCACTTTTTCTGAACACGCATCTTGCGTCCATATCTTATTTCCCTCTTCTCGACCGCGCAGGCAGAAACCATGGAACAAGGTACGACGTCCCCGACTACGTCAAGGCAGACCCGCAGGGCTGGCACCCCGGTCAAGGACGTTTTGCAGCCATCGGGGCGAGCAAAGCAACACCGGATCCACAGCCCGTTGCACGAGATGGACGGCCTCTCCGACGAGGCCGACAGAGGGTCTGCATCCGCACGCCAGAGCCACTTCCAGGCCAAATCAGAGCAAGTACAATTTCAACGCCGGCTCGCCGAAGCAGCAGGTCAACCTCTGACGGCGGAGAATCTGCAGCTGAAATTGGCCAACCCACTGGCACTTATCAAGCAGGACATCCAGCCGTCACAAAGCATGGTGTCTCCCAGGACGACCTGAACGGGAGAGTTGAACCTCTCCAGGCTGCCGTCGACACCCTCACAGGGCGCGCGGCGGCATTGGAAACGGAAGATCCCACATCCAGACCGTCATCAGTGGCAAGCCGAAAAGCACCTGGCATGACTTCAACGTTTGGTGCGAAATTGCAGGAATTGGAACGTGAAGTTGCTATTCTGCGGTCGACCGGAGCATCCACAGCAACTGGACAATCTACTACGACGACTCTCGTGATTGGGGGCCCACCGCATGACGCCGTCTTTGAAACCGAACGTTTGGTTGCAGAAGTACTTTCGGAATCAAGTTGTGAATTGCCCCTGACGTGTTACAAGAAGGGCCCTACCGCAGAAAAGTTCAAAGGCATGATTTGTTCAGAGCTCATATCTCAACCATCATTCGAGAAAAGCTCTCCCAATTCTCCAAGCGGCGCGCAGACGCCAAAGGAAGGGGGCCGCCGCGCCTGGTGCAACACAGACGCCCCCATCGAGCAAAGAACTGCTACGTCGCTCTTGCTGGGCCTCCGTTATCTCCGGACGCAGGGGGGCTTCGAGAAGAAATTCTTGAAAGTCGACGGGGGCGCAGGATTATTGAAAGCTGGAGGGGGGCCCGTATTGAACGTATCAGTGGTAAAGAACAAACTCAATATGGAATGGCTGGATGCAGCGGCGTGGGAGACTTGGGGCGAACTACACAGCGATCCTGGCTTCCAAGAGCTGAAAAGTAAGGCTACGGAGAGATTGGAAAGGAGCGCGGCTGGCTCGTCCAACGGCGGGCAAAGGCAAACCAACGCATTGACGGCGCCCGGGGCGCAGGGCCGTTTCACCTTCCGGGGCCGCGGGCCCCGGAAACGCAGCTGCATCGTTTTATTCCAGTACGGGCAGAGTGGGCAGTGATGCCAGCTACCCTTCTGGACCTTCGTTGGGGCGCCATTGCGAAGGCCATATTGGTTCACGCTGTGCCACTTGGAGCGTTTGCGGCTTGACCGAACAGAACATGATGGAAATTGCACGCCACGTGGGAGAATATGGGATGCGCCTTTTATGCCCGCAGGAAACGCGGGCGACACAACAGAACACTACGAGGACGAGAACAACGGACATCGCGCGATCTCCAGGTGCAGATGTCGATGCACCGTCTGGGGCGGGAGTTGGGTATATCATATATTCGAGCCACGTGCCGTGCGTGCAATCATATAAACAAATGTCCGACAGAATTTGCCAACTAAAGTTGCAGCTGGGACATCGCGTGTTCGGGTTCTCCTCTGCGCGTGCCCCCCGCAACCTGAAGCCCCCCCCCAGAGAGGCGCTCGTTCTGGAGAGTTATTGACGTTGAGTTCCGGGCGCATTCGGCGACAGGCGGGAAGGTCATCATGGGGGGCGCGAGCGCGCGCATCGGGCGCGCAGAAGCCGGGGAAGGGGCTGCCATCGGGCCGCTCACGCGGGGTAGGCGGGCGCTGCGACAAGTCGTAGTTCCGAGCAGAGCCCTGCTACTTGAATTTTGTTCCGGCCTCGACCTGCGCTTGCAAATGCTTATTTTGACGGGCCGCTGGAGCAGACCATTGCGCGCAGGGAAGCTGGGGCGGAACCAATGGGCAACATCATTGAAAATAAGTACAACATTCTGGATCATGTCGTGCGTGATGCTGTCACGTTGGACCAAATGCGGCATATCAAAACACATCGCCATGCAGCTCTTGCCACATATCACTATTCGGCGACGTGCGACATCATTCACTCAGGCGCTGCGACCGCACTTTCGCGCAGGGCAGCGATAGACCAAGATGTGCCCAGTGATCTTGAAGTGCAGTCGAGATGCGCGGAAGCATTTGTGGGCGAACTATTTGGCATGACCGTCGCTGGGGACGTGGATGCTCTATGGGGGCAGGTGGCGAATGCAGCTCTGGCGGCTGCGACCGCGCTTCCACGGCGCCAAGAAGAGACGAAACAACCCCGGGCATCTCAACGCACGTGGAGCTAATGCGACAAGGACAAACTGCCCGCGGCAACAACGATCGACCAGAAGAGCGCCGTCTCCTGAAACAGGTAAGGATATCGTGTACAAATGACAAAACGACATGGGTGGATGCGAACATCGCTTCCGGCAGGTGGGGCACTGTGCGAGCATTCTGCCGTCCGCGGCAGCGCAGGCAAAGCCGGCTGCAAAATGGGCTTGGGCAGTTAGTGGAGAGCACAGAACGCGCTTCCACGATGGCCGATTATTCGGAACAAGTGCACTAGAGAGTACGGCCAGCAAACCTGGCTGAACAAAGGCCTCATTAGGGCCGCGCCCCCCGGTCGAGCAGCCCGCCTTCGCCGCGCGGGAAGCGGGGGAAGCAGTGATACAATTCAAGTGGGGAAAACCGGCTGGACCTGATGACATGCCCGCGGAATACTGGACGTCTGCATCGCAAACACCAGGTGGACTACAATGGATAACAGAACTATGCAATGCAACTTGGGGTGAACAAAGAGTACCGGACGCGTGGGGGCACGCCGAAATAAGGGCGACATGCAAGAGCAAAGGGCCGATGCACTTCAGCGAAAAAACTACCGTCCAATCAGGCTCTCGTGCGTGGCGTGCAAGCTGTTGGCCAGCCTTCTTTTTCAACGACTTCAACAAGCAGGTGCAGACGACCGGCTGCCGCGAACACAATGCTGCTTCCGCAGAGGGCGAGGCGCCGCTGATGCCATCCATGCAGTGCGACGTCATATCGACCTGGCGCACGCCGGGGAAGACGGCGGCACTACCTTCGTCGCCCTTGACTGGAAAAACGCATTTGACTTGCCTTGCTGGCAGCGCTGCGCCGGCTCGGGGCGCCCCCGCACATGCTGAACATGATTGGGAATATGTGCAATGCGCGGCGGTTTTTCGTGGCAGACGGTGCAAACAAATCCTCGGAGAGACAGCAAGTGTCTGGAATCTCCCAGGGGTGCCCATTCTCACCATTTCTACTTGTTATGTTGATGACAGCTGCGATGCGAGATGCCGCGGGTAATCTGGGAGACAAAGAGCACATGGAGATTTCATTGGGGAGACCATCGGTCTTGCTCTAAACAGACGACGCGCTGCTCATCGGGAGGGGCCAAGACAGCCTTCAACAACTACTGGATAACATTGTTCTGGCAGGGGCCCAAGTAGGAATGGAACTCCATTGGGATAAGTTCCAAATGATGAAGATACGAAGCGACGTGCAAGTGCACGCGCCGGCAGGACAATTCGGGGCAACTGAGTACCGAGCTAAATCGGCGAATCGGGGCCGCATGGGCCGAGTTTTGCAAGTATGAGAGTGCCAGGTGTTAAGGCCCAGTGAAGCGACCACCCCCCCCCCTTCAAGTTTTCGTTCAGTGTGTCGCCCGATCGTCGCCCGTGCGCCGGCCCTGGTTTGCGTCTCTGTCCCGAATCCCGGCCTCCCAGAGTGCGTGGGCGACATATGGCGCGACTTCGGAATTGCTCTGGCGATATATAGGTTTCCGACGCCCGTGCACCAGCAGCCATTTTGGCGGTCGCGGCGCACTCCTAGTTCGACGGTCCACCAACGCGTTCTGTTCCCAATTCGGCGCAAGAGGATTTGCTGGTGCTCATTGTCGGGGGCGCCAACCGTTGCTGAGGACGAATACGCCTCGCGTTGATTGGGGGCTGTGCGTGTCGCGCCCCGGTGGGGGTGACGTCGCGTCGCGCGACGCGGCGCCACTTCGCCCCGTCGCATCGCGCCCCGCACCCCCATGTCGTTTCGCTCCAATCCTCCTGCCCCCCCCTCTTCCTTCCTCTTCCCCTCGTCCAACGCGCTGCGCGTTTTGTCCCGTTTACGAAATTTGTATTCAGTTCTTTTATGTCAGGCTGCCGTCCTGTCCGCCTCCCTACTCGCCCCCCGTTGTCCTTCCACCCTCCTGGAACTTCTTCTCGCCCTCCTCGCTCCCGCCGCCCCCATTTCGATCGCCTTCCATCGCTCCCGCCGCCGCTGCGCCGCCCCCGCGCGCCCCCTCCTCGCCCGTCCGTTCCCATTTCCGCCCGCCCTTCCCTCGCCTCACTTCCATCTTCTTTTCCCCCCCAATGCATCGGCGGGCGAGACGTCGCCAAATTGCTGCAGCGACGGACCGATGTTCAACATCTGACGGGGCGTGCGCTTGAAATGGATTAGTCCGTGCGCGCTGCATCTCCATGTCGTCTCTTGGTCTCCTCGCGTTCGTAGTTCTCACGTGCGTGTCTCGCTATTTCTACGATTGCCGCGCGCATCCCTTGATTGTTTCGCCAGCGGGCCGTGCAGTTCACATGCCGTCAGGAGTCCACGGCGCCCTTCGAGCGATTCGCGCGCGACCTGCGCGCGACGCGCGAACGACCCGCGCGACGCCCGCGCGACGCACGCGCGACGCGCGCGCGACGCGCGCGCGACGCACCCCGACCCGCGCGCGACGCACCCCTGCCGGCGCGCGACGCACGATCGACCCGCGCGACGCACGCGCGACGCACGCGCCACGCGCGCGACGCACGCGCGACGCACGCGCGACGCACGCGCGACGCACGCGCGACGCACGCGCGACGCACGCGCGACGCATGCGCGACGCAGTCGCGACTTTGCCCGCCCCTGACATTTCTCCGAGCAGCGATGCGCAACGGCCGTCGGCCCGCCGTGCTTGCGCTGTTCACAAGTGGCGGCGGCTGCGCCATCCATTGCGCCAGGAAGGGCGGTGCTTGCCCCTGTGATTTCCCTTTTCCTTCCTCGTCGTCCCTCCTCTTTTGTCATTCCTCCTCCTCCTTCGTCCTCTCTCCTGCCTCGCCCCCCTCTCTCCTCCCCTTCTTTTCCTCCTTTCTACCAGCCTCCCTCTGTCAGTGCCTCCCCCCTCCTCTCTCGTCTTTGTTTTTTTTTCCCTTGCCACCCCGTGCCCCTCTTCATTCTCTTTTCTCCTTCGGCCCCCCTTCCACGGCCGCGGCGCGTCACCGCGAGCGGCGCCCCCGCCTTCCGCGAACGGCCCCGCCGCTGGCGGTGGAGGAGGAAGATCACGAGGAGAAAAGGAGGGGGGAGGGGCAGGGGCGCGAGGCGGGCGCGGCGGCAAGGGCGGCCCGACAGGTGCAGGGGGCGGGGGGAGGGACGGAGTGGGCGGGTGCTTCTGTAATGGTCATGTTGGTGATCATGGTCGTGGTCGCGTTCGTCGCCTTGGTCGCGTTGGCGGCGGTCGTGCCGCTGGTGGTGGGCGGGCTGGTGGTGGTCACGTCGGTGATCGTGCTGGTGTCGGTCGTTGTGGTGGTCGCGAGAAGCGTGGTGGTCGTGGTGGTGATGATGGCGGTAAATGGTGTTGGTCGTAATCGTCGCGGTGGATGTGGTTGCGGTCGCATCCATCTGTGGTGATCGTGGCGGCGGTAGTTTTGGCGCTGGCGGCGGTTGCGGCGGCTGTGGCGGCGGCTGGGGGGACCTGCTGGCCTATCGCCGGGCTGCGTTCAGCAGCATCGCTGAATGTGTAATGTTAGTGGGATTTGCAGATCTGCCGAGGTAGCCCAGCGGCCGCCTTCTTCTCGCCAAGAGGGCCGCAGCGTGGGCGACTTTCTTTTTCCCGAAGGCGATCAGCCTTTTTAAGCGGCCGTGGAGAGGGCGACGCGCGTGCGATCCGCCCCGTGGGCGTCCGCCGCGCTGGCGACGCACTCACCAAAGTGCCCCCTTGCGAGGGCGACGTGCGCGT
>CAUYUJ010014510.1:247500-345000 GCA_963575745.1 Prorocentrum cordatum
GAGGACGAGGCGGCGGAGGTCGCTCGCACCGCCAGGCCAACATCACCGAGCAGGTCCACGATCAGAACCACGTGGAGTTCGGCGACGAGGAGGTGATTCTTCATCCAGAGGGTCCGGTCACTCCGCCACCCGAGACCCTGGTCTCCGAGCGCGTGGTGCCCGACTTGCCCACCGTAAACGCCACCAACGCCGGCGAGAAGCCCAACGACGACGGTGTCGACGTGATCGACACTGCCTGCCTGTTCTGCGTTGGCGGGCTCAGCTGGTACAAGCAGTACAAGGAGAAGCTCACCAAGATGGGTCTGGCCGACCAGATCCTGGAGGAGCCCGAGAACGAAGTCTACAGGTTCGGGAGCGGCGGCGCGCTCCCGAGCAAGCTGCGCGTCACAGCCCCGCTCGTGCTGTGCGGGCGCGCTGGCCGCATAGTGTTCAGCGTCGTGGATGGCCCCACGCTCGGCCTGCGTATCGGCCGGGACTTCATCCAGCCGAGCAAGATCGACATCTCGCTCTGGAGGGAGCAGATCCGCATCGGGAACCATTCCCAGAAGCTCATCACGAGCAGCGCGGGACATTCCGCGATCGACGCCCACCCGGAGGACTGGCTCGCCATCAAGGGCGCGGGCCACGAGTTCGGACCGAAGGCTGTCGGTACCAAGGCCATCGCCAAGAAGCCAGCCCCGAAGCCCACGGTCAACCTCACTACGAAGGCGAGCAACCTGCTCGAGAACATCACGAGGCTCATCCCCAAGAAGGAGCTCAACGTACCGAGGCGACTTCAACAGCGACGCGGTGGCAGCTCAAGGCTTATGGCCGCCGTGAGCTCTGCGTTGGTCTGCTGTTCGACGGCGGTCGCGCCGCCGACGTTTGCTCCAACAGCGATTTCGCCTACTACCTGCATCGCCGAGTCCCTCGACGACTGCGTGGCCTGCGGCGCCAAGTCCTACACAGACTGTTGCCACCTCGGGTTCTGCTCCGAGTGTGTTTTCGGCAACTCGGTCACTCTGGACATCAAGAGCGACATCGAGCCGAAGGAGGTCAACATCGCGGAGGAAGAGCAGATGAAGGTACGTCAGCTCAAGAAGGGGACGAAGCTGCAGCTGACCGCTGGCAAGCGGTCGGCCATCGTCACCAACAAGAGCGGCGTCAAGCCGCAAACGGTCAGCCAGGCGCTCAAGGCAGACCTGGCCAAGTCAACTACGAGCTCGAGCGAAATCTCGAGCAACACCACTATCCTCAACGAGTGGTGCTGCAACCCCGACAGCAAGCTCAGTGCGAAGTGGACCGAGAGCGGAGGAGCTGCTGTACGTTGCGGTCTTCCTGGATACGACCTTTCTCGGAAGCCCATCGTCGAGAAGCTCGAGGGCAAGATCCGGAAGAACCTGCGGAAGGGCCAGAGCGTACGGGCACACGCCGCATTTCCATGCACGCCCTGGACCGCGTTGCAGCGCATCATCCTGAAGATCGACCCCGGCAAGGCCGAGAAGCTGGAGAAGAATCGGAAGCATTCCGCGAGGATGATCGACCTTTTCCTGAAGTCAATGAGCCGCCTGCGGAAGGAGTGCGGCAGCCAGCTCGCGGTCTCCTTCGAGTGGCCGCGCTACTGCGACGGCTGGGACCAGAACAAGAACTATACCGCGAAGAAGCTGAAGGACCAGCTCCCGCGCATCATCGATTTCGATGGCTGCGCCTACGGCCTGCAGACAAAGAAGGGGGACGCGATCAAGAAGCCGTGGAGGATCATCACCGACCACTGCGGGATCGACAACTCGCTGCACAAGCTTTGCGACGGCCTACACAAGCACGTCGAGGCCCGCGGCAAGCTTGCCAAGGACAGCGAGAACTACACCGACAAGCTCGTCGCCGCGCTCGTCATGCAGCTTCGCAAGAGAAACAATACCGAGCACCGCGAGGCAAACCCCGCGGAACCAGCGAGACGGAGAGCCGCGAGAAGGACAGTGCCTGCCCCGGCAGCCCCTGCCGAGCCAGCCTTAACGGCAGCGGAGGAGCGGACGCTCAAGTCCGCCATATTGCAGCTCCACGTCAACACGGGGCACCCT
The DNA here is from genome assembly GCA_963575745.1 of Prorocentrum cordatum. Lineage (NCBI taxonomy): Eukaryota > Dinophyceae > Prorocentrales > Prorocentraceae > Prorocentrum > Prorocentrum cordatum. Next base: position 249,558 of record CAUYUJ010014510.1, read on the forward strand.
GCCAACGACGCGCTGGCCCGGGCTATCCGAGTGACGGGTGGATCCCAAAGAGCGGTCGAGATGGCTTTCAACCTGCATTGCGAAGTCTGCGCCGCCCATCAGCGACCCCTACCACACCTACTTGGGATAATCAAGCTAGATAGGGATTTCAACGACTCCATCGGAGTGGACTTGTTCATTCTTGCCGACTACGCCGGCAACCAGTTGATTTTCCTCAATGTGGTCGACCTCGCTTCTGGATTTACCTTATGTGGTACAGTCTCTTCGAGACACCCTTCGGTTGTATTCGCGAGGCTTTTGCAGGTTTGGATTACACCGTTTGGGGCACCACAGCGGGTGCTCTTCGATGGAGGAGGCGAGTTTGAGAGGGAGTTCTCGAAGGAACTCGAGGACATGGGCTGCCGCCTTATGACTACTGCCGCGGCTACGCCGCAACAGAACGCCACCGTGGAAAGGCACGGCGGCATGTGGAAGGCCCACGCCAGGAAGCTGATCGACCAGTTCAGCATCAGGTTCGACCAGCCCGCGAACGCCCACAAGATCCAGTGGCTGCTCGCCGCTGTCTGCTGGGCTATGAACAGCTCAGTCAATGCCAGTGGGTATTCACCGGCACAGTGGGTACTCGGACGTGGCCTTCAACTACCCTACTGCCTGCTAGACAACGCTGGGAGGCTCTCGCTACACGAGAGGGTGGTCTCCGACAAGCCCTTCTCCGAGAGGATTGCCATCGTGAAGGCCGCCCAGACGTCTATCCAGCATCTGCGTTTCAACCAGTCCCTATCCCGGGCTTCACTCGCACGATCGCGTGCGGATGGAGCTCAGCACGCGTCGGATGTCTACCAGACGGGGGACCAGGTATACTACTGGAGGGGGAACGGCAAGCCCAAGCGCGAGTGGGCTTTGCAGTGGCACGGACCCGGCATCATCATCGGCTTCGAGGGCACATCGAACGTATGGGTCAGCCGCCGTTCCACCACCGTCAAGGTCAACCGAGGACATTTACGACGCGCTACTGCCTCAGAGCTCGTGCCCTGGGGACAGGTGCTCAACGCCATGAACGGCAACCAGCCACCACCACCGCCAGGACAACCTCCAGCTGACCAACCCCCATCTCCTGACGGACCACGGCCACCAGGACCAGGAGGAGGGGACGAAGGACCACCACATGAAGGAAGAGACGGCGGTGGAGGCGGATTACCACCATCAGATCAAGGAGGAGATGGAGATACGTTCATCGACCTCACGGGCGAAACGCCGAAGAAACGCCCGCGAATACAAAACGTTCTTCCAGCACTACCACCTCCGCCAACGGCTATCATGCAGCACCACTTCGGGAACATCGAAGATACCCCACACAATCGCCGCGCTCATGCTACCTTTGAGTGGATTCGCCGACGGCAAGGAGATGAATAATATACGACAAGTGGGGGCGCCTCAGGCAGCGGTTCAGCACCAGCGCCTTCGGGAGGAGACGTTCCCGCGCTGCCCGCGCCTTTTTCTGACTCAGCTGCTGCCGCTGACCCCGCTCTGGCTCAAATACCAGCCCAAGAAGATCCAGCTCGCGCTGCAGATCCAGCTCCAGAACTCGCCGTACAACCAGAAGTACACGACGAACAGCCTGAAGAACGCGATGGAGTACGACTACCACCACCAGGAGCTCGACGCACAGAAGCTGATGGACATTCATCGGATGCCGACAGCTCCGGATCCGAAGGGCTACGCGACTGGAGCAAGGCCGCGGAGGAGGAAGTTCGCAGAGAAGCCTTTGCCCGCAGACCACGATATCCTGAAGGACAACGCGGCAACAAGGCTCAGCGCCAAGCTCAACAAGAGGACGCACCTCGCGCACTTCAACGCGACAGGCTCGACCAGACAGACGACCGCAGCAAAGCCACCAAGCGCAAGGAGTTCTTGGAGAGTCTCAAGGACGACCTACCCAAGTGCTTCAAGAGGCCAAAAGACACACTCAGGACCGACCTCCATGTGGACAACTACTTCGAGGTCAGCGACGACGAGTTGCACTCGACCATTCGGCTCCGAGAGGTTATGCTCACCGGGAAGGCCGCTGCTAAGGAAATCAAGTACGACAAGCTCTCCGCCAAGGACAAGAAGCTCATGGGCACGGCCATGAAGGTCGAGTGGTCCAAGTGGACCGAGTTCGGGGCCTACAAGAAGCTGCCGCCCAAGGAGCTGAAGGACATCCTCAAGCGACACCCTGGAATACGACCAGTCGGTACCCGCTGGGTGCTCACGCAGAAGGCCGCCAACCTCATGAAGGCCCGCCTTGTCGTCCAGGGCTGTCAAGAGGACAAGTCCCAGATCCGCACGGACGCGCCGACCGGGTCAAGGGACGCGCTTTACCTCACGCTTGCTGCCGCCGCCCAGCTTGGCTGGGACCTCACATCGTACGACGCGATGACGGCCTACCTGCAGTCGGGCAACATCGAGAGGCTGCTACTGCTACGCATACCAGCCAAGAACCCGCCGCCAGGCACACTGCCCGGCGAGATCGCGATGGCGACCGGCGCCATCTACGGTACCCGAGATGCAGGACGCCAGTGGTACCTCTACGCCCAGAAGGTGTTCCAGGAGCACGGCCTCATCGAGAGCAAGCTCGAGAAGGGCCTTTACTACTTCTGCGACGACAAAGGGCTCGCCGCCATGATCCACTCCCACGTGGACGACTTTCTCATCGCCCAGCGCGGCAACTCCAGCGAGTGGGAGCGAGTCATTAGCTCCTTGCAGAAGAAGCTGCACCTCAAGAAGGTAGAGGGTATCATCAAGTACTGCGGCCGGACCATCAACAAGACCAACGAGGAGTTCCGCATAACCCAGGCGACGGCCGCCGCCCAGGTGGATTTCATCGAGCTCAACGCCCAACGCGGACGATCACCAGAAGATCGGCTTACCACCTCGGAGGTCTCGGGATATCGCCACGCGCTCGGTCAACTGCTTTGGCTCGCAGTACAGACGCGAGTGGACATGACCTGCCCGGTGAGCCTTGCAGCTCGCCGCACCAACACCGCCACCGTGGCCGACGCCAAGACGCTGAACAAGACCGTCGCTTACGTGCACGGGTCCGCCGACTTCGCCATCGTCATCAAGCGCAACATCATCGACCTGCGCACCTGCACCATTATCTGCTTCAGCGACGCGGCCTTCGCCAACGTGGACGGGGTGAAGAGCCAGTGGGGCATGGCGATTGGGCTAACTCACAAGCCACGGGATGTCGTGGCTGGACGATATGACTTGTGCCTGCCCGTGGCCTGGCATTCGGGCACGGTCAGGCGATCCGTGAAGTCGACGCTGGCCGCCGAGGGCTACGCCACCCTGGAGGGCGCCGAGTCGAGTACTTGGTTCGGCCAGCTACTCACGGAGGCCTACAACCCGAAGAAGACGCTCAAGCAGATCGACGACCTCAGCACCCAACGATCCGGGGAGATCTACAGCGACAGCAACGGCCTGGTTACGCACATCAAGTCTGACGTGGGCCAATCCACCGACAAGCGGTTCCGCATCGTCGCATCGATGATTAAGGAGACGGTGCACCCCAACAGCCAGCTGAAGCTCTCGTGGATACCTACGTGGAGTATGGTCGCCGACGCGCTTACCAAGATCATGGAGACCGGAGTGCTCCTCGCTTTCTTCGGGGCCAAGAAGCACAACTTTGGCACTAGGCAACCGCATGCCGCCATGCTTGCCTCAGTGCTGATGACAGGTCTCGGACGCGTGAAGGCACAGCCTACCTCGCAGGAGATATCATATTGGGTCTGCTACATGACATTCATCGCGATGCTCAGTGGAATCATGATCGGGTTTCCATTGTTCGCAGCGCTGTGGTTTGTGGTGCGAAGAGAGATATTTGGGTCAGGCGACCCCAATCCCATTCAGATCGGGACCATCAACAACACCAGCAACGAGTCCAAGGCTGACGACACCGGGCACGCAGGCAGCCCCTTGCCTGGAGTATATCCAGGATGAGATGGACGATACCTTGGACGCCGCGACAACGTACCGCCTACCATTCCCGAAGACGCCCACGGAGATGTCCACATGGAGCCGCCGACGATTGCCGCTGCAGCCCAGAGTTCATCATCAGCAAGCGGATCGGCAGCGCCAGTCGTGCCACCATAGCCACAGGGAGCGAGTTCTGCGCCATCATCGCCGATGACGGTTCACAGTTCTTCGTCAGCCAGCGTGGTTTCGTGGAACGGATCAACGCCAACGGTTTCGCCATTGGAGATGAACGCTTGTGTGATCGCCGAGCATAACATGCGCGTGGGACACAACCCACACAGCGTCTACGTGACCTGCAGGACGTGCCGGAAGCACGCTTCATGGCTTCGCCGGAATCACATGACCCACGATCCCGACTTTTCGAAGATGCACAACAGCCTGCGCTGGGACTTGCAAAACAGATGGAGGCAGCTTCAAGGGTTGCCCGGCAACGCGAAGGTTCAGAAGAAGATTTCGTGATGCAAGCCGCCGCTCTGTGCCGCCGCTCTGCTCCGTTTTGCTAGCTTGTTGTTTCTTCGACACCTGGCGCCGCATCGTGTGGCAGACTACGTTAGTCCGCATTGGTTTGATTGTGGAGCTGCCGCGCTCGGCACCCACAGCCCGTTCGAAGCTTCATTCAGTGTGCGCAGTTTTTTTCCCAATGTGGTGACGACCGCACTATTAAGACCTTATCTCGATAAGATAGCGTTCTTTGAGTCTTGTCGCATCGCGATCGGACTCGCGCTGCTGCTCGCTTGAGAATTTATTTGTTTCTTGCCGGTGCGTGTAGCAGCACCCGTTAAATGCCCAGAGGCAGCCGGATAGCATGCCGACAAAGCCGTTTGCCTGTGTTTGTTCTGGTGGAGATGCTGCGCCTAGCATCCACCGCGGCGTGTGTCAGCGCTTGCTCTCTCAGCGAAGCGCCCTGCTTAATGTAGTGAGCTGCGATCGGTGATCGTCGCTCGACGGCGCCGCGAGCGCCGATCAGGAGGAGTGTGATTTCCGCTCACTCCCCGATCCATTCCTGTCCCTGCTCTTGCTGCTCTCACCCTTTTTCCCGCTGCCTGTTTCGGTTCGAAATTTATACTAGGGCCCTTGGCCTTAGAGCTACGCAGATTGATTGCCGCGCGATCGTTCGACAAAACGATATCAGCGATATCCGACCCTGCGGGTCTTCCATATCACATTTTTTTCCCAAAATGCTGCTCTCGTTGAGGCGCCGGCCTCATTTCTGCTCCCGAATCCTTCCCCTGATGGCGTCGGGGTGATGGCCGCGCACCCTCCGCGTATTTTTTTTTACACACAGGATGCCCGGGAAATCCCAGGAAACGACTCGCTGAGGCGCCAGCGTCATTTTTTCCCAAAATGCTGCTCTTGTTGAGGCGCCGGCCTCATTTCTGCTCCCGAATCGTTCCGAATCGTGCTCCCGCTGCAGCGTGGGCTTCATTTTCGGATCGGTGCTTGGCCTCCGTCGTTCAGGATGGCGTTCTCGCCCCAGCGCGGGCCTTTTTCTCGCGCGCCCATCCGCCCGCCACCACCGCGCCGCACCGCCACCACCACCACCACCACCACCACCACCACCACCACCACCACCACCACCACCACCACCACCACCACCACAACCACCAGCACCAGCACCAGTACCAACACCACCACCACCAGCACCACCACCACCACAGCACCACCACCTCCACCATCACCACCACCACCACCACAACCACCACCAGCACCAGCACCAGTACCAACACCACCACCAGCACCACCACCACCCACCACCCACCACCACCCACCCACCCACCACCACCACCACCACCACACCACCACCACCACCAACACCACGACAACAACGCACACACGCACGCACGCACGCACGTGCACCACCACCCACTACGCACGCGCGCGCGGAGCCACGTCCGCGGCGTCCGCGGATAGAGAAAATCAGCGCCATGGTAAGGGATGGGAGGGAGGGGTAGGACGTCAGGTATGACGCGAGCGCACCTAGCTTGCCTGTCCCCCCTCCCCCCCCTCTCTCCTGTCCAACCCCCCTCCTCTTCCCCCCCTCCCTCCTGCCCCCTCCACACTTCCTCTCTCCTGTCCCCCCCCCTCTCTCCTGTCCCCCCCCCCCCTCTCTCCTTTCCCCTCCCTCTCCCCCCCCCCTCTCTCCTGTCCAGGGCGCAGTGCAGGGGAAGGGGGGAGCTGGGGAGAAAAGAAGTTGCAGGGGTGGGGGGGGTGCAGGAAGAGGGGTGGGGTGGGGCGGGGAGGAGATTGCAAGGGAAGGGGGGGGGTGCAGGAAGAGAGGGGGGGGCGCCGGAGAGGAAGGTACAGGGGGGGAGTCCCGGCATTGGGGAGGCCTTGCGTGTCAATTCTTTCGTCGTTTGCGTCCCCCCCCCCTTGCAGAGCGAAGCTTGAGCGAGCTCAAGCCCACGCTCTCAGAAACGGCGGATTTGGGCTGGTGGGTGAGTTGGCACCTTCTCTGAAGTCTTTTTTTCTTTGGAATGACGGCTTCCAAGAACCATGCCCCCCTTTATCCAGCATCGGCTTTGGCTCAATCAGCGCTGCGTTTAACCTACTTCTTGTCATAGGTCCCTGGCGATGTGCACCAGGCGGTTTCCGCCCGCCCGCGGTTGTGGCTTACGCTGTCAGTGTCGCGGCTTGGCTCGTCTGCGAGGTTGTGTGTTGTTTGCCTCGGCAGCGTCGTCCTGGACCTCATTTTTTCCCCTTGTCAGCGGTGGATGTCGCATCGTTGTGTAAACATACGTCGGGGTTGATGTCGGAATTGTAGATGGCCGACCAGCCTGCAGTTGTTTCTTTTGAGCATAAAGAAATTGTTTCTGTGACCCAGTTGCTGTCTCGACCGCGATCCGATCGTCCCCGCCGACGCGCACGGATTAGAGTACCGCTCTGTCTTTGGGTGGTGGGTGTCGGGTTTCACCGGGGCGTGCGTTGATAGCGACCAGTCACCAGGTAATGTGCATGTTAAACTACAGTGCTTGCGAGTCAGCGTTTGCGTGCAGCTGCTACACAACAGTTCAATACAACACATGAGTACGATTCCCAATCGTTGAGTCCACGTGCGATTAAAACATTCTGCAGGAAACGGCGGGCGTTTGTGCATTTAGTGCGAATTCACATGTTCGCCCATGGTGTATGTTGCAGCGTCTAGGGGCCCACAGGGAACATGGGCATCGTTCCCGCCTTCTCCTGCCCCTTCCTTTCCCCCATCATGTAAATCGAAGTCCTTGCCCGTGGGCCGAGTCGGTTCCACCCAGACTTGCATGTCTGGGGGGAAGGCGGGGGCGATGGTGTCGTGCGTGCGATTGCACGTGGCCTATGCAAAATGCGAGCTCAAGGTCGAACGTGCGTTCGATTGCCGTGAAGCGAGTGTTGCGACATGTGAGTACGATTTCGAATCGACTGATGCGCTCTACGTGTCACATGTTTGTTCCCCCCCGCAAGCGCCAGAAGTGCTTCCAGCTGCGAGCTCAAGAATCAGGTGTCCCGCGACTGGGTCGGACATGGACCTTCGAATTCGACGGATCGACGGGTATTCTTCTCGCCCCCGGCGGAAGGAGGGCTGAAACCACCACAAACAACGTGTGCCCCCCCTAGCTGGGCGCCCAGGATCCACTGGAGACTGGAAGGCCCTGAACTCGTCCCAGCTCGTCCAGTTCATTTTTTTTGACCGCTACCTCTGCTTGAACAAGGGCATCCACATCAACTAGCGAAGTGCCTGGGGCCAGAGGTTGGAGAAGAGAAGCCGCTCTTCCAAGAGCGAGAAAGGCAACGGCCCTGCCCCCCACGGCAAGGGCAAGAGGCCGGCAGACTCCACCTGGGCCAGCAACGACTATTCGAGGTAGCGGTGCTTTGGGTCCTCCTGGTCGTTACTGTGCAGCGGCCAGTGCAAACATTGGCAACTCTTGTTGCCCATGCCGGCCCTTCTCGGCGGCACCCAGTATCCCGGCCTGGGCTGGGCGGTGCCCCTGCGCACCTGCGCTACCCCCCTACATGCCTGCCGCCAACGGCTGGCCTGCTTGCCGTAGTTCTGCGCACCAGTTCGGTGTTACCCCCCCTCCTGCCCGGTCTGGGCGCGCCCCCACGGCGTTGCCTTGGCGATGCTGTATTCACATGTCCGAGAAGCGCGCTCGCCTCGGGCCCGCCCCCGGCCTCGGCAGCCCCCGGGCGGGTTGGACCTGGGCCGCTGGACTACTGGCCTCCGCCCCCTGCCCACTGGCAGCCACATGCTGCAACTACTTGCCTCTCCGTCGGTGTTGCATCTCGCTGAGTACTCCTGCGTTCTCGCTTGCCGCTGGGCGGGGGCGCCTGTCCTCACAGCCGCCAGGCGCCTCGCAGGTCACCGCTGACCTCGGCTCCTTGTGCGCGGCCTTTTGCTGGTTTCTGACGCTGGGCCCGCGCGCGCAGTCTCCGCCCTCCACCCCCCGTTTTGGGCGCTATCGGCCCGTTGGCCCGCGCCCGTCTCCCCGCGCTCGCTTTTCCCGCCCGTTCGCTCGTCTCGGCTCGCCTGGTTCTCAGGCCGGCCCCCCCCCCCTCGCGGCGGCCCCGCCCCGCTCGCTCCCGGGCTGCCTCGCAGGTCACCCGCGACATCGGCGCCCTTCCTCGCGCGCATCGCATCTTCCAGCCCGCGCCGGGCCCTGCCCCGCCCTCGGGCACCGCCTCGCGCTCCGCCCCCCGTGCCAGCTCCTCGCCTCGAGGCGGTCCTGCACCCGCAGTTCCCGCGTTGCCTTGTAGGTCACTTGCGACCTCGGCATCCGCGGCGTGCATGTCGCGTTCTATCTCGGCACCTGCCCGCTCTGGGCGCTGCCCCCCCAGGGCGCCCCCATGGTTGCCTGGCTCGCCTACCCCCCAGCTGCCGCCGCGCCGCCGCTGGGCCCCCCCCCCGGCGCCACCTCCTGCCGCCGCCTGGCCCCGCTGTGAGCGGGCCCGGTCTCCCCCCTGCTCTCCGCCCTCGCTGGGCGCCTCCCTTCCTCCTCTCGCGCGTCGCGGCGTATTTTGCATATGTTTGCCCAGCGTGTGCTTTTCCGCAAACGCAGTCACTCTGCCTAGTCGCCGACGCAAAACAACGTGTCTGCGCGTCTACGCTGCTTACTCGTTTCCCCCGCCTTCCAGCCCCAGCTGGCTTGCGTCGCTTTCACCGCGCCGTAGATTCGTCCACGCACTTCCCCCCTCTGCCATCCGCGCCCTGGCGGTTCATGGCTGACGGCGTCTGCGAGACCGAGGGCGGTTTTTGAGGGTTCGGGCGTTTCGAGTGTGCGTTTGCGCTTTCTGTCGTTCCCTGCCCTGCCGCCGCGCGCAAGGCCGCGACGCCAAATGCCGCGCGTGTGTGCATGTGCGCACCGTCCATGCTGAGCGCTCGTGGACGGCTGATGCCGTTCTCTTCACCTTCCTCCGCGTCCACGCCTGGATGGCTCATGCCGCAGGACTGCGTCCTAAGTATTGAGAGCCCGGCCGCCGCCCGTACGTTGTCTCCGCCTCGTCGCCGCGGCCGACAATTTGCGCGTGCGAGTTGGCGCCGAGCGTTCGGAGTCGTCTTTCCGGAGTGGCCCGCATCGAGAGACATGCCATAATTTTGGTGCATATTTTCGCGGGGCGATGTTTGGCCCTCCAGGGGCGCCCGTCAGATTTCAGGCGGGGCGCGCAGGAATCTGTTCCAATTTGTTCTTTTGGTTGGGTACTTATTTGTGGTTTGAGCGTCTCAGTGGAATATGTGTTGCGCGCTGGTTTTCCTTATTCTTCTCGCCTATTACCTTTCTCCATCTTTCCTTTCTCTGCGTTGAAGTTCACTGCCGCCGCGTCCGCCCACCCCCCTTCCCGGCGACGCTTGCTGCCGCGGGCCCTCCTGGCGCTAGGGCGGCGGTGCCTGCAGCAAGGCGGAACCGCTCGTGGTGAAAGAGCACGTCGCATCGACATTGGTAGCGGAGCTGTCGTCCAGCGGGTTCGATCCACGGCGCGGAGTGCCGCCGCGTAGGTCGCGGCGGAGGGGCCTCGGCGAGGCCTGACCCCAGTGGGGAATCGACATGTCTTCAGCAAGGGACATGGACGCTGGGGCGGCAGCAGCTCGAGCCCTCGCGCGGCGCGCAGAGGCAGGGGGCAGCCCCCTCGCCGGTGGCCCAGAAGAAGACGATGGTTTCCGATCGGCCGACGACGGCGCGCGGGCCGACCGCGGCGCGCGGCCGCTGCGGCGCGCGCCGGAGGCGCGCGCCGGAGGCGCCCCCCGCGGCGCGGGGGGGCCCCGTGGACGAGGCGCGGCGTTGCTATGGCGGATGGGATTCATGGAGTGGCTGGGGCACTCGCGGACTCCCATGGCGTGAGTGGGGAAGTTCCTGGTCCGAGGGGCAGGGGCGCTGGGGCCCCCTCAGGCCGGAGCCAGGCGCGTCGCCCGCCTGGCACGGGCGGGCGACGGAGGCCAGGGCCGACCCTGGTCGGGACCGGTCATCCAGCGAACGTTCGGAGACCTGGAGCTGGGGCGGCTGGCGAGCCGTCGGCGGAGCCGCCGGAGACAGACTGGCGCGGCCGCGGATCGTCCTCGAGTGAGGCTGCAAGTCGGCGCTGCTCCTTGCATGCGAGCGCCGGGTGAAGACTTGAGCTGAACATTGCGATCCCGCCTCAGCGGCGGGGCGGCTGGCTGCTCTCCAGGCTCAAGGAGGATGCTGAGTCGAAGACGGAGAACTTCGACCCCTGGGCCCTCGCCGCGCCCGACGGCGCGCAGGTGCTCCTGCGCTACCTGCGCAGCAGGAGCGACCAGCAGGAGACGCTGAAGGTCGGCGCGCTGGTGGGCGACTTCGTGGAGAAGCTCGCGCGCTGGACTTCGAGGCGCGCGACGAGACGTAGATCCGCGAGCTCGACGAGGCCATGGGCGAGTTTCTGAACAAACACCTGGAGGCCTTCCTTGAGAAGTTGCGAGTGGGCGGCGACGTGGAGAGCCAGATCATCACGGGCGCTGGCGACGAGCTGGTCTACGAGAAGCTGCGCGGCTCCGCCGAGGCGCGCCCGCCCCGCGCGTCGACGCAGCGGAGGACGTCGGCCCTGCCGCCAAGCGCAGGTGGCGGAGGCGGAGCCCGCCGAGGGCACCTGAACCGGAACCGTCGAAGGCCAGGGCGGGCCGCGGGCCGCGGCGGGGGTCGCGCCGCGCACGCGGTGCGCGGGGGCCAGGAGGGCGACCCTGATGACGCCGCGGAAGACGACGGCGAGTGGCCCGAAGACGCGGAGCACGACGAGGAGATGGAGCACGGGGCAGAAAGCGGCTGAGCACGCGCAGGTTCATGAGGAGATAGTGGCCTGCCTGACAGATAACGCCGCGATGATAACCTGATGGCCCAGGCAAAGAAGGTCCGCGCCGTGGCTTCGAAGGCGCGCGGCTTCTCCCGCGGCGGCGCGACGGAAGGCGGCGGTGCCAGTGTCGAGCGGGTCAAGAGGCTCAAACAGACTCTTCCGCGAAAGCGCTTCGGCCGTCTGGGCAGCTGGAAGGGCGACCCAGAGCGTCGACGGGCCCCTGGCAAGGGCGGGGGAAGAGCGGTGGATGTGGTGAGCCAGCCTGTCGGCGACGCGAAGCTTGCGCGCGAGGATGGGCCTGCGTTCGTGGACCCGCAGGGCGGGCGATCGCCGAGACTGGGAACGAGCTGTGGCTGATCGTGGTCGACACGGCGTGCGCCGAGACCGCGGCTGGTCTCTCCGGGCGCCAGCGGCTGTCGTCGCGCGTCAGGAAGACGCGGGGCTACGAGCTCATTGTCGCGAAGGAACGTGAGCCCTATCGGTGCGGGCCAGGCGGCGCGATCTACGGCGGCGCGGAAGCGTCGGCGCCCATGGAATGGGGTGGCCAAGAAATCGCGGTCCGCTCCTGCCTCGTGGATGAGGGCCCGCCCCCGTCGATCTCAGGCGGTGCCCTGAAGAAGCTGGAGGCGCGCGCCCGCGTGGAGGAGGGCGCGGTCACCCTGGGCGCGGTCGGCCGAGACCGATTGCCGCTCAAGGAGCTGAGCTCGGGTCACTTGGCGACGTCCGCCCTCAACTGCGGGTCGACGGGGCCTGGCGTGGGAGCTGAGGGGGCAGCGAGCCAGTGCCTGGGCGGTGCCGAGGTCGCTTTCTACGAGCACAGCCCGTCACCCGAGGGCGCGCACTGTGTGCTCTACAATGACGGGGCCCATGCTGACGACGACCGCGACGAGGCCTTAGAAAACGAGCAGAACGAGACCGCGGCGACGGCGGCGACCACAGCTCGTCTCGGCCTAAGACTCCCGCGACAGCGAGTCGGGGAGAGCCTGGGCGGAAAAGGCACTCGTGCGCGAGCGGATGCCGCCGCGGTGCCCGACGGTCGCGCGGTGCCGCGCCGGGGTCGTGCGAGGTGGGCTGGCTCTGCAGACTGCAGTGGGTCTTCCTGGTTTGGAAGGCTTGGTTCCAGGACCTCCCGATGGGATTCCTGGAAAGGAAGTGGAGACCCTTCGGCAGATGGATGGCCGCGCTCGAAGCATCTGGCAGATGCGCAAGGCCGAGCTGGCGACGATGGCCATGCAGGAGCTGGGGCGGCGTCGCGATCAAGCGGAAGCGGAGACCGTTGGCCAATTGAGGCTTGCGCTCCGAGAAAGGAAATACGCCTCCCGGGAGGAAAAGGCGGCGGCGGACGATCCGCGGACCGCCTTGCCGAGGGGGTCGAGCAAGATGTCGCTGGCGAAGCTGCGGGGAGAGGCCGCGATCAGAGAGATCGGGCTGACGAGGGCGGACGGGCGCAACAAAACAAGGGAAGAGGTCATCCAAGACGTCAGGCAGCGCGCGAACGACGCACAAGCAGAGACCGGGCGGGCCCCGGCCCCAGGGCCTAGGGCCGAGGCCGGCGAGCCTGACCCCCAAGAGAGAGCCCGCGGGGATCGCAGCGGAGGCATCCATGGAGGCGGGCTCTGGGGAGGGCCCCCCGTGGCGCCGCGGCGGAGAGCCGCGCGACGCGACCAGGGCTGGCCGCCGCGAGGGCCAGTCGGGCAGGAAAGGGGGCGGCGACCCCCGGGGCCGACGCCTGACGGGACAAGCCGCCGAGCAGGTCAGGGAGAGGTGCGGGGCTCTGCTCGCGAACGTCACGTTCGCCGCGGGCGTGCTCGGAGACTGGGCGCGCGGCGGCCAGTGGGCCCAACAGCGCTGGGGCACCGATCGAGTGGGCGCGGTGGAGCTTCTAGTGGCCCCAGCGAGGTCGGTCGCGTAGGATAGGAAAACGGCCGGCCGTGCCTGCGGCCGTGGGACACGACGTGCGACCGGGACCTCGGTCGGGAAGAGAGCCGAGACGCCGCCCTGGCGATGTTGGCACAGGTGAGATTCAGGCTGGCGGCGGTCGAGATTCCGAGCGGAGGCTCGACAGCAACGATGTCCAGGCCAGTAGGAAGCGACGCGGATCGGCGGAGACAACGAGAGACTCAGGGGGGATTCGGAGGCTGCGCGCTGATCCGGAACGCCAGACCCATCCCCGCGCTGTCCGCCAAGCCGTCGGTCGAGACGGCGCGCGGCGGCCCGCGTGATTCACCGGGTCGGCGGGGCTTGAGGCGCTGCGCGGAGTCCGAGTTGGCGGGCCACCAGATGCGCGAATCTCGCCGCCGAAGAGCGCGCTGTCGTCAAGACCGGGGGCGGCCCGGCCGGCTGGTTCCAGGCGCGGCGGCGGCTCGCGGCACTTCGGACCATGCGTGGACTGCGACGGTTCCTCCGAGGCTCAGAGCCGGAAAGGATCAGTCGGCTCAGACGGGGCCCCGCGTCGGGTCGCGTCGGCGCGAGACCGTTGGAGGCGGGGCCCTCGGTTGCCCGTTGCCCTACGGCAGCAACGCAAGAAGACAGTGGAGCAGCCATCCCGGACGGAATCGCGCTCCAATTCCCCGGCGCGACGGCCAGAAACACAATGGAAAAGCGCGCGGCGCCCGTGCTCCGGCGGAACCCGAGGGGGCTGCGCATCAACGCAGGACGCGCCAGTCCGGGCGACTTTGCACGCCTGGCGGCGAAAGCAGGGGGGTCCGAGGTGGCCGCTGCCGGCGCCGAGGCGACGCGGTGCTCCAGCTGCGCCGATCGGCCGCGCAAGCGACGCCCTCGACCCCCTCGCCCCGCCCGTCTACGCGAAGACGATCTGACGTTCAACGAGGTGGTTTAGGCAGACCTGTTTAAGGTCAGTGATCATATAGTGGCGAGGGTTTGTGGTTCCTGTTGGCACAGGACGCGGCAGCGGGATATTGCATGGCAGCGAAGAGCTGCGGGGGCGACATGAACGGCCGCGGTTGTCGCGGGCCGGCCCGCCCGACCAGTTCGCGTCAGACGTCCAGCGGGCGCCTGTGAGCGGCAGTTTCGCGGGCGCCCTCTCGCGCGGCGGAAGCGCCCGCGATCCGACGGCGGCGCGCGCGCCCTGGCAGAAGGGCCAGGTAGGGCGCGAGATCCAGGGGGCCAAGAGCGCGATGGGTAAGAGCATCCGACACGAGGCCTACAGCGGTCTGGGCGACATCAAGACCCTCGCCCGGGAGACGGCCTCTGCTCTCAGTCACTTCCCGGGGCAGTGTGGCTACACCCCCAGCTAAAATATAGCTGGCTTTCGTTGCGGCAAAAAAAACTGTCACGGCTATTTTTTTTGTAGTTTTGCACTTACATATGCCATGCATAGCAGCATTTACATATCTATACACATATATTCGACCGGAAACTTAATGCATAGCGACTATGTGCACATGATATAAACAATCGATGAAATGGATGAATAAGTTACATCCTTCTCTCTCACACACATGTATGAATGCGCATACGCACTACACACTCACCTCCTGCAGCATGCAGTTTTTGAAGTCGATCCGACCTCCATCCAGATATATGTTGGGTCGCGGTCTCCACGGGGCGTGCCCAGAGAGGGGAATGCGAGCGGTGCTTGGAGCGATGGCTAGGTGGCGGTGCGTTTAGGCGCCGCCACTGGGCCACCCGCGGGCCGTTTGCGATTTCGTCTCTGGGTTGGCTCAGAGTGGAGCCCAGCGGGGCGTCCAGGTGCACAGAGTCTTGGGTGGGAGTCCAGGGGTCAGGAGTCTTGGGCGGGAGTCTACCCATAGTTTTTTTGTTTCAGTAGTTCTGAAACTTTTTTGTTTCAGTTGGTTTCAATTGTTTCAATTCGTTTCAATTAGTTCCAACTCGTTTCAATTAGTTTCAATTGGTTTCAATTAGTTTCAACTAGTTTCAGTCCGTTTCAGTTTTCATGTAGTTAGCGCGTTTCGGGCTGAATCAAACATTCTATACAGTTACATGTGCCCATACATATACATATACATACATGCATATGCATGCGCATGTACACATACACATATACACATACAAAGAATGCGTACATCTACTCAAACATATGTGTATAACTATACGCCTACGGCCTTGCACTTGTAAGGCGCGCTGACGTTGCTTATCTCTGTCGTCGAGAGACGCGCGCCCGGGCCAGATTGAGGCATTTACGACAGCGAGGAAAGTTTTGGATGACGGGGCGCGAGGAGTTCGCGAGCGAGAAGAAGCAGACAGAGAGAGAGAGAGAGAGAGAGAGAGAGAGAGAGAGAGAGAGAGAGAGAGAGAGAGAGAGAGAGAGAAAGAGAGAGAGAGAGAGAGAGAGAGAGAGAGAGAGAGAGAGATAGAGAGAGAGAGAGAGAGAGAGAGAGGCAGCAGCAGCCGTTGCGGTTCGAGGGGTGATCAGAGGGGCGGGCACAGGCTTCCAGTGCCGTCTCGTAGGGAACGGAGCCGAGACAAGGGTGGCCTTCTTCAACAAGAAGGACGAGGAGGCCGCTTCTTTGGGAGAAGGGCACACGAGGAAAAGGGTGACGGACAAGGAGGAGGAGGGGGAGGTGGATGTGGAAAAGGGGGACGGGGAAAGGGGCGGAGGAGGGAGGGAAAGCGTCGCCAGCCTCGCCCTCGTCTTAGGCCCCTGGCACTTTAATGGGCAAGAATGCTGTGGACTCATCCCTGGAACGGGCCTTCGTGGCCCCCTCTCCCTCCCTCGTCCTACCCCCCGCTGCTCGCCCCCCACGCGCGCTCTCGAAGAGGCTGCGGAGGGCGAGAGTCTCGCAGAGGACAACGGGTCAACAGATCATGAGCGCATCGCCGAACCCCCCTACGGCAGTCTCATGAATCCGCTGGGGGACCTGGTCATGGGTTTGGCGTTGGGGCCCGAGTGACAGCCCCCCAGGCGCACGGGGCGATAGAAACGAGAAAGGAGGACGAGGGGGATGAGGACAAACCGTGGGAGGGTGATGTTCGAACCCCAAGAGGTGGGAGGATGATGAGGCCTCGGAGGATTTGTTGGTCTGGTGGGACGTCGATGGATGGCCCAGCGCTAGCACATGGAGGGCAGATACCATTGTACCTAGCTCTTGATCGATTTCTGTTTCTGGCGATGGCGACGCAGACGATACCGAGGTGGGCGCACGGGAGCTTCAACGTAAGGGCGCGCTGGGATGGAGAGAAGGAGGAAAGGACATGCTTCTCCTTCTCCTCGTGGGCACTCTTCGCGTCCTCTGTCGTCGCATTCCTTGTCGTCGTCCTCCTCCTCCTCCTCGTCGTCGTCGTCGTCGATGTCGTCGTCGTCGTCGTCGTCGTCGTCGTCGTCGTCGTCGTCGTCGTCGTCGTCGTCTACCTCGCGGTTATCCCACCGTGCATCTCTTCAGAGCTGGGTAGAAACAATGCCCAATAACTGTATTCAAAAGACGTTTCTTGTTCGTCGGGTGCTTTTCCCCTTGAGAAAATAGCCCTGGATCCCGAGGTGGTCCCCGAGTGTCAGGTGGACCAGGCCGAGCTGGGCGCGCGTCAATCGGAGAAGGATGCGGCCGAGTCCGTGATTTCAGTGGGGGGCGGGGGCGACGGCGCGGCGACGCAGACGCTTCGCGAGGGCGATGCCACCCCCGCCGCGGCCGAGGCGGCCGCGGCGCCCCCCGCGGCCGAAGCGGCCGAGGCGCCCCCGGTCACTCCCGCCGCCCCCGTCGAGCCCCACCCGGTCGCTGCCGCCGAGCAGGTGCACCGTCAAAGCAAAACCGATGCCGCAGGGGGAGGGGGCAGAGGGGGGAGGGAGGGGAAGGCTGCGGAAGGACAGGAGGGGAGGAGTGGGAAGGGAGAGGGAGGGGAGGGAGCCGATCTGCCCCCCCCCCCCCGGGCCCCCATAGGATGAGCAGCCCGAACCCATCGCGGAGAACGACTTGCTGTCGGCGGGTGCCAAGGGCATCGAGAAGGAGGCCGCGCTGCCCGATGCCATTTGCTGCCCTTGCCCCGCCCCTCATCGGGTGACGAGGAAAGCGAGGCTGAAGAGAGGGTGGGAGGAGCGGCGAGTAGGAGCAGCGAGGAGGAGGAGGAGGAGGAGGAGGAGGAGGAGGGACCAGGAGGAAGACGAGGAGAATGGAGAGCGAGGGCGAGACACTGCATACATTACCCTTGCCAATCCCGCCTCCACCGCAACCTCCTCCTCCCCCTGTGCTCCTTTTCGTCCTCCTCCTCCCCCTCCTCCGCCCCCTCCCTTTTCATCTCCTTCCCTCATTCTTCCTCCCCCCCTCCGCCCCTCCCTCCCTCGCTCGCTCCATGTCCTTCTCCTCCTCCTCTTCATTCTCCCCCTCCGCATCATCTTCCTCCGCATCCCTCCCGCCCGCCCCCGTGTCCTCCAACTTCCCATCTCCAGTTTCTCATCGCCGCAGCTGTTCTGGATCGCTTCGAGGTGGCTCCGAAGTGGTTCGGAGTGGCCCACGGGAGAAGCTAGATGGCTACCGCCGAAAAGGTCGCGAGGGCCATGATGCCGTTAGTGTCAACTGCAGCGTTCTTGAAGTACGACAAGGCATGCGGGGTGAACCAGGAGAAAATCACGAAACACGTCGAGCTGATCAAGAGCTGCTACCAAATCAAGGGTCGGGTCAAACCTTCGTCGCCGTCGCCGTCGCCGTCGCCGTGGCCGTCGTCGTCGTCGTCGTCGCCGTCGCCGTCGCCGTCGCCGTCGCCGTCGCCGTCGCCGTCGCCGTCGTCGTCGTCGTCGTCGTCGTCGAGCGCTTCGCGCCTCTAGAAAGAAAAGCAACGACCTAAGCTAGACTAGGGAGGCGGCGTCAGGGTCGAAGTGCCCGGGCGATGGGGGGGGAGGGACGAGGGGGCGGATGATCGGGAAGACACGGAAGGAGAAGGAGGAGGGACAGGGAAATAGGGGGTGAGGGCGAAGGGAGGGTGGAGGAAGTACTGGAGAGGGGAGTGGAGGGACCAGAGATCAGGGAGGATGGGGAGGGAGGGGGAGGGGAGGGGAGGAAAGGGACGAAGGAGTTGTTTTTTGCATCCCCATCCCAGGCGGAGAACAGCTTAGTCATCGTGAAGGCCACCATGAAGGAGGCTCTCAAGCTCGTTGCAGCTGAGAACACGATCAAGTTCAGATCGGACGCCGAATTAGAAGATTGGGCGGAGGAGATGCAGGGCCGTGTTCGGCACATGCTCAGGCACGTGAATCAGTGCAGGAAGCGTGACAGCGCGCCGAGGTGGTTCCAGAAGCTCGGCATCGACGGCGCAGGCGGCAGCAAGGCCAAGGCTGTGAAGGGTCAGAAGGCTGCGCAGCGCAAGAAGCCCAAGGTCGATGACGACGAGGAAGAAGATAAGGAGGAGGAGGAGGAGGAGAGGAGGAGGAAGAGGAGGAGGAGGACGAGGAGGAAGAGGTTGAGGAAGCCGAGGCTGAGGAAGAAGAGGCTGAGGAAGAAGAGGCTGAGGGAGATGGCGGTGGAGCCGTTGCGAAAAAGCCAGCAGCATCCCAGACGGCCTCGGCATGTGCGGCATCGCCCGGTAAGCCGATCGAGTACGTGTTCGGATATGACGCCGAGACGATGATTGCGTGGCGCAGGCGGCTTGGAGCGAGGAGTAGTGAGCACGCCGAATGGGCCATCGAAATGACGCCAGGGAACGCAGACACGGATCCTGTCGTTGCCAAGTTCAAGGACGGGATGACGAGGCCTGTCCCAGAGACCACATCGGGCAGGTGGAAAGAGGCGGAGGAGGCAGCGGCCGCCACGGGTGGCCAGGTGAAGAAGAAGCACTCGGAGCATTGCTTCTCGGGGGTGGAGCCCGGTGGCAAGGCCGTGTGGGTCGGCATGCGGTGGAACAAGCCCAGTGGCAAGATCGCTGAGCGCTTGGCCACAGTCAAGTGGCAGGACAACCCCCAGCTGGTCCAAGTAAACATCGAGGTGTTTCGGACGACGGCCGAGCAGGAGCAAGAGGAGCTCGAGATCCTGGCGTGCAAGTGGTGCTCGTCGATGGCGAAACGCTTCTGCGATGGCAAGCTGGACAAGGCTGGGATGCTGGCCGAGAAATCCACGCTCGTGGATGCGAGCGACTGGGGGCAGAAGGCGAGCCCCAAGGCGAAGTGTAAAGCTGGTGCGAAGGCTAAGGCAGCGCTGAAGAGGCCCGCGGCAGTATCCAAGGGCGCGGCCCTCAGTCAGGAGTCCAACGGCACGCAGGACAAGGCAGTGCTGAAGAGGCCCGCGGCAGCCGAGGTATCCGAGGAGGCCCCTGGTCAGGAGTCCGACGAGCCCAAGTCCAGCGAGAAGCATGCGATCACCAAGACACCCGTTGAGAAGGAGATCACCGACAGCGAGGACTTCGCCGCGAAGAAGCTCACGGCCGCACCTGCCACTCAGTCCCCGACAGCGCCTGCCACTCCGAAGAGGAAGATCCCTGGTCAGCACGAGCCGCCAGAGAGGAAGAAGACACAGCTATCGCCTCCACCCGTGACCTCCGACTCTGAGTAGTGGTCTGCTCGGCGCTAGGTAGAGCCACGTAGCATGGAGAGGGAAGGAGGGAGGATAGGGTAGAAGGGAAGGGCGGAGGAAGGGAGGGAGGGAGGGAGGGAGGGAAGGAGGGAGGCTGGGAGGAAGGGATCAAGCGGGAAACATCGCGAGTGCCGAGTGGATTGGCGATAAGTCAGGGTGACATGGGGAGTGGCCTGGACAGGAGAGGGGTGGGGAGAGCAGATGCAACTTTAGGGCAGTGCTGGCGATGCCAGGCAACGAGCGCAATCGCTCATCAGTGACATCGCGTGGGCCCCGCACTGCAGGGACAGAGCAACCGCATCGACCGCCGCCACCCCCTTCTCACCCTCGCCCCCTGATCCTCAACACCCTCCTCATCACTCGATTGTCCATCTCCAGATTTCCTCCGCACATTGATCTGCCACTTGGTGATGCTGGCACCGTTTCGCGTTATGGGGCATTGATTTCTCGGGGTTTAGGCCACATCGCTCCCTGGTGCGCTTGGTCTGGCGCGGATGATCCAGTATCTTACCAGCTCTCTCGGTCCTTTCTCGTGCTCCTCCTCGCTCCGCCGTTCCGCCAGGCCGATGCCTTCCTGAGCAACTTCAGCCTCAAGAGCGAGGAGGACCAGGAGAGGATCGACACCATCAAGGAGGAGCTGCTATTTCTGCCCCTCCTTGATCTCTGCCTCTCCCTCTCGCCCATCGCCGCCTCTCCTCCGTATCCTCCCCCTCCTCCTCCCCCTCCACCCACGTGCCCCCTCTGCTCTTCCTCCTCCTCCCCCTCCCCCTTCTCCTCCTCCTCCTCCTCCTCCTCCTCCTCCTCCTCCTCCTCCGCTAACCCCCAACCATCAGTTCCTCGTCCTCGACACTTGCTGCCACCTCTCGTTCCCCCCGGTCGGCATGGTCGCTTTCGACGCCATTATCGCCCTGCCTCCTGCCACTCCTTCTCCTCCTCAATCTCCTCGCCCTCATCTCCCAACTGCCCCTCCTGTTCTCTCTTCAACCCTACTTTTTGTTTATATGCATCGGTTCCGTCACTTGCCGAAGGGGCCGATATCTGTCTTCGGATGTCTCGTCGACTCGCGTTGACCTCGCACAACATCTGCGGGCCTCTCCCCCCGAAAGGATGCCCGGGTGAACATCGGGCAAACGCTCAACCCTGGATTCGAGCTGACGCTGATGAGGATGTTCCAGAACCTCACTGCAGATGGCACGCAGCAGTCGTGGAGGACGACGAGGATGACACGGAGAAGGAGAGCGAGAAGACGCTCGCACTGGAGAGGCACCACGATGATGTCCTCGAGGCCTTGGCAGCAGAAGGTTTCGTCAAGGTGCCCTCGGATGGTCCAGTCGGAAAACGCTTTGCGCGCTGGTTGGCGCACAACGCAGATGAGCAGAACGCGTACAAGAAGTTGCGGCAGGCCGAGAAACACAAGAAGCGCCAGGAGTGGGCACAGAGCGAATGGGACGACTACAAGGACACTCGGGAAACGTTTAACCGTCTCTCCTGTTTCCTTCTCCTCCCCCATCCTCCTCTCCTCCACCCCTACCTCCTCCTCCCCTTGCTCCTCCTCCCTACAGCTACTCCTCCCCCTCTTCCTCCTCCTCCTCCTCCTCCTCCTCCTCCTCTCCTCCTGCTCCTCCACTTTTTGTATAAAATATGCATGTCGCCGATGGCCTCCTCAGGAGGAGCAGTCCAAGATCGAGCTGGCGTTCAGCGCGAACCAGTCCAGGGGCAAGTGGTACAACTTCGACATGCTCGTCAGTCATCAATCGGGGGGCGCAGCGTTCCCCTCGGAGGCGCGCGTCAGGGGGGCTGAGAACATCGCCAAGAAGTGCCTCGCGAGGGGCAAGAAGTTCGTCCGCATAGACAAGTGGAGCGGCAGAATCGAATTCCAAAAGTTCGATGACGAGGAGTTCAAGGGCGACGCGAACTCCTGGACGAGGACGAAAACCGAGGCAACTAGGCCGCGATTGAACGGCGCCAGCGGCTCAGGGTCTCAGGGCGTCGCCGCCCCAGAGGCGGTGGCGCCATCCCCGAATGACAGACCGCCGCAGGAGTCAACGCCCTCCCCAGTTGCGAGGCTTGGGGACTCGGCCGAGGAGCGCCCGGGCGGGGCGCGCGGGGCGGACCGAGTGAGCGAGAGGCAGACGGCCGCAGATGACGGGGAGCCTCCGCTCAAGAAGGCCAAGGGTGAGATCAAGGGGGGCCGCGGCGGGGACAAGGGCAAGAGGGGCAAGGGCAAGGGGGACAACAGCGAGGACAAGCTGGACAAGAGCAAGGGCAAGGCCAAAGGCAAGAAGGGCCAGCTCAAGGTCACAGCCAGGCCCAAGGGCAAGGCCAGGGCCAAAGTCGACAAGCCGACGTCTGCGACGACTTCTAAGTTCCTGAAGGAGGTGACGGCGAAGTTCGGCGCGACCAACCTCCATGCGACCAGGCTGCTCAAGAGCATCAGCGATGGGGGGGCCGATTGGTCCTGGGCTCGCGACGACAGGTTCAAGGGCAAGCTGGAGCGCTCCTTCGCTAGGCTCACCCAGCACGTCGAAGCGGACGGGATCCTGAGCTGGGCGGTCTTGGAGAACTGCAGCATCAACAACGACGAGCACAGCCCGCAGAGGGTCGACGAGAAGCTCCACGAGCTCACGGACATGATCGATGTGGTCGATGCCATCTGCGTCAAGATCAGGCAGGAGGTCGAGAACGACCAGCCGTCTCAGTGACCGAGTTCCTCGGCCGAAAGGTGACTTAGGCTCGCTTTTTTAGTTGTTCAGGCCCCCGTGCTCGACCGATCCCACCCTACCCCGCCCCCTGTCACCGCCCTGCGCACCCTGTTCTTCCCCTTGCCCATTCCCGCCCGTCCTCCCAACCCTCTTTCTAACATATCCTCCTCCTCCTCCTCGTCCTCCTCATCACCATCATCATCAGCATCGACAGCATCAGCGTCATCATCATCATCAGCATCCTCATCATATTCCTCCTCATCCTCCTCATCATCATCGCCATCGTCATCATCGTCATCGTCACAATCGTAACCGTCACCGTCATCATCATCGTCATCGTCGCCATCACCGTCGTCATCGTCATCGTCGTCATCACCATCGCCGTCATGGTCACCATGGCCACCGTCGTCACCATCATCATCATCATCAGCAGCATCGTCCTCATCATCGTCATAATTATCGTCCCCAACATCATCATCGTCCTTGTCATCGTCGTCATCATCGTCCTCATCATCATCATCATAATCGTCACCATCGTCATCAGCATCATCAACAACATCACCCGCATCATCATCAGCAGCATCAGCAACATCATCATCATCATCATTGTCGTTGTAGTCGTCATCGTCATAGTCATCGTCATCGCCATCAGCATCGTCACCATCTTCGCAATCAACATCAACAGCTTCAGCAACATCATCATCATCATCGTCATCATCATCATCACCATCTCCAACGCTATCATCAGACAATGTCCACCATCTCTCCTTCCGCCCTGATCGCATCACTCCCTCGCCTCCTCTCTCCCCCCTTTCCCCTCGCGACCCTGGGCGCCAGCTGGACATGCAGCGAGCGCGTGCGCCCGCCATTCTAGGGGTCAGCAGTCGGAGACTGATCATGGGATGGAGAGGGGGTTGCGGCGGCAAGGGGTTTGGAAAAGGCGAGGGCCAGCAGATGTCTGGGGGCAGGGGGCAGAAGATCAGGGAGGAATGAGGCAGTCTGCTCTCGACTAGCTGGTGAATGGTTTGTCGCCAGATCGATCGGGATCTAGGCGCCTGCGTCGGGCAGCACTTTAGAGCGAAGCTTGGGGAGGGCCACGCTGGTCTGGAAAAATGATACGATGTGGCTGCCTCGGCTCAGTTGGAGATGCGGCGGCGCCCTGCCCATTGTCGCTGGAGCATGTTCTATCGTTGGTCTCGTCCCGAGGAGCTCTTCCGGGCGGCCCCCGCTTGGGGCGTGCTTGACTAGGCGGGGCTCGCGAGCGCAACCGTCGCTGGAACGAATGCGGGAGACGGGCCCGTGGGCCCACGCGGGCCTGTTTCAGTCCCCCGGGACGTGGTCGCACGGGCCCGCGGGTCCGCAAGGGCACCCGCGCGGGCCCGCCAGGGCCCTCGCATGGGCCCGGTGGGCCCCCGGGCCCGCGGCGGGGAGGGAGGGGAAAAACCGGGCAAATCCCGGGCGAATCCCGGTAAAATCGGGAAGAATCGAGCTCCCGCCTGATACGTCCTCCAAAAATGATGCGGGAAAAAGGAAAAAAACGAGCAAATCCCGGGTAAATTCCGGGTGAATCGGGATAAATTCGGGAAAATCAAAACCGAGCCTGCTCTGGCCGTTTGGCACCTGCGCCGCTGCTGGGGGGCGGGGGCCGCGCTGCGGCTTCCCCCCGAGGAGGCGAGGGGTCGAGGATCGGGAGGAGGTCGAACGCGCGGGAGGGCGAGAACGCGCGGCGGCGAGGAGGAGGAGGAGGAGGAGAGAGGGAGGGGGAGGGGAGAGGAGAACTGGGAATGTGAGATTTTAATCCCCCGCAGATCTCGCTAAGGGTTTTTTTTTTTTTTTTTTTTTTTTTTTTTTTTTCTCTTCAGGATCAAGGTGATCGGAGCCAGCTCGCGCGGGCGCAACCTCATCGGCATCGCGGCGAACCGCCCAGGACTTCGCTTTGGGGGGCAGGAGGTGCAGGAGGGAAAGGCTTGAGATAGTTGCCACGCATGTTGGGTCCCGACTCGCTCTTTCTCGGCCAGGGCTCGGACCGAAGGTTGGCCGCTCTGCGCGAAGACGGCTCCGCCTACGCGCGAGAGATAACCGCGATCAGAGCGAAGTGGATGCGAGGTTGACGAGGGGGAACTTGGATGAAACATCGGGGGCTGATCAGCTGATCAGTGATCGAGTGAAATAGGGCAGCGGCCGCGCTAGAAGCTGAATTTGGAACGGCGCGTCCAGGGACTGGGGTGAATCCCAAGGGGTGGCGGCAGCGCCCGGGAGCTGAGGGGGGCGACAGGCGGTGCGACCGAGTGGTCAGTTGCCAACCGGCCAGACAGCAAAGGCAACGACAAAGAGCGACTGCTCACCGTACATAGCCATTTTGGCTCAAACTCTTGGCGGCCTCATGCCCGCCCAGCGGCGTCGCCGCGACGAGCGGGGTGACAATGCCCCGCCAGTGGTGCGGCATAGCTGGGAGGACCACGACAGGGAGGACATCGATCAACGATTGCAGGCTGCAGAGAGACTTGAGGAGCACCTGCTTCAACTTTACGCGTTCGCCAAGCTGGACGCGAAGGCGTTCTGTATAGCCTGCCACCGCGCTGTAGAGGCGGGCGCTCGAAGTCCTGGGTTGCAGAGGCATGCTATCGCTCCCGGGAAACAAACTGGCAAGTGCAAACAACACTTGGACAGGGTTCCCCCGAAGTCGGAGGAAGCACCCGAGATGCATTCCGTTAGTTGCCCAGCTTGGATAAAGAACCAGAGGACGACCAAAAACATCTTGATGGCGCCACCGCGTGAGCTCCTCGAGGCGGAGGTCGCGAACATCGCTACCAGTGGCGACAACCTTGCGACGCTGGAGCCGTCGGACTGGACACCTAGCTTTGAATCTCATCCTCTCCGAGAGCGCGAGGGTGACCCTCGGCCATGCTACCCCGCGGCGCTATACCTGGACGGCGTGAAATTCACGCGGTCCATAGGGCCAAGCAGATCGGACTCATTAATGGCTTTCACGACGTACAATCTCGCCACGGAGCGCAGACACTTATTGGCATGTCTCTCGAAGAGAGAAATGTGCAAGTGCGGCTGCGGTGGGTGGTGTACGGTGCGGTGTGTGCTTGATTTCTTTCGGTGGTCCGACCGTTGCGCTGCCCGGGGCGAACGGCCAGCTGAACGCTGGGACAGGACAGCGTGGCCTGAGGTGCGGGGGCTATAATTGCACATCGAACCCGGCGGTGGGAGGGGGAGGGAGAGGAGGGGGAATGGGAAGTGGAGGGGGAAGAGGAAGAAGGGGGTAATGGCGAAGAGGTGGATGGGGGAAAGAGGTGGATGGGGGAAGGAAGGGAGGGCAGAGGAAGGCATCGAGGTTGGATGGGGGGAAGATCGGCAGGGCGGTCTCGACCAGGGGCAGGGGGGCAGCAGGAGATGGATGCATGCATGTATTGATGGATCGAAGATGGGTGGACTCATGGAGGATGTGGCTGGACGAGGGGGAGACGGACGGGGTGAGCGAGGTGGCGGTAGAAAGGGCAAGAATGGCTGGAACATGAGAAGGTGGCGAAGACGGGCAGGATGGTAAAAAGGCTAATCGAACGAGTGGCAGGAGCTCCCGAGACACCTATGGGGCAAACGCAATTTCAGGACACCTCGTGCGTCGACACACTCCTTTCATTCCTTTTTCTTGCTGCGTGGCGCTCCTGCCGTTGCCCCCCCCAGCTCCTCCCCCAAATCCTGTTGTTACCATTGTTCTCCATCTTCCTCCTCCTCTTCTTCTGCTTCTTCTTCCAACCGCTTCCTCCCCGTCCACCTCCGTCTCAGACCCTCGCCCGGGCCTCCGCGCAGGGGGGGGGGGGGGGGCGCGGGGAAAGGTTACTGTGCATCGTGGCCCCCGAGGGATCAGTCAGCGGAGCATTGCAGCGAGACGCGCCGCAGCTCGGTGCGAGGTACATCTTCGTCCAAGTGAAAGGCGACTGGGAGGCCTTCAGTAACTTGCTTGGACTACCCACGTGGGGCACATTTCGCAACCCGTCTCTTTTCTGTCCTTGCAAGAAGAGGGACATGTTCAATTTTACAGGGCTCACGCTCGAAGGCCATTCTGGGGGGCAGCGTGCCACTAGTTATTCGGACGACTGTAGCGCCGGCGAGATCGCGGCGTTCATTGACGATGAGCGGAAGAGACGCCTTGTGATGACACAAGGGATGCTCCACATCGACACGCGGAAAAAAAACATGGCCGCATCCTCAGGGCCCCGGTCCCAGAGCTCAATCCTCTGCGAGGGGATCGGCTCGAACCCTCCCCCGAACTTCGAGATGTAGGGGCATTCGAACATGCGGCAATCCCTTTCACCTGCATCTTTTGGCGCGGGCACCAGGATGGGCATCGGCGCTTGACCGACCGCGCCCTACGAAGGAACCCTCTCTTCTCAGAAGATGTAGGGATCACGCCAGAGACGTCCCTGCATGTGGACACACTCCACGCGCTCTATCTGGGCGTCTGCTCCAGGTACGCGCGCGCGGTGGCGTGGGCAGCAATTTGTTCAAATTTCTGGAATATTCCAGGTGCCAAAGAAACAGTTGTGCAGCAGGCGTGCCGGCGATTGTTCAACGACAACAAAATATGGTGTTTCCAAAACAACGCGCCTCTGAGCTGCCAGCTTCAAACCCTCGCGCCTAGCATGATTGGCTTTTCAGAGGACAAGTTCGTCCTGGAAACAAAAGCGGCGGAGACTGGCGTCTTGGTCAGGTGGGCCGCGGCGTTCCCCCACGAGTTTGGCAATCGTTTCGAGCGCGGCCCCGCATTAGCAGCTGCAGGCGACGCCCTCGTGAAATACATGCAGATTCTCAGGGATGGGCCGAGGTTATTGCCACTGGACCAACGCCAGCAGCTGTTGGACCTCTGCATTCGGCATTGGGTCCTCATGGGCACCGCGGACCAACGCTATATCCCCAAGTGCCACATGTTCGTCCACATGACGTTGCGAATTGGTTTCTGCGGCAATCCGCGGACATACAGCACGTTCGTAGACGAGACTTTGAACCTCGTGTTCGCCTGCGTCGCCGCAACATCCCATCGTGCCACGTGGGAGAGGTCCATATTCGATCGCGTTCGGTTGGTGCCTTTTGTGCAGAAGAGTTCCCCCTTCACTGCAATATGAGAAACTGAAGGTGGCGCCCAGGATGCCCAGAAAACACCATCGCCATCATCACCATCACCATCATCAGCATCATCATCATCAGCAGCATGATCATCATCAGCATCATCATCATCATCGTCATCACCGTCATCGCCATCACCTTCCTCACCCGCCTTCTGCTGCTCATACTTCCCCTCCTCGCTCTCCTCCTCCTTGGTTTCATCAGCAGCAGCGGCGTAATCCTCTTGCTCCTGCCTCACCTTGTGTCCCCTCCTCCTCCGCCTCCCCCTCATGTTTCTGTTCCTCCTTCCTCGCTTACCCTGCTTGCAATCCTGTTGACTTCTCCCGAATCCCTCTTGGCGTTCCTGTGATATCTGCCGCAATGTAACTTCGACCCTCCACCCTGGGGCCTTCCTACGGCCTGCTCGCGCGCGCTCGGCCATCGGGCCCGGGCGCAAGCAGAGGCGCGGTGAAAGGGCGCGCCGACCGCCCGGGCGGATCGCAGGAGAGCGAGGCAGATGATTCGGCCAGGGGGGGAGGGGCGGAGGGAGGGAGGGAGGGAAGGGGAGAAGGAGGAGGAGGAGGAGGAGGAGGAGGACGTCGAGGAGCAGGAGCAGGAGGAGGAAGGCTCGAGGAGGGAGAGAGGGGGAAGGGGGAGGGCAGGAGAGGGGGAGGGGGGAGGGAAAGGACAAGGGAGAGGGAGGGAGGGGATTCCCTAACCCCGACTGGCGATCGCGTCCCCGGGCCATCTGATCAGAGGAGGCCCCCGTCTCCTCCCGCCTCCTCGTTGTAGGGGTGGGTGTAATTATTTGTTCGAAGGTTATACTAGGCTGTGCGCGATGTCCCGCAGCAATGGGAGATTCAGAGCGAGTCCTGCCTCCCTCCGCCCCCCTCCTCGCGCACCATTTCCCTCCCTCCCCGCTCCTCTCCCCCGCTCCCCCGTTCTCCCTCCCCCCCCTGCCCCGCTCGCTTCTTCCTCCTCCTCCTCCTTCTCCTCCTCCTCCCCCTCCTCGGCCCCGCTTCTGGTTGCTGTTTGCCCTCCCTCGCAGGAGGGGCCATGCCGCCGAAGCGGTCCACCTCTGCGAAGCCTGCTGCTGCTACGGGATTGTCGAAGAAGGCGCGGATTGCCCCCGACCCTAAAATCATCAAGAAGGACTGGCAGGACCGAGCGAGAAAGAGGGCAAGTCTGGCGAGGGCTCAACAGGGAATGGGACGGGAAAGACATATGGGAGGTGAAAGGTCGCATGGAAGGCAGGATGGGAGGGGGAGGGAAGGGGGGCGTGAAACGCGCGCGGTGTGTGTGTGTGTGTGTGTGTGTGTGGTGTGTGTGTGTGTGTGTGTGTGTGTGTGTTGTGTGTGTGTGTGTGTGTTGTGTGGGTGTGTGTGAGTGAGTTGTGTGTGAGTGAGTGTGTGTGTGTGTGTGCGTGTGTGTGTGTGTGTGTGTGTGTGTGCGTGTGTTGCGTGTGTGTGTGTGTGTGTGCGTGTGTGTGTGTGTGTGTGTGTGTGCGTGGTGTGTGTGTGTGTGTGTGCGTGTGGGTGCGTGTGTGTGTGTGTGTGTGTGGTGTGTGTGTGTGTGTGTGGTGTGTGTGTGTGTGTTGTGTGTGGTGTGTTGTGTGTGTGTGTGTGTGTGTGTGTGTGTGTGTGTGTGTGTGTGTGTGTGTGTGTGTGTGTGTGTGTGTGTGTGTGTGTGTGTGTGTGTCGCGGGGGGGGGGGGGGGGGGGGGGGGGGGGGGCATGAGAAAGAGATGGAAAGAGGGAGGGATAATAATGAGGACCAGGATGAGGAGTAGGAGGAACAGGGCGAGCAGGAGGTGGAGACGCACTCAGGCTCAAGGCGTAGTTGGAGGTTGAGGAACAAGAGGTGGAGGAGGGGGAGGACGAGGAGGAGGAAGAGGAGGTGGAGGAGCAGGAGGAGGAGGAGCAGGAGGTGGAAGGTTATTGCTCGAGCGCGCGAAGCTTCCCAAACAAACAGAAACGGCATTGCAGGACTTCGGCAAGGAGATCTTAGGCACGGATGCCAAGCCCATGTCCTTGGTGATGGTCTCGCCGCGCTGCGGCATGGGGGCTGCGCTCGTTGCTGCGAAGTCGGACAGCGTTTGCTTTTTCATGTGAAGATGCGCATTGTGAGCATGGTCGCGGCCATTAAGGGGTGCCACTGTGATGTCGGTCGCCCGGGGCCCGCCCCTGCCGATTTAGATCAACGTTCGACTCAAGTGGCCCGTAAGAAGGGAGGGGAAGTATGGGGGCGATTGAAAAGGGAGGGAGGGATAATCATAACATGACTTGACCATAACTCGGTTCTTGCTGACCTCGAGTGAAACCTTCCCCTGGTCAACCCTCACCCCCTCAATAAACGTTGCAAACTACAGCTCGGGATCGACGCGGTCTCCGAGTGCTACGATAAGGACTACACCCTCGCCAAACAGCGCGCGTGGGCCCACGATGGGAGCGTGGGCCACGTGCGCGTTCCCTCGGACTTCACGCAGGACCATCTGCATTTTGCATTGCTGAGTCTGTCCCGCCGAGACGACGACGACGACGGCGACGACGACGAAGACAACGAGGAAGATGACGACGACGAAGACGACGACGGCGATGACGAGGGGCCCAGTGAGTTGGCGGGCAAAGAGGGGGAGGTGAAGGCTGAGGAGGGAGAGGGTTAGAAGGGGGATAAGAGAAGACTTTGCAACAACAAAAAACATGCTTCAGATCAACGCGGCGGAGCTCCCGTCCGTGCAGATGCTGGTGGCGGGCCCGAGCTGCGCGCCCTTCGCAGCTACGGGAAATAGGCTAGCTTGGGCGACGAGCGCTCATCTACTTTTACGGCTACGACGGACTGTGTGATAGATCAGGCGAACAGGAAAGGCAGCAAGTTCGTTGCTTTTGTAATCGAGAGCGTTAGTGGACTGGGCTACAAGCCCAAAGGTAAACGTACATCCCCATTAGACGAGGTGCTCGAAGGCCTTCACAATGGATTGAAAGGCTGGGTGATCGTAGCATGGGAGCTCCACTCCTGTGAATTCGGTGTTCCGCAGACCAGGCCGCGCTACTATATTTGCGGCCGCAAGGCCAGTGCGTTCGAGGTGCCTTTCCCTAGCCATTCGCAAGCTGATTTTAAGATCAATGGCCTCGGCCTGGAACAGATCCTTGATCCCGGGCTGCCGAGTAATTTGCGCCAGCTGACTCCTAAGATGAAGTCCAACTTAGCGCATTGCAGGAGGGGGGCTCGTAAGCGGGCTTCGCCCGGGGCGATTGCCGACATCGTCTTGCGCGCGTGCCGCGCCGCCGACCGAGAGCCGCAAACAGGCGGGAACGGCGGCGGAGATGGAGATGGCGACGACAAGCCGAGGCGGAGGCAATGAATATTGGCGCGGACGTTGAGGGGGGAAGGCGACGAGAAGGAGAGCGATTCGGCATGGAGGTCGAGGCGGGCGCGATCGGTGGGTCTGCCGACGAGGAGGGCCATTGCGAAAAGGAGGCGCGCCGATCACGACAGGAGGATTACGGCAGAGGGCGATGGGGGGGCGGCGTTGACCACCAGGTGATCCACGGGACGGGACTGAACGATAAAGGGTTCGATTGGCGGAGCAACGAAGGGAGCGAACGATGAGCAGGAGGAGCAGGAGGGCGATGAGCTGAATCGGTTGCTGTGGATGAGTGCGTCCACCTGCGTGTCCGCGGCGATGCCGTGCGCCCGCGTCTTGTCGTCAGTCGAGTCCTATCGAGGTGGCGGAATGCAGGATGGGAGTGGCCACCACACACGTTTTTCTTCGCACGTTTATGCGTGCGTGTACAACCATATGTTGAATGATTTTGAGAGGGATACATGTGTATATATAGGGCCATGAATGACATGATTGCTACATGACCCTTAGACATGCATATACTTACACCGGGAGCGGTATATCGACGCGACAAGCGAGACACAATGACGAGGCGTGCGAGATTGAAGCAGCGAGGGAAGTGACGGGCGCCAGCGCACGAAGCGTCAACTGTCATCGCAGCGCCAACGGGGTGTCAACGCATGCGTTGACACCCCGTTGACGCTGCATTGATACCTGCAGTTCGGACCGCTTGGAGTTTCAGCCCGGTGGTCCGTCGCAGCGCCGCCGCCCGCAACATCGCGATCGTCGCCAAGACCGTCGCCGACAGCAGCGCCGTCCGAGTCCTGCTGGTTCGGGATCGACATGCTTACCTTGACATCATGCCTCGCCATCCTGATCCTTCTTACCTCCAATATCCATCATCATCCTGATCCCCGCCCTCGCCCTTACCATCATCGATGCGGCCCAATCAGAGGTCCGAGGACGACGTCTTCTGGGGGGGCCACGCGCCAGACGACGCGAACTACAGGATCGTGTTGAAGAAGTTGAACAAAGCCAACGCCAGCTGGCTGGTCTTGTGGCATCCGCGGGCTGGTCAACGCGACGAGCAGAAGTGCCAGCTCACGGGGTTCTGTCCGAGGATGAGAAGTGGGTGGCGAGTAGTGATTAGTGAGTAGTGAGTAGTGGGTAGTGCGTAGTGCGTAGTGAGTAGTGAGTAGTGCGTAGTGAGTAGTGAGTAGTGAGTAGTGAGTAGCGAGTAGTGAGTAGTGAGTAGTGAGTAGTGAGTACTGAGTAGTACGTAGTGCGTAGTGAGTAGTGAGTAGTGAGTGGTGAGTAGTGATGAATAAAGAGTAGTGGGTAATGGCAGGGGGTAGTGAGTAGTGAGTGAGTAGTGAGTATTGAGTAGGGAGTAGCGAGTAGTGAGTAGTGAGGAGCGAGTAGGGCGTAGTGAGTAGTGAGTAGAGGGTAGTCAGTAGTGAGGAGTGGGTAGTGACTAGTGAGTAACGAGTAGGGAGAAGCGAGTAGTGAGTAGTGAGTAGGGAGTAGGGAGTAGGGAGTAGTGAGCAGTGAGTAGTAAGAAGTGGGTAGCGAATAGTGGGTAGTGAGTAGCGATTGGTGAGTAGTGGGTAGTGAGTAGTGACTAGTGACTAGTGACTAGTAAGTTGTGAGACCATGTAGTGAGTAGGGAGTAGTAAGTAGTGAGTAGTGAACAGTGAGTAGCGGGGAGTGAGTACTGAGTATTGTGTAGCGAGTATGGGAGTAGCGAGTAGTGAGCACTGAGTATTGTGTAGTCAGTATTGTGTAGGTAGTAGGGAGTAGCGAGTAGGGAGTAGTGGGTAGTGAGTAGTGATTTGTGGGCAATGACTAGTTAGTGGTGAGTAATGAGTAGTGGATAGTGGGTAGGGGGTAATGAGTCGTGATCAGTGAGTAGTGAGTAGTGAGTAGTGCTTAGTGAGTAGTGAGTATTGAGTAGTGGGTAGTGAGGAGTGAGTAGTGAGTTGGGAGGAGGGAGTAGTGAGTAGGGAGTAGTGAGTAGCGAGTACTGGGTGTTGGGTAGTGAGTAGTGGATAGTGAGTAGTGAGTGTCGCGAGTAGTGAGTGGGGGGTAGGGAGACGTGAGTAGCGAATAGCGAGTAGTCAGTAGTGGGTAGTGAGTAATGAGTAGTGAGTACTTTGTCGGGCTGGGGTTAGTGGTTGGGGTTAGGATTAGGGTCTTGGGTTAGGGTGAGGACTAGGGGTAGGGGTGGCGGGGGTAGGGTTCCGGAGTCAGGGGGCGGCGTGGCGAAAGGGAGGGGGGAGGGGGGGGGGGGGGGTCGGACCCCCCGCCCTTTTGAAAGGGGGAAAGGGGGGGGGGGGGTCCCCGACGACAGATCGGGGAAAGGGGGGGTGGGGGTCTCCGACGACGGATCGGGAAGGGGGGGGGGGGGGTCCCCGACGACGGACCGGGGAAGGGGGGGAGGGGGGGGTCCTACGAGATTCGATCTCTTTACAACCAGAACAACCACTTTACAACCATATGGGTTACTTTACAACCAACATAGGATTGGAAAGTATGGTTTTTCATCGAGAACGTCCACTTTGCAACCAGCACGGCCCACTTTACAACCAGAACGGACCACTTTACAACCAGAACGGGCCATTTTACAACCAGAACGGACCATTTTACAACCAGCTCAGAGCGGTCGTGCGTGTTTGGGCGTTCCGCAAAGTGCTCCAGAGCAAGTGGGCGCTCTGAAGAATGCCTGCAGAGCAAGTGGGCGCTCTGAAAAATGCTCCAGAGCAAGCGGGCGCTCTCAAAAGTGCCCCAGGGCGCGCGGACGTTCTGAAAAGTGCTCCAGAGCACGTGGGCGCTCTGGAGCCTGAGCGCCTGAACTCTCTGCGCAGGCCCCAGCGATGCCTCTGAGCCCGAGCGCCTAAACGCCCTGCGCAGGCCCCAGCGATGCCTCTGAGCCCGAGGACCTGGACGCTCTGCGCAGGCCCCAGCGATGCCTCTGAGCCCGAGGACCTGGGCGCTCTGCGCAGGCCCCAGCGATGCCTCTGAGCCCGAGCGCCTGGGCGCTCTGAGCAGGCCCCAGCGATGCCTCTGAGCCCGAGCGCCTGGGCGCTCTGGCGCTCTGAGCCCAGCAGACTAAGACAGGGCTTGCTAGCAGGGGCCAAGCGGCCTCAACAAAAGGCCCCGTGCTCGCACGGGAATGAGGCGACAGCATACGTAGGAAGGCCCAGGGCGACGCGCTGCCCATTTTAGGGATCACTCACAGGAAGCGAGCCCAGTGGCCTCCACAAGGGCCCAGCGCCCCAGGGAACTAGGCCATTGGCACCGCGGGTCTCTTGGGCCACGTTGGCCCCTGAAGCCCCACGGTGTTCTGCAAGGGGCAAAGTGCTCCAGCTCCAGTTGGCCCCCTGCTGCTCCTCTTCTTGGAAGATCGAGGTTCAACGTTCCGAATGCATGCAACTATTTCGAAGATCGTTTCTTCCAGCGTCAGCCACAGTGCCAGCGCAGCAACGCAGGTATCCTGCTCGGGCAGCAGCCTCAGCCACCGTGCCAGCGCAGCAGCCTGAGCCACCGTGACAGCGCATCACCGCCACCTTTGTGCCTGACACCACCACACTTATCGCTGCAGCCCCGCTACCTCTACAATTCCGACTGACCCCCCGCTACCACCGCAAATCCCATTGCAGCCCAGCTACCACCACAGTTCCAACCGGAAGTTATGGATGTTTCTTTAAAATGATGTTTTGTTGGTTGTTCTGCTGTCGCGGTTACTGTTGGCACGTGCTTCGATTTCACATGTATCGCGTTCTCGTTGGGTTGCTTCATTGCCACCTGCAGAGCGTCTCCCGCAGACCTTCCCTTCGACGTGCTGGCGCGAGACCGAGTGGCGTGCCTGCGCGGCGCGGGCTGTTTAACACGACGCGCGTGCGCGCAGTTCAGAGGAGTTTACATTCGTAGCCGCCTGATTGTTGCGGCACCGCGCCATATTTTTTTGCGCGGCGCGTACCGCTTTTTTCGGATGCCATTTGCGCGTGTTTTGCATGGGCGGATCGCCTTGGCGCAGCGATGCTTCGCGCGGCGTGGTTCGGCCGCTTTTGCGCGATGATGCGCCCGTGTGCGTGTGTGTTGTCAGAGCGGCTCTGCGTGACGGCGTGTCCAGTAGCGATTACCATGCCGTTAAGTTTGTTCCTCGTGGGCACGCGGGCCCCCCGCCCCTTTTCCCTTCTTCGCGGCACGCCAAATTGTTGGAGTGTCTATAAGTTTGTTTCGTTGGGCGCTTGCGCATGTGATTTTTTGTGAGCATTGTTCATTTGTTGTCCACCTTTCGCGCGACCTCTTCTGGTTGCTTTCCCCCTCGTCCACTCGCATTATGTTTTGATGGTGTTTTATTGCGCACGTCTCAAAGTGGAGGGCCCCGCTCGTGGAGGGCGCGACATTGTTGACAAATCATACGCGTCGCGCGGTTGTGGTAGAAACCACGGCGCGTGCGTCATGCCGATCTGTTCGCGGCAAGTCCCGCGCGCCGCGACCGCGCAGCACTCGGCGTGGCGAGTCTTCGAGCACCGCCACGAAAGCCATAACGCGCGACATGTCGTCGCCCATAGCCTTGCAAGGGCCGCAACATGTGACGCGCTCTTCCGCGCCGCTTCGGGGCGCACTCCTTCGTCTACGTCGTCGCCCTCCCCCTTCCCACGTCCCCCATGTTGTCACCCTCCCTTCTTCCATTTCGTTCTCCTTGTCTCATTATTGCGTCTCCTGGGGTTCTCACGTGGCACACATGGACAACATGTGGTATGTCATGGGTTACTGTCGGGTTGTCATGGGGGCCTCCTGGGACACTCTTGAGTCGTATATGGGGCTACCTGGGACATTAGGGGCCCTCTTGGGCCGTCGTGAGTTGCCTGGGGGGTATCTTGGTGCCGTTTTGGGCCGCGTTCGCCTCCATGCTGGTTTTCTTGCTTTGCCTGGGTTGGGTCTTCAGTTGCCCCCAACCCCACTAGGTCTGGTACCAGACCTCCCTTCCACCTCCAACAGGTCTGGTGGGATGCCCCCCTTCCACGTCGACCAGACCTCCCAGCGGGCCCTCCTCCGGCGAGGTGGAGGGGGCCCCCACCAGACTTCCTCTGGTTCTCCTGGAGACCCCCCCCTGATCCCCCCGAGGGCTTGGGGAGGCCTTCCGGGGGCTTCCCTTGGTTTCCACAAGGTGTGGCGAGAGGCTTCCCACGGCCCCTGGGAGCACCAGGCGAGGCCACCCCCAGGCTTCCGGGACGACCAGGGGAGGTCTCTGGGAGGCTTCCCCTGATTCACCTGGAAGCCTCCGATGAGAGTTCCCGCGGGGGGGAGGTCTCCCTTGGGAGGCTTTCGGGAGGACCAGGGGAAGCTTCCAGGAGACCTCACCTGGTCCTCCACCAAGTTTCCCCCCAGCGCCCCGGGAGGACCAGGGGAGGTTTCCAGGGGGCCTCCCCTGGTCTCCCCGGAAGTTTCCCCTTGGAGGGGGCCCTGCCAGATTTCGAGGTCTGGGGGAGGCTCCCGGACTTTAAACGGAGAAGGTTAAAGGCGAGGTATAAATCGAGCATGTACCGCTGCCGTGCCTGGCTCAAGCCGGGCCCGGCCAGATATATGACTGTGCCTCACTGAGGCGCACGACTTGCATCAGAGATCGGAAAATACCTTTTCCATTGACGATGCCCATCCTATCCTTTACTCCAGATCCCATGCTTCGCCTC
Organism: Prorocentrum cordatum; assembly: GCA_963575745.1. Taxonomy (NCBI): domain Eukaryota; class Dinophyceae; order Prorocentrales; family Prorocentraceae; genus Prorocentrum; species Prorocentrum cordatum. Next base: position 286,170 of record CAUYUJ010014510.1, read on the forward strand.
GCTCTCTTGCTCATGCGATATGAGCCAAAGCCTGGGATATGGCAACGCTTAAAGCGTAACACATACCTAAGCTTACCAGCTTGTTTTCGACTTGGTAGCGGAGCTGGCTACACTCTCGTGTGGCTGGCTCTCGCTCTGATTCCTGTAATCCACGGCACAACTTGGTGGACTACTACTACGGTGGAATACCATGTTGCGCCGGCTCTGCGAGGAGCGGAGCCAGTCCGCGATCGAGCTAGCGGGGCAACCCGCGAACTCGAGACGCTCTCTCCTACTTCACTGCGCTACTTCACTCCCGACTTCCACCAGATGCCAATCGGCAACTCGATCGAGAACGTGGTCACCCTGCGGGGCTACCCGCAGCGGGGCCACCTGCATCCCGTGCCAGTCAGGCGCCTCACGGCTACTACGCCAGAGCCTGACAAACCACAGCCTAAACCAATCACCGAAGCCGAAATGCACATGCATTGGATCAAGATAACTATATTCGGCATTCTGTGGGTAATAATGGGATGTGCTGTGGGATACATGCGGCAGGGGATGGACGACACGCGTACTACTGGCCCTTCATGGGACCCTGCCGGTACTACGCCTTTTCGCGAATACGTTCGCGAAGTACATGCATGGTTAAACGTAACGAGTGGCAATATGACACCACCACAACAAGCTGCAGCACTACAACGAGGCCTTCAAGGTCTGGCTCGTCGTATCGCCATGCAGGTCCCCTCCCAGATCATCAATTATGGTGTAACTGTCAATGGACAGCCAACGGATGCAGTAACATATATACTGTACTTACTGAGCACCAAATTTGAAAATCTGGAAGATGAGCGCCAGCTCAACTCTGGCACTGCCCTTATCGACTTCGCGTCGAAAGGGGCGAGCGAATCGACTCAGTATTAGCTCGATTCGAGATGGCCCGTGACGAGGCTAACTCTGTTGGCTTTGTCATCCCCAACTTTCAGATCCTAACGCTGATTCTCTTCAGAGCGTTAGGCGTTGGCGCGTCACGAGCCCAACACCTGCTTGAGCCCTTCAATCATCAGATGCCCCGAACACAAGCAGACTATGACAGGCTGCTGACCAGGATGAGGAACTACGGACATGTTGCCGAGCGCTCTCCTGGCAACATAGCGGGTATCTTCACAGGGCACCACTCACATGCAGGTGTCTACGCCACGACTGCGGGGTCACCCGCTGGTCCTGGCGAGCCAAATCCCTGGGCTGACCCAGCCGATATGCCCAACGAGGCCACTGCCCTTTTAGGGCAGACTGGCCAGGCATCGGCAGAGGCAGCTGAGGCGAACGCCTGGACGAACTACTCGCCAGGCGCCGCCTACACTGCAAGCCCGCCCTCGGGCACAACCCTCTGGGGCCAAGCGGAGTCATCCGCTCAAGGGTCTCAGCCACCCTCACCGTTTGAATCTGGCACTGACACGGATACCTCATCTGACGATGAGCACAATGGCATAGTCTCTGCTGGTAATGACTACCCAGCGGATGACACTCACCTCTCTGAACAACAAAGAGCGGAAGCCGCCTTTATGGCTTATCGCAAATCAAAACGCCGTTGGAGGCGCTTTATGAAGAAACCAGTCAGAAAGGTGAGACGTGCAGTACGCCGACATTTCAAACGATTTGGAAAGGGTCGTGGCAAAGGGGGTCGCAGACGCCGTATGCATGGTAGGGGTATTACTGCTTTCCTCACGTCCTTAACTGATATGGCTTTTGAAGAAGTTCTTATCGGAGGCAAAGGTCGGGGTCACAGGCGGACCTCCGGTAAGGGAAAAGGGCGGAGGGGCAACCCTAGGGACGCTTCTGGCAATACTATGAAGTGTCATACATGCGGTAGCACAGAGCATTTGCGCGATCAATGCCCGAAGGGGAAAGGAAAGGGATCCGTACATTTGGCTCAAAATTCTTTTATGGATGACATAGATTACATTGACTACGAGTTTTACGTCAATCCAGAAGCGGCTCCCGCCGCGGGCTCCTCCACGTATTACGTGATGGCCCGCTACGCTGAAGCAACTGTAGCCCTGGAAGACTACGCAGTGACCCTCTTCGACGAGTTCCACGGCTGGGACGAGGTCGACGAGGTCGCGTACAATGCTTGGTTCGGTCTTCCAGCGGGGCCACCCGCCGGCGACGAGGTCTCCGAAGCCGAGACCGTCCCGGCAACAGAGGAAGAACTCACCGCCGTGCTGGCCCCGCAAGTGATTGGCATGCCGTTGCTGCCAAATCCTCGTGGGCTGGTTCGGAGGCGGGAGACGCCGATGACGAAATGCGGGGCCATCCCGCGTATTCCGACTCCGAAGAAGCCGAAGAAGATTATAAGGACATGCTCCAAGAGCAGGTCTCAGAAGCAATCCGACTCCTGAGTGCGCCAGCACATCAGCAGATAACCATGAACGATTTGCTGTCACACCCAGGAGTTGCACGTCTACGTCCATACTTGGACTCGGACATGTCAGCATCTCAGATGCTGACAGCACTCCAAGCTCTAGCGGGGACACCCGCCGAAGAGACGCCAGACGCAACAGCGGGGCCACCCGCTTGGTCTATGGATGTATTCATGCAAGGTTGTGATCAAATGGACATTAACGACCTCACGATGGAGCAGTTAAACGACATCGGGTACTTCAGAAGCCCGTATCAAAACGTGTTCATGGTCCAGGACAGCTCAGAGGACTCGGAGGACATGCGTTACGCCAAGAAGGACAGACGACCGTCGCCTCCCCGAGACTCAGAGCACGACGATCAAAGGCCAATGGCACGCGGTAGTGCGTCAGCGGGGCCAGCCCGCAGAAGGAGCCGTTCAGCTCCCAGACGCCCTACACATGATGAATCGGGCTATCCATGCAGTACTGAGCACTCCGTCGGAGTATCCGCTCAGCATGTGCCGGATTGGTACATCAAATGGTACCCCGGCTACTCGATGGACACGCTTCGCCACTGGTATTCTAAGGAGTACTGCACTAAAAGGGACGAAACTGGCGCGATAATACGTACCAAGGGTGGCAAGACCAAGACGCCAGAGGCTTGGGACAAAAGGGCTAAGAAACAGGAGATCATCAACGATCGCAAGACATACAGGAAACAAGTATGTCAGTGCGAGCCCTTCAAAGGTCACATGCGCAGGTGTCCGATGGACCGCCCCTCCAGGAGCCCTCATCACGGTGAGACCCCGTGGAATTGGTCTCATGGAGATGACGCTGGCAACGTCCATGATCCTAATAAGGAGGTCCCTGGAGGAGGAAAGCGCATCACCGAAGCCGATCGTGTCCCTATGACCGAAGAGGTGGCCAACATCGTCAGGGAAAATTGGGTACAGCTTCCCAATGACCATCGCCTCAAGGAATGGAACCGCCGATTCCATAAAGAGGCGGGGTCACCCGCAGAATCCAGCAAAGAAGCGGGGTCACCCGCAGACGCAGCGCCAGCCGCTGGATCCGCGGAAGACGATTGGATAGCTGTTGCATCTGCTGCTGAGTCCGCCGCCGGCACTGACCACACCGAACTGAATGAAGAATGGGCGTCGGAAGACGGCTCAGAGAATCCATTCCCTGATGGAAGCGCCTGCTGGTACTGCAGCTCTTCGGCGCAGAAGTGGTTGTGCACGAGGGTAATCTACCGCCATGAGAATGGCAAGTACAAGCTGGCCATAAAAGGTACTGCCGACATCGACCAGATGAGGCAGGTCATCCATGATCATGGACAGCCAGAAGGCCCTCCTAGAGACCCTCCTGGTCCACAACCGGGCAAGGGCAGCAGACCACCTCCAAGACCTAAAGCCGACTCCTCGTCTTCACCGACTCCTGCGAAAAGGCACCCGTCCAAGAGCCCCGAAGGAACACAGGGGCGGGCGAAGGCCAGAGGGATCGCCAAGACGGACGACCTTGAGCTGGAAGATCCTCCCGGTCTGTCCGTGACGGAGAGGAGGAAGGCTTTTGCTGGACCATCGACCCCGATGCCACCGGCGACCCAAGGCGATGTCAAGGACGAAGTTCGCGACAAGCCTAAGGCAGCTTTCCGAGGTGACTGGACTCCAACTCTGCATCAGCCGCGCCTTGCACCACGACCAGGTTCGGCACGAATGAAAGCACAGCCGAAGCCCGAAGCTGGGATGAGGTCGGTGCGGGCGGAAGCGGCCGCCAAGGCTAAGGAGGACAAGGGCTCTGCGGGGCCACCCGCTAAAGCGGCGCCAGCCGTAGCAGCGGGGACACCCGCAGAAGGCACTCTCTCAAGGGAAGAACGCTTCAGAGTCCTCAAAGAATTTGGCGACCAACAGAAACTAACCGATGATGCAGCTGCTGACGAAGGTCACCCGAACCCTGGCGCGGAGTCATCCGCAGGAGCTGCCTCGTCAGCCGCAGGTTCTGCAGGGCCACCCATTAAAGCGGCGCCAGCTGCATTAGCGGGGCCACCCGTTAAAGCGCCGCCGGCTGCATTAGCGGGGCCACCCGCACAAGGGCAGCCAATAATGTCTGTTCTAAGGAACATCCCTTTGGGAGCCATCGAATACTGGCAAGGCATTGAAGGCAAAGGCCCGAAGCGCACCATAAACCCACGAGTCACTCCAGACGACACGGACCGATACGATGTCATTAATTGTCCTGTTCGTCGTAACTTCGAGTGCCGCAACGACTGGGAACGTGAACAACAAACCGTGGGACATATGTTGCGAGACAGGCCGCCACTACGCGTTGCGAAGCAGAAAGCAGAGCTCCTGAAGGTCATGGAGAGGTTCGGCATGGATCCGACTTTGCCGCGTGAAGGGCAGATGACCAAGGTGTCAATATGGTTTTCTACAGCCCTACGCCACAGTCCATATTGGAAGGACGGATTCAGCCGACACTTCGAAAAGATCAGCACTTTCGATCCATACGATGGCTGGGTTGTCGTTGACGATCTGCTAACAAACTGGACTGAAAATGATCAGTGGAAAGGCTATCGTGAAATGCACGAGGTGCTGATCAAGGGCAAGCCCCACACGTCATACGTGTATTGGGTGCTGCTAAACTGCTGTGAGATGATTGACCATCACGGCATGCAGAAGGGCAGGCTCCAGATGAAGTGCGTTGATGACAGCATGCTGCTGCCTCCCAGGTTTCGACCAAAGGCACGCAGGCCACAGTACTTCATCAGAGCCACGAACGGCCACAGCAGTCCAGGCATCCACTGTCCCGAGTCGCTGTACAAGCCGATCGCAACATGGATGAAAGAACCAGGCGACCCAGTATATTTCATCCACGGGACACAGTGGGAGTACGTCAAGGACATTCTTGCTAATGGCCTTTCATGCCTCGCACAGGACAACCCTAAGAGGAAGGGGGGGCGCCAATTTGTGCATGGCTGCCCCTACCTCCCGGGCGACCCGAGGATTCAATCGGGCATCCGTCCTGACTCGGAGGTGCTCATATTCTGCAGCATCAACAAGATGCTGTCCAGTGGCTTCTCCCTATGGAGATCAGCAAATGACATAGTCATGACACGAGGCCACGACGGACGTATACCGCCCGATCATATCCTCCAGATTGTGAGCATTGCGAAATATCGGGTCGGCGAAGCCTGGAGCAATCCGCTGGCTTATGACAAGTCGCGGAGGCGGGGCCAACCCGCGGACAGGATTCGCACCGATGACTACCTGCCACTTAAAATGTGTGACAGAACTCTGGGTGTAATGGAAGATCACGCCATGTACCTAAAGGGCTGGACTAAGACGGACGGTCGTCCATTCAATTTGGTCATGACCGAGCAAGATGTTGCTCCACGACCGTACGACACACAGACAGTCCTCATGATGAATGCCCAGGAGGACGAGGTCATGCCTGAAGCGGGGCCACCCGCAGGTGCGGGGACACCCGCGGTAGACACCTCGGACGGTTCATGGCAACAAGTGGTCACACCAGTAGCAACGGTAGCATCTCCTTGGAGGCCGGACCAGCAGTCATGGGTCCAGGCCCTCAACAGCCATTTGACATCAGCCGACGTCTCTGGACTAACCGATCAGCTATACCGTGCTGACCCGTGGGCGGTGCATACAGGTATCCAAGACGCACAGCAGAGGAACCTGCGCCCTCCTGCGGAGCCACCAGGCATCCTAGGACCACAACCACAACGCCCTCCGCAGCAAGCTGGAGGTGCGAGGTTTGTCCCTATGGGCGGATCAGATGGTGGCTCGCCGTTTCGGACTCCGCCGTCTGAAACGAGCGAGAACAGCTTGTGGCAAAGACTCCAGGCGATTCGCGGGAATCCGGCGCTCGCAGCAGCACTCCAGGCAACCACTCCCTTTGGCACTCCGAGGGGTAGTGGAGGAGGAGTGGCTGCGGGGACACCCGCCGAGCGAACGCCTGCGGAGTCACTCGCACATGCGGGGCCACCCGCTGACGGACAGCAAGGTTCAGACTACGAACGTCGGGCAGCCAACTTGAGAGCACAGGCTACCTTTCTGCAGCAACAAGCTGATAGAGTGCCCAGCCTGTTGCGGAACCGCAACATAGATGTTACGAATCATGGCGACTTTCGGCCTCTCTGGAGCTGGACTTCTGAAGATGCTCCAAATGCTGATCCCACGAATCCATATCGACAGGTGTTTATTCCAGGAATAGCATCACACCCAATATATGGATGGGACAATCATGGACCAGCAGAGGCACAGGCCATGGACGCGCCGATGTACCCGGAGTACTACGCGCAGATGAATAACACTCCTATGATTGCGGGGCCACCTGCGAACGAATACACTCGGAATCTTGCCAATGAGATGTTTCGTTTGCAGTTTACACGAGCGGTCGATGCGCAGTCTATGCCGCACTACGCCTACATGCCCACGCCGACGGACCCCGAGACCGTAGTTCAGCCAGCTGGTCTCGCGGTGCCAGCCGCTATGGGCAGCATGCCAGACTACATCCGCGACGTGCACGACACGCAGCAAGCGATACTGGCATCTAGGCAGCAGGCTCGGGACAACGCCAGGCTGCGCCAACAACGCGCGATCCAGAGAAGGATCGAGCGTGAAAACCAAGCGGGGACACCCGCAGACGCGGGGCCACCCGCTGAACGGACAGATAGACGGCCGCCACCGACGCCATATCGGGAGGGCGAAACCACTTTCGAGCGCCAAGCTCGGACTCGCCCAGACGTGCCTGCTCCAGTCATTTCAGACTACAACTTCACACAGTGCCCAATCTGTATGGACACCTACGAGATGGGCACCACAGTGTGGAGGCTGGCGTGTGGGCATTTCTTCCACGATATATGCTGGGATCGCGTTGCACAGCAGCACGTCCGCAATCAGCGGCCAGGTGCGCCAAACGAGGCCCCCTGCGCTGTATGTCGTGGGCCGGGCATAATTACAGCACATTTCCCATATGCTGGACAGCGCGACGCTGAGTCGGAACAGGCGCGCCAGCAGGAAAGGTACGTGGCAGATGCCCGGGAAATGCGTCGGCTACGGGAAGCAGTGGAGGCACTAGAGGCTCGAGCCGCGCACTCGGCGGAGCCATCCGCACGTGCCCCAGCTGCACAGGAATCCCCCTGGCCAGCGCCAGAGCAAGGCATCCAGATGCCAATCCTGCCTACGCTTCGAGCACAGGAGCCCCCAGCAGCGGGGCCACCCGCCGAAGCGGCTCCCGCCGCCAAAGCGGGGCCACCCGCAAATGGACCTCCGAATCCAGGATTCCTGAGGGCAATGGAGGCCAACATCAGGCGGAGTGGCAGGAGTGGAGGCGGCACGCGCAGGCCGACTGGATCATCCAGGACCTCACGTGTGGCAAGCCCGGTCAGCGCTAGAAGCCGGGCAAGCGCTGAGAGCGCGGAGGCAGCCCAGTTCCACACCACATTCATGATTGATACAAAAGGGCTGACCTATGCACGTGACAACACGGACACGCTGCCGCCAGGAGGTGAATGGATGTCCACACTCTCTGCGAATTATTGGGTTCTTGAACAGGAACCAATTACCGTAGAGGAGCGCCGCCAATATGAGCAGATGTGGTGCACCGAGTTAACCATGAGCCAATGGGTGCTTGAACAACGCCTGTTGAAAGGCACACTCGGTTCACAGATTACGTACCACACCGATGACCATGGTACGATGGCTCTGGCAGCGCGGAATGGGACATTCTTTCCCGACGAAGACGGACTGCCGTGCATCTCGTTCATGCTAGACATTGGCTCCAACGTGAACATCATTGGAGCCAATACGGCGCGAACCTTCCAGGAGGCTATGGCCAGGTACAATCACAGACCTGCCATATGCACCCTGAGCAAGACCCTCTACATTAACGGTGTCGGTGAGGGTGCTGCGATATGTCGGAAAATGGGCAACTTCAAGATCGGGGTGCAATACGCCAATGAGGCAAGCCCCCGTATCGAGGAGTATGCCTCCAACATCGCAGAAGGCTCGGGTGCCAACCTCCCGGCCATCTGGGGCCTTGGTGCCATGGAAGCACGTGACACGATCATCGTGCTGAAGCCAGGCTACCAGAAGGTTATCTTCCCCAGCGGAGATTATACTCTGAAGCTGGGGAGGGGCGCCAAGGTCCTGAGGGCGAAGAAAACCCCCTCAGGACATCTAGCCATTCCCTGCGGTTTGTATGACGGGGCTAAAAGCCAGACGGTCACGAACACCTTCACGATCCTAGCAGATCATTGTGTGGGCCACCCGCCGGAGTAAGTGCGGGGCCACCCGCCGAGACCACAGCGGGGCAACCCGCGACGGGACAGTCCATGACCGTCACGACTGATACGTACATTGTCGAGCCGTATCTCGACAAGCAGCTCCTGGAAGACACGACCCGTTTGATCGTGGACAGGACGCTGAACAGCTGGTGGGAGGGCCAACAGTGTCCCGAAGGGACCTGGCCACATATGAAGGATGCCCTGAAGTCCAAGATATTTTGGGCAGTCCAGGAGGCGGTGAATAAATGGACGCCTGAGAACCAAGCGGGGCCACCCGCGACACCGCCACCACCACCAAGCTACACGGGCGGAGGTTCGTCGGACTCTGCGGGGCCAACCCGCGTGGAGATCGTGAGCGTAGCCGCACCAGCGACTCCTGCGGAGCCATCCGCTAACAGCATGCCCCCGAGTCAGACGGCAACGTGGTCACACGACCGCCGCTGACGGGGGCAGGCGGGCGCGCCGGCGGCGCTCGCTTGCGAAGAGAAGCCGAATACCGGCCTCCTCGCGACATACGTTGGCCGCGCTGAGGCCCGAGAAGAAAAATATCATTCAAAATGTCTCGTCATCGAAGATATTCGCACAGCTTGCGCTGAACTCCGAACCCGTGGATATATATGCGACCGGATTACCCATAATGAGGTAATGACTTCAACTGGAACACAGTATTTGGGAAATTTGTTGGCAGGAGACTACAATATGTTGTGGGTGGCCACACCCTCTGATTGGTACGTTCGTACTCCAGGAAAGAGGGCGGGACCACATTATCAACGTATACAAAATCTCCTGATCAAAGCGCGTGCTCTGAGAATGCAGATAGTTATCCTGGGGCCACCCGGGTATTTCTGGAAACAGGGTCCGATCAAAGATGTTATCGAAGATTTGAAGCTAAGCATTATACGAATGAGACTCTGTCATTTCGGTATCAAGTTTGACCGATCCAGTAAATATCCCAGTGGTTCTTATATACAAGTTGCTACATCTTGTCCTCATATACCGATAAACTTATGGAAATGTACTTGTGGATCACACAAGGAGCATGATTTGGATTGGTATGGCCAAGATCAGCAACGTGCCGAGTTTCGGTATAAAACTTTGGCTATTATTATTGCACGCTTCCTTGATCAACTCGATAAAGCCAACATGATCAGGAATGAGCGGAGTGCGGTACACCTCAGTGTGTGTACACGCGTTGACAAAAAGGTCAGACACTACGTCCAATGTCCACAAAAGGGCCCTCAATGGGACCATGTGGTTCGTAGAGTCACGACCGACCTGGACACGAACAAGATCGTTCAAGATATCAGAATCCAGGATCAGCCAACTGGGTACAATTATGTAGCTCCATTACCTGATGGGGTTACAAACATCAGTACTCGGCTATACTGGGAGCCTCCGGCTCCAGTTCTTCATGGCAATGGTGAGTCGCGAAGGCCACGCCCAAAGCGTGTGACGATCGTCGACGACGATCGATCTCCTCCCCCTTCGATTGAGCGTTGCCAAACGCGACCCACCAACAACCTTCCTGAAATTCCGCCATTTCCTGACTTTACAGCGGATTCCTCCGCAGCGGATCTCTCCGCGGAAACTGCGTTGCCCACTGATGCCAGGATAAAACAGAAAGAAAAGCAGAAAGCTGACAAAGAAGCCGGCATCAAACCGAAGAAAGTCCCGAAGAAAGTGGAAGACGGTAACGACGACTGTGGAGAGGACCTCAAAGGGCTTGACTGCTCCACATATTTCAACGACGTTCCTCTTGACGACTCGGACTCGGACAGCGAATCAGAGGACATCTTCATGATGTTACCGGCGGGGCAACCCGCTGACTCACATGCTGATGTCTTCTCGATAGTCCAGTCATTATGCTACGGCAGAAACAATCAAGTGGACATGCTTGAATTATGTGGGGGCAAGGGTGGTATATCCATATTAGCCTTCAAGAGGGGACTCTCGTCAGGCGGGAACCTTGACAAGATATCTATGGTTGACCTTGGAAACTCGGAAGTACAAAGAGCAGTCCTCCACTACCTCAAGACTTGCTTTGTCAAGATCACGATTCTGCAGCCAAGCTGCAGAACTACTGGACTTCCCTCCTATTTCAACGCACAGGTCAATCATGATACGTGGCTTAAACACCACAAAGAGGACCTGCCTCACATCACGTTCTGTGGAACAGTCGCTCTATTACAAGACGACCTAAGACGTTTCTTTCTCAGGGAACAACCAATGGGCACGTGGGTGGATGAGATCCAGCCATGGAAGGAACTGGCACAACGCAAGGTCACTTGCCAAACGATTATTGATCAGTGCACGACTGGTCTCAAAGATTCATTTGGACAATACATCCGCAAGCCAACACAGATGATGGCAAACAAAGAAGAGTTGTTGGCACCTTTCAGAGGCAAGCGTTGTCCAGGTAATCATGTGCACGCCAATGCTTGTAATAAAGAACTAGCAAGGGCGGCACAGTATACCTACAGAATGCAGTCACTGATCGTTGATGCGGTGCAAATCGCCAAAGACCTGTTTGCTTACGGTCGCGATCCATTCGCGAATCGTGAACGCAGCTATGCGTTCGTAACAAACAGTGCTGGCTACGACTTGGACGACCCAACAATCCGGAGACACCCAAACGGAGAAATCTGGCGACCACCACCTGGCGGTCTTGGGTGCCCTGGCTGTGTGGACAACAACTACAAGCAATCACCAAAGCACAGCAGGGATCCGAAGATGTGTCGGTGGTATGATGTTGAACCGTATTACTGGGACTGTCCAAGCTGTAAGAAGGAATATCAGAAGAGCAATCCTCACCACACCAAGATATCTGGCCAATGCAGATTCGCCGAAAAATGGAAGCTGCCAGATAACTTTGGCCAGCCGCGCCCGGCGGGGCAAGCCGCTCCTGCGGCGCCAGCCGCGGAAGCGGCTCCAGCCGCAGAAGCGGCGCCAGCCGCAAAAGCGGCGCCGGCCGCGAGAGCGCGCATACGCGCGCCTAGGCCGCCACGGCCTGGTGAGGGCGATCCAACCGCAGGCGCCAGCAGCCATGACATCACCAGAGCCGACGGGGCTAATGGTGGCAACAGTGGCGCTGGCAGCTCTGACGATCACCGTAGACTGCCACAAGTTGCAGCAAGGCGCGGACGCATGGAGGGAGGAGATCCTCCACCACCGCCGCAGCCTCAAGCAGAGCCGAGGCCAAGGCCAAGGCTCCCTGATTGGACTCGCTTCGACGTTCAGCTCAGCCTCCAAAACCTGCGCAGCTTCGACCCAGCTGTAGTGCAGCGAGAACTCCGCAAACTCCACCTGAGATGGTTTCATGCCAAGGAGCCAAAAATGCGGATGATTCTAACCAAGGTTGGTCTGGGTGAAACCCGTTTGAGTCTGATCAAAGGCATTTGTGACTCGTGTAGAGAATGTCGAGCCTGGGACAAACCAGGCAACACGGTGATGCCTTCTGTGTCACTGCCAGGACGTTTCAACGAGGAAGTCGAATGTGATCTTTTCTTTTACAAACAGGAACATATTGTTTTTCACATCATCGACCGTTGTATTCGCTGGGCAGCTGGCACAGAGATTCCTGATAAAGCCATGCATACTGTTCTCGATGCCTATCATACGACTTGGATGCAACATGGCCCTGCTAAAATCTTATACTCCGATGGGGAAGGAGCACTGAATAATGATACAGCAAAGGCCATCCTTAAGGCTAAGGGAACAGAGCTTCGTATTCGAGCGCGTGGCCAACACGCTACAACTATCGAAGCTAGGAACGGCATCCTGCGACACCTCTTACACGTGATGGGAGAAGAATTGAATAGATTAAATATTCCTCTCAATTTCACTCGTCTCTTACATGAAGCCTTGTTTGCCAGCAACGCATTTACCTTCTACAATGAAGTGTCTCCGTACAATGCGCTGTATGGCAGACAACCAGCTATGCTTCCTGATTTCCCTGTCTTGGATCATGATCAGTCCGCTGAATCATCAGATCACTCAAGGGAGGAAACAATCAGGAGGGTTAGTCTGGAGGCAATCACGCAGGCCACTGCGGTTGCCAAGACGAACAGGGCTCTCCGTACGAAGACTACTGCCACGGGTGAATTTCACTACAAAGAGGGAGATCTCGTGGACTATCATCGCCCGACCACCACGAAAGACGATTGGGGTGGATGGAGTGGTCCATACCCGGTCATCCGCAACGAACCTGACCGAGGCCAGGTCATCGTGAAGGTCGGCAGTCGCGAAGTGCGAGTACAGTATCCTGACACACGACACACACTGTACATCGAAGCACTTATGGTCCGCGAGATAGGATCGGACAATACGGCCCTTCGGACAGTATTGGCCTTTATTGCCGGTCTGCCAGCGGGGAAACCCGCCATGACTTTCGGATATCTACCAGCGAAACAGGGTCGGCTGCAGATGACTGCTGCGAGCCGACTTTCGCCTAAGGTGCACTTGGCTCTTCAGTACCTCATACGCAACTACTTTCGTATTGAAAACGTTGTTGCTGTACGACTTGCCAAGAGCCTGACGAAGTTGCCTGCTGCACCCTATGCAGACAGCTGTACACTAGTGCACTATGATAATGATGTGACCCCTGGTTTTCATTACTATGAAGCTGATGGCACTGCCTTGAACATCTATGACATCACAGGATCTACACACTCACGCATCATCCAGTGTCTTAAATCCAGGAAGCCGTCTGCTGGATTTGACCAAGACCTCACTAAGTTTGAGGAACTCGCTGATGGTCCACCACCAAGCGAATCACCTCCAGCAGCTGCTCCTGAGGAGCCTCCTACGGATAACGATGGTCGGCTCCCGACCATCATAGAGGAAACAGAAGAAGATCTGGATGCTTTTGTCTTGAAGTCGTGGTATGCTGAACTGATGGATGACAGAACACTCCTTGAAGCTGACACAGAGGAAGTCATGCATACAGTTCCCACATACATGACAGACACACAGTGTGTGTTAGTCTCTACGACCTGTGAAGATGTGCAAGGCCACTTGCCGGAGCGGGGTCACCCGCCAGGATACGACATGGACACTTCTTACTACGTTCCTTTATGCTCCACGGATCCGGATAGCAAATATGATCTGGACTCCGATGAGCACGGGAAGTACATCGAGCTCTGCTTCACTGCAGACATGTCCAAAGTCGTCCTGTCCGAGCAGCAACACCGATTGTTGGATGACAGCAGCGTCACAACTATGCGAGTATACGTTAGTGCTGCCTCCAAACGTGCCGTGGTCGTCAAGGAAGACGATCTACTCACGAAGGCCGACATCCAAGCAAATCCGGTCAAAGTTTCCAAAGCCCTCTACACAGAATTGAAGACTTGGCTTGACAACAAATGCTTCCAGATGACTGACTTAAGCAAGGCGTCTAACATCATGACGTCACGCTACGTATACAAATGGAAGTTTGTCAAGAACGAAAAGGGCGAAATGGAAAGGACGATCAGGTTACGCTTGGTACTCCGTGGCTTCATGGACCTTGAAGCCTTTGATGTCGAAACCTTCTCTGGCACGGCAAGGAGGTCAAGCCAGAGACTGCTCGCAAGTTCTGCTGCATGCAACAAAGCTTGGATCATCGCTTCCCTGGACATCAACATGGCTTTCTTGAAGGGACTGACCTATGGCGAGCTCGCCGCGGCAACGGGCGAGAAAGAGCGTGTGGTGTGCTTCACACTACCACCTGGGTCAGCAGCTGTCCTTCGCACACTGCCAGGCTTTGAGTCATATGACGAATCAAAGCATTGTCTCCGGTGTCTGAAACCGGGGACGGGCACGAAGGATGCTCCCAGGGCATTCTCGCTGAAGCTCAGGTCCATCACTAGGAGCTTTGGGCTACAGCCTACTTCATACGACGAAGAGTTCGAGATGAGCCCAAACCTCTTGACAGCCAAGCACGTTGATGACATCAATATGACTGGGAAGGAAGAGGCTATTGACAAGTATGTCAAGTGTGTTGAAGATACGTTTGGGAAGTGCAAACTGAACAAGCACACATACACAAACTGTGCCGTTCGGTACAACAAGACCGATGATGGGAGCGTCACTCTTGATCAGGACGAATACATCAAACAGCTTCGTCCTATCACACATCCAGAGCTCACAGGAGCTGATCCTGAGAGCAAAGCGACAAAGACGATTTCTGATATGTTCGTCAGTCTTCGTGGCGCTCTAGCCTATGCGTTGATCACGCAGGTATGGCTGATGGTCTATGTTGTCTCACTACAACGTATCCAGGAACCGACAAACATCCAGGTACGACGACTAAACGCGGTTACCAGAAAGCTACAGGCAGGTCCGAAGAAGATCGTGTATCAAGCTATGACCCCAACAGGAGAAGTCGACCTGCATAGCGATTCTGGCTATCGTCGTCTCAACGGAGATGAAGACGACGAAGTCAAAGGCTATGGTATCCGCGGGGCTAACCTGCTGAGGCGTGGCCACACGCAAGCGGGGAAACCCGTCGTGCACCTGGTGGACGCATACTGCAAGTCTCATCGACTGCAGGTGCGTTCGAGCTACTCTGCGGAAACACTGGCAGCAGCCCACAACTTGGAAGACTGCTACCCGACCATTGTAACGCTCCACGAGCTACACTCGGGACCATTGACCCCCACACAGTTAAAGAACATATTGGAAATGGGTGGTCTATGTATCAAAGTCACTCTGACTATTGATGCCGAGTCTGTCTTCAAGTCTTTGTCTAGCAAAGATCTGAAGAAGCCCACAGAATGTACTCTGCTTGGGCACATCAGCTGGATCCGCCAGATGATGGAACGCGGAATCGTGGAAAGCGTCCAATGGTGTGACACGCGGGATATGACTGCCGATGGTCATACCAAAGGTAGTATTGACCGCGCGTTACTCCTACAAGTAATGGCCGGCCAGCAATCCTTCAAGCACGAGCTGAAGAAACATACACCGTATAGGGCGGGCAGGTCGTCTGAGGACGGCCCTGCCTCCCGAGCCAGCGGGGAAACCCGCGGGCAGGTGCGCTTTAGTAGCGAGGAAACTCGCCGGTAGCGAGGCTACTCGCGCGCCCCTTCCTTGTAGGCAGCCGCTGCTGCTTAGCACTGTTTTTCCGCATAGTGTAGAAGTGCGGTACCTGCTCGTCTCCTCCCCCTCCGACTTTAAACGGAGAAGGTTAAAGGCGAGGTATAAATCGAGCATGTACCGCTGCCGTGCCTGGCTCAAGCCGGGCCCGGCCAAATATATGACTGTGCCTCACTGAGGCGCACGACTTGCATCAGAGATCGGAAAATACCTTTTCCATTGACGATGCCCATCCTATCCTTTACTCCAGATCCCATGCTTCGTCTCGCTCTCTTGCTCATGCGATATGAGCCAAAGCCTGGGATATGGCAACGCTTAAAGCGTAACACATACCTAAGCTTACCAGCTTGTTTTCGACTCCCGGACCCTGGTCCTCGGGGAGGATTCCCAGCAGGCTTGCAAGGACCAGAAAAAGCTTCTTTTACACGGGAACCCTATACTCAGAGCCAGTCTGGGGGAGGGGTAGAAAACCCTTGAGGGGGGATAGGCGGAGCAGAGCCCGAGAGGGCTGGCAGGAATACTGCAAACACAACAGACCGATGCAGACGAGACGATATTTGCACCAGGGCGCGGGCCGAGGGGGTGTTCAACCCCAGAAATTCTTCAGAGAAAAAGAGAGCAGCTCAGCTGGCTGCATGAGCACAGCACTAAACCCAGGCCAGCTACCTGAGCCTTCGACCTGGGCCAAACCACAAAACTTTTTCGACCCCTCCCCAAAGGGAGGGTGCGGTGGGGCCGACTTGAGCCCAGAGGGGCAGAGGGGGACGGAGGGGGAAAGGGCGGCTAACAGACTACGACGGGTAGTGTAAAATAAAGTTCAAGAACAACTATTTACACGGGAACCCTATACTCAGAGCCAGTCTGGGGGAGGGGTAGAAAACCCTTGAGGGGGGATAGGCGGAGCAGAGCCCGAGAGGGCTGGCAGGAATACTGCAAACACAACAGACCGATGCAGACGAGACGATATTTGCACCAGGGCGCGGGCCGAGGGGGTGTTCAACCCCAGAAATTCTTCAGAGAAAAAGAGAGCAGCTCAGCTGGCTGCATGAGCACAGCATAAACCCAGGCCAGCTACCTGAGCCTTCGACCTGGGCCAAACCACAAAACTTTTTCGACCCCTCCCAGCCGACCCTACTGGGCCACTGGCCAAAGGCCTTCAAAAGAAAAGACTGCCGAGCACGGGCGACACGGGTGGGTGGGAGAGCGAGGCAGATAACCTTACAGCTTTGCTTAAAACCTCACGGCCTCCCCCCAAGGAACCCCCTCTCCAGACTTGGCTCGATATCATTAGGTGGGAAGAGGGAGCTGCCTACGTCGCTCCGTGCATTGCGACGGGGACCTCACGGCCACGGGCGCTCGCAAGAGCACCGACGATGCGTCTGCCGAGAGGCGTCCCCGCGCCTGGCCCTCTCACGACGGCGTCGTGCACCGCCTGGCGCGGGCGGCGCCAGAAGGCACAGCCCTGCTTGATCTGCGTGCCGTCCAGCTCGCTGAGCTTCTCCACCAGCGCGTGGCACTTGGTGTAGCGCTGGAGGCCGGCGGTGGAAGCCCAGCGGCCCCGCCTGCGCGCCGCCTCCAGGTCGCCGCTCAGCGCCACGAAGCGGGCCGCAGCCGCGTGGCGCATGCCGTGCGGCGGCCCCATGGTCTCCAGGCCCACCGCCTTCAGCGTCTTCATCCAGACCTTGCGGAAGCTCGGCTGGGTGAAAGGGAAGACCTGGTCATCAGGCTCCCGATCTTGGACCGGCACCTTCATCAAGAGCTTCGACAGTGGCCACTCCAGCACGGCACCCTGGTTGGCGCCCGTCTTGGTCTTCTGTCCCATCATGCGGTCGCCAAGCTTGAGGCCCACGCCGCCGTCGGGCGTGAAGCTGACGTGCTTGACCCGCAGCATCTCCCAGTCCTGCTCCCGAAGCCAGCCGTCCAGCTGCACGATGCAGGCACTCGCCTCGAGCAGGTGCCCCATCTCCAGCATCCTTGTGATGATCACCCCCATCGCCTGGAACGGGATCGGGTGGCCCTCGCCTCCGAACTGCATGCGCTCCCACGACTTCAGCGCACGGTGCGCTGTCGGGAGCCTCCCTCGATGATCCTCGAAGATATGCATGAAGCCATTGAAAGCGAGGGAGGCCTTCATGTAGTTGTCGCCCCTCAGGTAGCAGAGGTCGCTGATGTAGTTCCCCAGCGCGCGGTCCCTCTGCTCCAGGGTCGTGAACGGCACCTCCCCGCGCTTGCAGTCGACGAGGAAGGCCCTGACCTCCCGCTCGTAGACGACGTTGGTGGAGTCGTCGACCGCGTGGACCACCAACCTGTTGTTCCACCGAGGGCGGTCCTGCTTGGCCTGCTCCCAGGCGCGTGCGCCGCGCTTCTGCAGCGGCGGTGCAGACGCCCCCCTGCGGGCGCCACTGGCCACGTGCAGCGTCACCACCAGCACTACCCAGAGGGACATCCTGCCGCCGCTCCTCGCCGCCGAAACAGCGTCGCCGCCAGCGGCAGCCCAGCGCGAAGCCCTGCAGCACCTTCCCGCAGTCGCCGTAGCTCCCGATGTGGCAGCAGTAGCGACCCACGTCGCCGAGGTAGACGCCCAAGGCCGCCACGTTCTCGCTTGGGAGGCCGAGGCCTCCCTGCTGAGAAGGTAGTCGAGCCCCAGACGCACCGCCAAGGTCCCGCGGGTCACCGCCGCCGTTCCAGCACCTGCAGCAGCGGCCGCACCGCCTTGGGCGTCGTCCTCATCCTGTGCGCCTGCTTCGTTTCGTCCGCTGCGCCGATGTCGACACCACGGCTCGGGCCGTCGGCCATGTTCCACTGGCTGGGCACCCACCGGTAGTAACCTCTGATGCCCAATGCCAGCGCGATGCCACATGCCACTCGTGCCAACCTCAAAAGCGACGTCGCTGATGAACGACCCTTCTGCAGCACGCCCATGGAGACCACAGAGTCCGTCATGATCACCACTCGCTTGTGCCAGCATCTCGAAGATCTCGCCAGATGTCGCAGCACGCTCACCACGCACCGCAGCTCCAGCACATTGTTGTGTTCCTCCGCCTCCCAACGCCCCCTGAAGAGCTCGTACCACCTCGACTCGTCGACCCAGGAAGCTCCGATGGGCATCACCTGCCCCCTGCTCCGCACCACCCGCGGTCGACCCCGTCGCAGTCGCACCTGCGCCCCCTTTGGTACTTCGCTCCAGGTGTAGTCGAGCTGCTCTAACCTCGTGGCGTAGTGCTCCAGAAAGACGTCCCCATAGCTGACGGCGACGCCTGAG
Organism: Prorocentrum cordatum; assembly: GCA_963575745.1. NCBI lineage: Eukaryota > Dinophyceae > Prorocentrales > Prorocentraceae > Prorocentrum > Prorocentrum cordatum. The sequence continues at coordinate 305,191 of CAUYUJ010014510.1, forward strand.
GTCAGCGGGAACTCGTCCCATAGCCCTCCGTTGTCCACGAGCCCCGCCAGGTTGGTCAGCACCACCAGCTCGCCCACCTCCAGGGAGAAAACGCCCTCCGTCTCGGCGAGCCTGTCCCAGGGTGCCCACTCCAGCATCTTCACCGCCACGGGTCCCAAGATAATGAAGCCCAAACCCTCGCGGACCGCGAGCCTGGCGACCTCGATGATCACCTGAGCAATGTAGTTGTCCTCGTCGACCTTGCGCTGCATACCCTCGCTGAGCCCTTCGTAACCCCAGGGCGTGCGCGAGTCCCTGTAGTAGTCGTCCGAGAAGGTGTCCAGGAACAAGGTGAGGTGGCAGATCCAGTACCACCGCCTCCGCAGTCGGCTGAAGAGCCGTTCCACCACCGTCACGTCCATCAACTCCCCCATGCGCACGTCCTCCATCCAAGCGCTCACCTGGTCCCCGAGGTCCCCCTTCAGGTCCAGCAAGCCCTGCTCCAGCGTAAGTATACCAGGACGTCCCTCGCTCGGGTGCATCATCTCGTCCTCCTCCAAGCCCTCCTTGCTCACCTCGTCCTCTATCTCCGCGTGCGTCTCCCCTACTCGAATCTGCCACACCTGCTCGGCACCACGGTCCAGCTCGTCCCTGATCTCCTCCACGCTCGACTTCGTCGCAACAGCTCCGAAGCCCTCGTCGCTGGCGTCGGTCATATAGACTGTCGTGTGCCAGTCCAGTTCCAAGTTCGCCTCGAAGAAGACGGCCAGCGATGACAGGGCCGTCAACTCCTCCAGCACGGGGACAGGGAGGCGCTGCGTCCTCTCGGCCTCCTCCCCCGCAAAGGCCCCGACCCACCGGTAGCAGGCGTCCAGGATTGCGAAGGCAGGCCGACAGACCAGCATCGCCCACGCCCAGCAGCCCACCACCGTGGCAAGCTCCCGTGGCCGCACAGACCGAGTCACCGCAACGGCCTCGGTGCAGATGATCAGGTCCTTCATCTTCTCGGGGTAGACCTTCAACGTATAGGGCCGCCCAGATATGGTAAGGCCAAGCCCGCGACGCAGCCCTTCCCCAGCCTCCTCCTTGTGCACGGCGAGCCCCCTGGCATTCAGGTAGCTCCGCACGTGGCCCTTCGTGACCTCGAGGTCCGAGTCCTCCCCATCCTTCACCAGCTTCAACCCGATGTAGTCGTCGATATACAGCAAGAGGAGGAGCTCGGCCTTGGCGAAACTCGGGCACACCCTGCCCAAAGTGATCTGCTCCGTGGCCAACCCCTCCATGGACTCGAAGCAATCCACGAGCGCCGAGTGGGCCAGGAAGACCGCCCAGGCAGCCCCCATCACAGGCGCCACTGATCCCACGCCCGCGGCTCCCGCAGGCGGGGCTGGCAGCTCCACCCCCGCATCCTTCGCGAAGGTGTGGAGCTCCTCGGGCGAGACCCCCTCCAGCGTGAAGTACTCCGCCAGCCCGTCCGTCCACCTCAACCTGTAGAACCAATCGGGCACGCCCCCCTGGAAGCTGCCCAGCACGCGGTCCTTCAAGATGTCCGCAGTCAACTCCAACTCGGACAGGGCGGATGGCGACCCTAGCGGGGTCCACGGAGGTCGCCGAAAAAGCAGATTCACCTTCCGAGCGTCCCAAATGAGGCGGGACTTGATCACATTCCGCCCGTCCTCGCTCACGTCCTTGGCCACGCAGAAAAGGCCTACGGTGTGCTTCACCTCCTTGACGTACTGGACCATCCCTGCCTGCATCATCCTCATGGCCACGGTGAGCCTGGTGTGACGATCCTTCCAACCTGGATCGGAGTAACTCTTGATACCATCGTATCTCCCCCAGTCCACCTCCTTCGGATCCTCCAGCATCCGACTCTCGAAACGCTCTAGGTAGGGCGCCGCGGTGGTCGAGAGGTCCGTCAGAGGCAGGCCCGCGGCCCCTGGAGGCGGCAGCGAGACCTGGTCCGCCACCATCCTGCAGAGGTCGCCCTTCTTGATGAACGTAGTAGTAGTAATCCGCTTGCGGCCGCATCCTCCACCCACTGCGTAGCCCGAGCTGTCGGACCCCCGCAGACGGCGAAGCACCGCCTTGCCGTCGTTGATGCTCCCCCACGCCCCAAGAGAGGCGTGGCGGTCCCAGATGTCGTAGACCACCTTGCGCTGGAGCCCCGTTGCGTCCCTCCACGAGGTCGGGACAGACGACCCATCGTCCGCCCCAACACGCCCCGCCGCCAACGACCGTAGAGCCCGCACCGTCCGACAAGTGCGCAGCCAGGTAAGCCTCAGCTGCTCCGTCGTGAAGCCCGAACTCGCAGCTCGCGTGGCCAGGGGTCCCGTGGGCGAAGGCAAACTCCGAAGAGGGTCCCGCTCCCTGAAGTCCACCATCATCAGGCCGCCGTAAAGGAAGCACCTGCTCACGTGGAGCACGACGTAGGTTGAGCGCACTGGTGCTGTTCAGGTCCGAGATATACAAAACACGGCCTGAACAAAAGCAACCTCGCCCTCCAGCGTGCACCGGTTGGGCGAGGGTCAGCACGACGATCCCGAGGAAGCCTCCCCTCCTGCTCCACCTTCGACCTGACGATCTCCCCGCTGACGAAACCCACGCAGCACAGATCCACAGGAGTGAGCACAGCAGTGCGAGACTTGCCCAAGGGTCGCCACTCCAAAGCGAACCCTCGGGCCACCCCTATTCGTCATCCTTGGGCGCCGCGTCCCGCACCGACGTCAAGTGCTTCTGGATCTGCGCCCTCTTCCTCAACTTGTCCGTCACCTCCTCGTCCGCGAGCGTGTCCTCGATGGTGTCGTGGGACGTCAGCCTCAAGTACTCCTCACCCAGCGACCAATCGACCTTCGACTTCCACTTCGCCCCGCTAGCATTGCGAGGCCTCTTCCAGTCATGCTCGCACGTAACACCCTCGTAGGCCTTCATGATCGCGTACATCCTGAGGCAACTCAGCTCGCTGGCCTGCGAGTTGATCAAACCCTTGAAGTCACCTGAGACCATCATGCGGTCCAAAGTCATGGCCAACACCAGCATCTCGTTGGCGATGGGAGCCTTGGATAACTCCTTGCTCCTCAGCCACTCCTGGACCTCGAGCTTCGCGGACCGCCCCCCCTGTAGATCTTGCTCAGCACCGTAGGGGCGACCCGCGTCTTGATACCCCCCACACGCATGTTGGGGATGTGCTCGTAGCTCTTCAAGGTCTGCAAGAGGGCGTCCCTGGGATTCTTGCTCTCCATCTCCAGCTGGGCGATCGTGTCCGTGACTGACCCAGAGCCTGGTGATGAGGGCAGCCGCTCCCAGTCCGAGTCTGAGGCGGACTTCCCAGCCTCACGCCCACTACCCCTCGTGCCACGGTCCGAGTCGCTCTTCACCAACTCCTCGTGCTCGTTCAGCTTGGCTATGAACTGGTCCAACTGCGCACTCGTCGGCGCAGCCTCGTCAGTGCTCCAGCCGTGACCTCCAGAGGCCTTGCTCGGCGGCTCCCCCTTGTCCTTCTTCAGCGCCTCCGTGATCGCCGCCAGCCCAGCTCGTAGTTCTTCCTGCCCACGCTGCAGCTCCGCATAGAGGCCTTTTGCGTCGGGCTCGTCGTCAGAGTCGGGCACTGCCGTGCCCATGATCAGCTCTCCGTCGGACACGTCGGACTCGGAGTCGGAGTCCGAGAGGCCCTGCCACTGGCGGAAGACGTAGTTCAGCAGGAGAACCCCGAAGAGCACGCCCCCGCCCGCCATCAGCATGGCCTCCAACTCCCCCGACTCCCAGGCCTCCAGCAGGAGCCCCCAGTAGTCGGACACCTCCTCCGCCGTCTCCTTGGCCGCCGCCGCCGCCTCGAACACCCTGTGGAAGAGGGGCCCCAGGTGGAAATACCTCCAGATACGCCAGGCGGCGAAAGCCCCACCCGCGACCCCACCCCAGGAGCGGTGAAGCCAGCCGTAGCAGACCAGGTTCGACCCCATGGCCCACACCCAGTTCACCAGGCCCGTCTTCTTCGAGCCCTTCTTCTTTCCGCCCAGCTTCCAGAAGCTCTTCTTCTTCTCGGCGGCCTTGGCGACCTTAACATTCTCGGCGTCCAGCTCCTTCCGCGCGATCAGCCTCGATGAGGCCGCGAGCACCATGTCTCGCGTCTTGTCATTCAGCCCTGGGAAGGCCGTCCACTGGCTGATGCCCCGTGGCGGCTTGCTGTGCACCGACTGCTTGTCCTTCAAGCATATGATCTGAACCCTGAGCGCCGGGCCCACGCACGTCCACGTCTGGTCGCTGGCTTTGCCGACCCGCTCGACCAACAGCATGACCACCCCTGCACTCTGTCCTTTTGGCAGGTAGTAGATTCTGTTCCACTGCGCCCAGCCCCCCATCACGAGTGGACTGCTCCCAACGATCTTCGTCTCCTCCGCCGCGTCGACGAGGTCGACCTCCTCGATCGAGGCCGAGCCCTCCCCGACGTTCTCCTCGTCGTCGTCCTCGCCCTCGCTCTCGAAGCGGAGGCCGAGGAAATCCAGGACCTGGTCCTGGCTGAGCCTGCTCCCCACGGCCAGGGCCTCCTCCTGGAGGTCGCCCGAGAGGCCCAGGAGCGCCAGCAGCGCGCCGGCGAGCGCAGCAGGCCGCGGAATGGCGCCGCGGTGGGAGGCCGTGCCCAGGCACGACCACAGAGGGGCCCGCTTGCGGGCCTCGCCCGTGCCGACTTGAGCCCAGAGGGGCAGAGGGGGACGGAGGGGGAAAGGGCGGCTAACAGACTACGACGGGTAGTGTAAAATAAAGTTCAAGAACAACTAGGGAGACCTCCCAGCCCCCTTCTGGAAGTTTGCGGGAGGCCCCCAAGGGGAGGTCCCCCGGCGGTCTCCCCCCATATTCCAGGAGGTCGTCAGGACACCGCTAGGAGGCTTACTCTTCGGGGCCCTGAGGCCAGTGGATCACCGGATGCAGTGCAGCTACGGTGGCGACGGCAGCAGAGTCGCGTTCAGCCTCGGCGAAACATTTGCCGCGCGTTTCCAAGCTGGGTGGCTGGGTGGGGGCCTCCGACGGCCACGCCGGGACGTTTGAACTTTGGACGTTTCCGCTCCAAGAAAACATGGTGGACGTAAGGAAACTTCTGGTTCCTTAATAAATGCCCCCCGGGGGGCCTCGATGGTCCCAAAGTGCGAGACATCTGTCGATCCACCAAATTTAATAAGGAATTCCCGGGGTCCCAAGTAAGGTCCTTACTTGGGTGCCTGGCGGTCCCAGAATTCAGGGCCTTACTTGGGTCCTCGGCGGTCACAGGTCCCACAGGTTCCACAGGTCCCACGTGTCCCAGATGTCCCACAGGTCCCATAGGTCCCACGGGTCCCGCAGGTCTCGAAGGTCTCGCCGGTCCCGCAGGTCCCGCAGGTCCCGCAGGTCCCACAGGCCGCACAGGTGCCACAGGTGCCACAGGTCCCGGAGGTCCCGCAGGTCCCGCAGGTCCCACAGGTCCCACAGGTCCCTCAGGCCCAACAGATCCCACCGGTCCCAAGGTCTTGCAGGTGTCACAGGTCCCGCAGGTCCCACAGGTCCCACAGGTCCTACAGGTCTTACAGGTCCCACAGGACCCACAAGTCGCAAAGAAGGTGCCAAAGGTCCCACAGGTCTCGCAGGTCCTACAGGTCCCACACGTCCCACAGGTCCCAAGGGTCCCACAGGCCTCGCGGGCCCCACAGGTCCCACAGGCCCCACAGGTCCCACATGTTTCACATGTCCCATAGGTTCCACAGGTTCCGCAGGTCCCGCGTGTCGCGCAGGTCTCGCAGGTCCCGCAGGCCCCGCAGGCCCCGCAGGTCCCGCAGGTCCCACTGGGTCCCACAGGTCCCACAGGTCCTACAGGTCCCACAAGACCCACAGGTCCCGCAGGCCCCACAGGATCCACAGGGTCCGTAGGCCCCACAGGTCTCGCAGGTCGCGCAGGACCCGCCAGTCCCGCATACCCCATAGGCCCCGCAGGCCCCGCAGGTCCCACAGGTCCCACATGCAGGCCCCGCACGTCCCACAGGTTCCGCAGGCCCCACGGGTCTTACAGGTTTTAAAGGTCTCGCAGGTCGCGCATGTCCCGATATTCCCACAGGTCCCGTAGGTCCCAGAGGACCCATAGGTCCAACAGGTCCCACAGGACCCGCAGGTCCCGCAGGTCCGCAGGTGACACAGGTCCCACAGGTATGAATGACCCCACAGGTTTTCACAGGTTCTCGCAGGTCCACCGGTCGCACATGTCCCGCAGGTCCCGCAGCTCTCACAGGTCCCACAGGTTCCGCAGGTCTCCCAGGTCCCTCAGGTCCCACAGGTCCCACAGGCCCCCCGGGTCCCACAGGTCCCGCAGGTCCGACAGGTCCCGCCGCCAGCACAGGTCCCACGAGTCCCACAAGTCCCGCAGGTCGCGCAGGTCCCACAAATCCCGCAGGCCCAGCATATCCCACATGTCCCACAAGTCCCACATGCCCCACATGTCCCACAGGTCCTACAAGTCCCGCAAGCCCCGCAGGCCTCGTAGGTCTGGCAAGTCCCGCAGGCCCCGCAAGTCCCAGTCCCCCCAGGTCCCACATGCCCCGCAGGCCCCACAGGTCCCACAGGCCCGATAGGGCTTACAGGTCCTACCAGGTGTCGCAGGTGGCGCAAGCCCCGCAGGTCCCACAGGTCCCACAGGTCTCGCAGGGACGACAAGTTTTGCAATTTCGAAGGCCCCACAGGTCCCACCAGGCCCACGCGTCCCACAGGTCCCAAGGGTCCCACAGGTCTCGCAGGTCCCTCAGGTCCCACAGCTACCGCAGCCCGCACAGCTCCCACAAGTTCCACAGGGCTCACGCTCCCAACATTTCTCCCAATTCCGGCAGGTTCCACAGGTCCCGCAGGTCCCACAGGTCACCTTTGGTGTTATTAAGATGGTTCCTGGGGTGATGTTTGCAAGGCGAAGGCGCGTGTAATTGCATGCGCTGCGCGCAGTGCAGAGTGAACCGTGAGTGCAAGTGCGAAACGCTGCCATGTAAATTTGGGATTGCGCCCGTCCTGGAATCTTTTTGTGAACTTGCGGTTGCGGTGGTTTCCATCGTGGTCATGCCTGGCGACCACCACAGTTGCCACCGCAGCTTCCCAACACCATGCAGTTCCCATTGTAGCCCCCGCTACCACTACATCTCCCACTACAGCTTCCCGCTGCCATGCAGCTCCAGTCTTGGACGGGATCATGGTTTATTCGTATGTCCTGCGCGACTAGCCTTCGTCCGTCAGAAAAAGGCAGAGCAAGCAATGGCAGAACTGACCGACAGAGCTTAGAGAGCAGGTCAAAACCCTAATCCGCCCACCAGCACGCAACATTCCATAGCGCACCAGGTCGCCGCATCGCCAACGAGTGCGCAATGCTTCTTCGTGCGTGATGGGCAACTTCACAACCAACATGCCTCAAAGAGCCCAAAGCCACCCTTGCGCTTGCCCACGGAGATTTCAGGGAAAGGCCCGCGCGCATTCAATATGTGTTTTTACTTGCCTGGTTGTAAAGTGCCCTTCCTGGTTGTAAAGTGCCCTTTTCGGATTTTGTAAGCTGCTTGTAAAGTGACCCATATGGTTGTAAAGTGCGCTTCTGGTTGTAAAGTGACCCACGCGCGGGGTCCTTCCCCCCCCTTGGGGAGATCCAGCGGCGCACCCTCGGAGTTTCCTGTAGCTACCGCCTACTGGGCGCTGGCCCTCGGCCGGCAGGCCGCCTGCCGCTCCGACCGCGCGGAGCAGCCGCGCAAGGAGCGGGCCCGCTAGGAGAAGGCGAGGGCGCGAGCACCGGAGGCGATCGCGCATCGCTACCAGGCCAGGTCGAGCAGCGGAGGAGCGTCGGCCTCGTCAGAGGGTCGTAGCGACGGCGCGGAGGGAAAAGGAAAAGCTGCCCCGACGCGGTACGAGGTGCCAGCCCGCCACAGGCTGGCCTCCGACACGGCCGCTGCAGGCGGGGGGAGCTCGGGCGCGAGCAACGCCGCCGCGGGCCCGGTTGCGAAGAGCAAACGGGGCGCCAGGGGCAAGGGGCCCAAGGGCAAGGGCAAGCAAGGTGGTGCGGTCAGCGAGAGACCCAAAAAGCCGCGCAGAGGCGGCGCCTCCGCGTCCGCAGCGGGCCTGCCCGGGCACAACGTGTGCCGCCTGCGCTTCCGGGAGGGACACTGGGGCAATCAGTGCTTCCGTTTCCTTACCGACGGCACCCCGAAGGACGGGCGCTGAGGCAGCCCAGGGGCGAGCGGTGCCGCCGGCGGCGGCGGCCAGCAGCATGGGGAGGGGGTGGCGTTCCCCTGGCCAGACGTGAGCGGTGCGCTCGACGTCGCGCATGTTGCCTTCTATTAACCCAGTCCTCCTGTGGAGGGCATCGTGGAGCGGAGTCTCCACATGAATACTTTTATCCTCATGTGGAGGGCAACGCGGGAAGAAGATCCCGCAGACGGCTGAGTCCCAGCCCTCGTCATCCTCCTGTTGAGGACTTTCGGGGCAAAGTTCCCGCGACGCGCCCATTTGTGTCTCGCTACCGCCTCCGGAGGAGGTCGGTTCCCTTTATTTTGGTACCTCTGGTGGGGGGCATTGTTCTCGGGGTGGAAATGCCACAGTGATCTTGTCTACAGATCACATGTGCCTCAAAAAGGAGGCCCGTGCTTTTTCCTTGTTCCCGCCCGTCCACCGCGTGGGCGGGCGGAGTATTGGAAGGATGCGGAGGGGAAAACCTAAGGGTAGCAGTGTTGAAGTTCACTGCTGCCACATCCGCCTATCTGCCTTCCCGACGCCGTTTGCTGCTGCAACCCCCCCCGACGCTATGGCGGAGGGGGGGCTTAGATTCTGTTGACCTGCCTGCAGCAAGGCAGAACCGTTTGTGGTGAAACAAACACATCACATCGACACTCTGTTTTTGCTGCCCGCTTCCTCCCCTCTGCCTCGCTCCCTCCTCGGTGTTGTTTCGCTTCTTCTTCGCTTCCCCTCGCCCTCCCTGGGTGCTTCCATCTGCGCAACCGTCGCCATTTTGGACAGCAGTGCTGAGAGAGCTTACGTTTGGGCTGCCCCTGGCACTCGGAGGGCGTAGGCCTTTGAGGACGGGGCAACGTTAAGGGGGGATGGATTCAGAGGGGACTGGATCGACCCCCCATCGCTCATTCATCGCCGATAGGGCCGATAAGGGCCCGGTAGCCCGCCCCGCCCAGGAACGTGAAGTTTTGCTATCGGGTCCACTTGCAGATCGATCGTCGATGTATCGCCGACTCCACGTCGATGGTTCTCCCCCCGAGCCCTTGCCCCCAACTGCCTATCGTTGTCTCTCATGGAGGGGGGGAACTAGCTTCTGAGGATGATGGGGGGGGCGAAGAAGGGACGGAAGGCGGGAGAAAGCAGGGCGTGGGGTCTGTGGCATGGTGTGCACCTCGCACGCGGCGGCGCATCCCGAGGTCTGTCGTCGAGAAGTGGGCTCCGGCCGCCGAGAAGAGGGGCGCGGGGGCCTCGGGGTACGGGGGCCTCCTTTGAAATCAGCTGGGGATCTGAGGTGGGGCGGCATCAACCGCTTCTAGCCGTATGAGAGGGGGGAGAGGCACCACTGTGTACAGGCTCCGTTCCGTGACCCTTTTAGGCCAGATGCCCATCCAGAGCAGACCCCCAGCCGCCTTCTGCCTGCAGCACCCGGCTGTATACCTCACGTTGCTCAGAGGGGCGAGCGCTCGGCGCTGTCGATTTTGTTGTTTTTTTGGTGGCTTGCCCCCCTGGGGTCGGTTCGCGATCGTCGGGCTACAGCGGGCATAGGCCAACACGTCCATGCAGGCCGAGGTGGAGAGGCGAGGGGCCAGCGAGCATCGTGCTCGAATGAGTCGAGTGCCCCGAGAGCGCGGCGTACTGCGCGCTGCCGCTGGGTGAAAATGCGTCCGCGGATGAGGTCGTGCAGGAAGTCGACGCCATCGGTATCCCTCCCTGCTCGGGGCACCCAGAGGCTGCACCAAAACATCACAGTGGTCCTCTCAGCCTGTGCCCCTGCCGCTCATGATGGGGCGCGCCCAGAGACTGCACCACACGTCTCCACCCCCGCACGCATTTCCCTCCCCGCCCTCACGCATATTTTCCTGACGCGCGTCGGGCCTTCGGTGGCGAAATCCAGGCAACTCGACGGGCGGCGGGGGTAGGGTTCAGAATTCGTCAAACACGTGGCGAAATCCCCTACCCCTGCCTCCCATCGGCTCAGGAGAATCGACGGTTGGTGTGGGTAGGGTTAGGATGTCGCCAACTATCTGAGCACACGCCGTCCAGAAGGCGGAAAGCCTGCACCCGCCCTCCGCCCCTCAATCTCGGTGGCACGCCCAGGGGGAGAGGGAGAGGGGGCAGGCCTTCTCAGAAGGCGGCGTGCCTTCTCAGAAGCTCTCGCGCCTTCCTGAGAAGTGTTCTGTGTCTTCGGGGAAGCCTTAGAAAACTTCTCAGAAGGCCCGAGGCCTTCCGAACCTTCTGAGAAGGGCCGCCCCCCCCGGGCTCGCCGCCGATAGTCGCGAGGCGTGCTGGCGGGAGCCTCGGCTCCGCCGAGGCGAGCGCGAAGCCTGCAGTCGGTGCAGCGACCGCGCACCCTGAGCCAGGACCACGGGGCGGGTCAGGCCGTGGCGGCAAGGGCCCGCCCAGAGGCTTCCAGAAAGGGCGAAGGAACGCCGGAATCCCGTCGTCGTCGTCGGCGTCGTAGAGTCAGCCTCGCCGAAGTATAAGCGCCGCTTTGGGCTCGGGAGGGGCTCTGGTTCTCGGGCCGTTCTCCAAGTTCAGGTCGGGGAACTGTTCGCTGCCGAGGCCCCGCAGCGTGGTGACGGTGACGTCCGTGTCCTTGCTCCCTGGCGCTGCACGCGGTCGCCCAGCCAGCGAGGCTTAGCGCTGCCGCGTGTGCCGCTTCGCTCGGAGGAGACGGGCTCGGCGAGGGCCACGATGACGACTACGACTACGACGGGGGAGGAGGATCTCAGTATTGCTGAACCTATCCCCATCCCCACCAGGCCATGGTACCTCAGCCCCACCATCCCGCCACCCCAATTGGGGATAGTCCCCTCGAAAGCCGAAGGAATGCAAGCCGGCTGTCAAAGCACATGGGCAGTGATGCACCGCTATGGGCAGCAGCGCCGCACGGCGGCTTTCCAGTCTTCTGCTGGGATTGCCGCGAGCAGATTATCTCCGCATGCTTATACAGTTCATTTGACCAAGACAGCTTCGGCCTTCCCCAGGGTCGTCTGCCACCCAGCGCACGCAGGATCGAACAGAATGGCTGGAAGACCGCGCACCGCACTGGATGCTTGTCTGGGTGACGGGCAATCTGCGCGAAAAGACATAATCGGCGATGCAACAAGATGCGACTCAAGGGTGGCCGACGGGCCCTGTCTAGAGCTACAGCGTTCGAAATGCGATTCATGTATGGATGTGGTATCCCCAATATCTTCCTCAAACAACGCACATGGAAGCTGTCGATTTTGGCCAACTCAAGCTTCCGAAGCGACGCCGCGTGCAAGCCGTACAAGAACTTTGTTTGCACGCAGGCTTCGAAGATGTGCAACTTCCGCTCCGCAGTGAGGCTTCAGTGGGACCAGACTCGTGCCAGAATGTCGAACTCGGACCTGGCGCAACCGAGGCGCAAGTCCTTTTCGTTGATCTGGGCGCCGTCCGGACACGACACGTGCCCCTGACACCGGATTGACAGCAGCTCGAGCCTGCCCCAATTGAAATCAAGGCCGTCGATAGCGCCAGCGGCAGCGATAGCCGTCATGTACGTCTGCGCGCGCTCCACGCTCGAGGCCAAGATAAGGGTGTCGTCGGCGTGCACTAGCTCCTCTGTGTCTCCCATGCGGTCACCCAGCGCGTCCCTGGCGTCGCGCGGCAGCACGGTCATCTCCATGGCAAGCGGGCAAACTTGACAGATTCCCGAATGCTGCTCTTGGGTCCCGGACGTCACGCCGGCGTCGCGCACCGAGAACTTCCTGCCCGTGGGGATAGACCCCTCGAAAGCCGAAGGGAACAGCCTATATCCCCATCCGGGGGGGGAATAAATCGGCCAGTGGGGCCCAGGCCAGTCCAGTCCAGTGTGGATGGGGATCGGTTCAATGGTACTCAGGATCGGGTCGGGCGAAGGGGGGGAGGGAAAGGGAGGGGGTACGAAATCTTTTGCATGCAGCCAGCCCCGCAGCTGAATGCTTTCCTCAATTGGCGCCTCCGGCGACGGGAGGCGCCACGGAGATCAGCTACGTGAGCTGATTTGCTAACCCTTTCCCTTGACAACCCCTTCCTTTCTCGTCCGACCCGAAACGAGGGGTGGCGGTTGGCACCCCGAAGGGGCGCCGAAGGGGCGCCCCTGAGGACTGCCCCTTGGGCAGTCATCCGTTGGTCACGGCGTGGCATGCGGTTACGCACCAGCAGCCACCAGCGCAGCCGCCCAGCAGTATGGACGCGCACTGCAGAGCACCTCCCCGTAGTTCCCCTCCCGGGCTCCCACGACGGCGGATGTTCCGCGCGGAGGCCGCGCAGCAGCGAACCAGGTTGCCGCCTTCGGCCAGCGGGGAGCTCCTCCAAGAGATTCCAGTCGCGCCCCCAGTCGACAGCTTTCGGTGAGGCCGCCTGCGAGGCGCGCCGAGTCACCTAGGTGCTCCCAGGCAACCCCAGACGCTTCCAGGCGTCGTCGTGATTTTTTCACGGCGTGGACCCCCAGTGGTCTCGACTGTTTCGGGGGGAGTGGCGTTTCATCCTGCGCTGTTTTTTGACACGTTTTTTTTCTTTGCCTCTGATCCTCCCTCCCTCTCTTCCTCCCCCTCCCCTTCTCTACATGGGTGTGATGAGAGCTACTCGTGCAGCGTTTGGCCGTGGGAGATGCCTTCGTACGCCTTGCCGTTTTCATCCATGCACCGCCTAGTGTCTGATGTGCCGCCCGTCCGTCATTGGTTTTTTGATAGTGCCTGGAGAGCGTTTTTTATACCGAGGCGATGACGGGCGTGATCGGGGGAGGGAAGGGTGGGGGGGGGCCAGTGACGTCACGTTTTGCGCCGGCGCCTTCTGGGAATGTCTCGGAATCGGAGGTTGGGGGTGAGATCGAAGTGGAACGAAAAGCCCCCCACCGGGAAGGCGGTTTCGGGTTCGCGTCGCGCGTGTGGGCGAGGCGAAGCTGCGTGGGCGGGCGAGAGGAATGACACCGCCGTGGCTAGGGCGGGGCAAGAAAAAACACTGCCCCTCCGGTGCGCCGGCGTGGCTGTGGGTGGGTGTCCCGCAGTGTGACCCGCCGTGGTGTCCCGCCGTGGTGTCCCGCCGTGGTGTCCCTTCGGTGTCCGCGACGGTGGCTGGGGGTGTCCCGTCGGTGCTCCGTTGGTGTTCTGTCGGTGTCCCGTGGGTGTCCTGTCCGTGACTCGTTGGTGTCCCGCCGTGGGTGTCCCGTTGATGTCCGGTTGGTGTCCTGTCGGTGTCACGTCGGTGTCCCGATTGGTGTCCTTTTGGTGTCCTGATGGTTTTTCGATGGTTCCCTCGATGGTGTGTTTTCTGCTAGTTTTTCCGATGGCGAGATGAATTGAGTGAGACGTTAGTTCCGTTCCCCCACAACCTTCTGATCTTTAGAAGGACGGTCGTATAGGTAATTGCAGACAAGTCGGACGCCAGCACGAATCGTGTCGTCACTTGGGGGGAGGGGCGGCCAGGGCTGGTAACGGCCGCTACGGTGGGTGCGTTTGTTACGGAATGTGTCCAGGAGTCCGGGAGGCTTCATACCCTGGAGGATTCCTTCTCTGATGAAGGCAGCGGTGATATCCATGGCCCAAGCCTCGATTGGTCTTCCACCAGCTTCCAGATCCTGGATTCCCTATCTACGGGTTCCTCATCCAATGCCCTCGGCTTAGTCCGTAGCCATTTTGGCTCAAGGCAATGAACCGTCCCGACGACCGCGAGTCTTCAGGGGCGACTTCTGAGCGCGAGGGAGGTTCCGCTTTGAGGCCACCTTCCTTTCCAACAAGTGAGAGCTGCCTGCGCAGCACCCTCCAGGACCTTCGGGTCACGACTTCTTCTAGGTCGGCGGGTCCGCCCCCGTCGGCCCCTGCCTGCTGCGCGCCCGCGGCTGAGCAGCACGCCCGCCCGTCCCAGCGATGGGGCCCAAGGCCGAGCCTGGCTTCGTCGCGTGCACGGGCTGCCGCTACCGCTGGAACTTCCGCAAGAACGCGAAGTGCTGGCTGTGCGGGATCGGGCTGGAGCTGGCGGCGGCGGCTCCCCACTCGCACATCGTGGAGGCGGCGGCGGAGGCCCGCCGAAGGATGGCGCCAAGGGCGGCGAGGGCGGCAAGGGCCGCGGTGCAGCCTCCCGTGGCGGCGGCGGCGGGGGCGCGGGCGGCCGTGGCGGAGGCGCCTTCCCGAAGGCCCCCTGGTCGACCCCGCCCGAGAGCGAGCTCGACGCGCTCCTCGCCTGTGGGGGCCCCGCCGTCGCGGCCAGGCTGCAGGAGGCGGTCCGCGACGCGCGGGGCCTCGTCGCGCCCGCGGTCGCCCCAGCGCCGAAGCCGCTCGAGCAGCGGCTGCAGTCGGCCACGGCGAAGCGGATCAACCTCCAGCGCCAGCTCGACGAGGCGGCGGACGCGCTCGTGGCGGCGGAGGACCACCTCGCTGAGTGCCGCGGCTGGCGCGACGAGGCTGCGGTCAACCTCGCGGAGGCCAAGGAGGAGGAGAACGCCCTCCTGCGCCAGCGTGCCCAGGCGGCTGGCGTCGTGGGCGCCCAGCCCGACGGCGCGAGGCAGCTCACCTTCAACTTCGACGCGGAGTCGTTCGACAACTTCGCGGAGCTGGAGGAGGAGGCGCAGGCCACCCTCAGGCGCCTCTGCGATGAGGGGCTCCAGATCATGCAGGGCGCGCAGGCTACGTTCGAGCGCAACTGCCAGGAGCACCAGCAGCGCATCAAGCGCCAGATCGAGGAGGAGGTGGCCAAGAAGCGCAAGCGCACCGAGGAGGGGCCTGCAGCAGCCGTGGCCGCTGGCACCCCCGAGCAGGGCGCTGCGGCCCCGCCGCAGCCCGCAGGACAGGCGGCCGCCCCTGCTGCCGCCGCCGCCCCCGCCGCGGGCGCTGCGCCAGGAGCTGGGCCCCCCCCGGCGGCCGCCGTGGAGAGCCGAGCGGCAGGCGAGGCGGCCCGCCAGCGCGCTGCCGACCAGAAGGCCGCTGCGGCGGCCCCTCCACCTGCTGCTGGCGCTGCTGCTGGCAGTGGCCAGGCCCGCGGGTAGCACCCTGCTGCCAGGCGGCGGCCCCGACAGCGAGGCGCCGCCCGCCCCGGCCGGGGCTGAGGAGGCGGAGGCGGCGGCGCCCAGCCGCTCCGTGGTGGCGGCGGTGCCGAGCGGCGGCCTGCACGCCGACCTGGCGGCCAACGAGCAGGCCGACGCCTTCGAGGCGCTCAGCAGCAGGACAGAGCCAAGCGCTGCGGCGGACTTGGCTGGGCCCGACCGAAGGACTGGCAGTCCTCAGCCCAGCCAGGGGCCCATAAGGAATCGTGGGTACCCAATTCAAGTTGACGAGGCTACGGGCGAGGGCGTGAGACCCCCTGAGGTTCGGAGCCCCAAGGCGGCGAGCAGCCGCCCGCCTTGCGGCCGCGCGGCCGCCGCGGCAGCCGCGAAGCCTGCGGCCCAGCCCCAGCCTGGGCGCCCGCAGGCCAAGCCCCTTCAGCTGGCCAAGATGATCAGGCCTGCGGGGGCGAAGCGAGCCAGCTTCGTCGCGCTGAACGGCTCGACCTGGTCAGCGACGCAGGTGGAGCTGGAGCGGATCCAGGATGATGGAGGCGGCGACGACGTCATCCTGGTGCAGGAGACGCGCTTCACCTCCAGCCAGAAGGTGACTGACGCCTGCAGCTGGGCCAGGCGCAACGGCTTCAGCGCCGCCTTCGGCAGCGTCCACAGCACGGGGCAGGCGGCGCAGGCGGTCTCGGCGGGAGTCGGGGTGCTGGCGTCAACGACCAGGGGCGCGGCGGCGATCGACCACGACTGGCACCAGCACAGTGCCCGCATCCTGGCCCGACGGGTGGCCTTTGGCGATCTCGGGGTCACGGTGGTCAGCGCCTACCTCGTGCACTCGACCAGGATGGCAGGCCACAACCTGGAGCTGCTGTCGGACCTCCAGGAGTTCCTGCTCAGCCTCCACGAGCCGTTCATAGTGGGGGCCGACTGGAATATGGACCCCAGCGTCCTCGCCGCCTCTTGGTGGCCACGGGCTGTGGGCGGAGTGGTGGTAGCGCCCGCGACCTTCACCGGCGGCGACCAGATCTACGACTTCTTCGTGGTCTCCACGGCGCTCGCTGGCCTCAGCCCGAAGGTGGAGGTCATCAAGCCCACAACCCTGCACCCGCACGCGCCAGTGCGGCTCACTTTCAGCGAGCTGGGCAGCAACGCCATGATCGGGGTCCTCAAGACCCCCAGGTTCTTTGACGTGGGCTCGGAGGTCTCGGCTGAGCAGCGCGAGAAATTCCTGCAGGCGGCGACCCAGATCAGCTGGTCAGCCCCCCTCACCGACAGCGACGGCACGCCCGACGCGGCGATCAAGGAGTTCTTCGAGGCCGCGGAGCTCCACCTGATCGACCAGTTCGGCATCTCCGAGGGTGAGAGGTACCAGGGCAGGGCCAAAGGACCCCGCACCGTCAGGAAGAAACTGGCGGACCTGCAGCGCACGGAGGCTGTCAGGAAGCTCAGCCCCCTCACCAAGTGCTGGCTCTGCCTCGGGAGGATCGCCAGGCAGCTAAGTGCGGCTGCCGCGGTCTGTTCACCCCCTGTGGGGCACGTGGGCTACATGAAGCACCTGGTGCAGGTGGCCAAGAGCTTGGGGCCCAAGTTCGAGCAGGCGGGCTGCGCCATGTTCGAAGGCACGGAGCTTGACTCGCTGATCGAAGTGATCCAGGAGCCCACTGAGCAAGGGCAGGCCTTTCTGCAGGTGATCGAGAGCACGACGGTGAGACACTGCAAAGAAGACGCCAAGGCGGCCAGGCAGCGCTGGAAGGACTTCGTGGACCAGGCCTTGGCGAAGGGGGCGAAAGGAGCCCACGCTGTCATAAAGGACCGCGACCAGGTGCTGGACTCGGTCATCGCGCACTGCCCCGACAGCCTGCCGCTCCCTGTTGTTGGCCAGCAAGCCCTGGACCAGATCCTCATAGAGTGGAAGGCCCTATGGAAAGGAGCCGACGGGCAGCACAAGACCAGACCAGCCGACTGGATCTGCTCCATGGAGCTGCCCCCGATCACGGCGGACGACATCCTCGAGGCGGCGAAGTCGTTCCCGAAGCAGACCGCTCTGGGCTGGGATGCGTTCCACCCGCGGCTGGTCCTCTCCCTGGGCAGGCCCTTCGCCGAGAGGATGGCAGAGGTGCTCACGGCTTGGGAGCAGCAGCCGCAGCCCACAGCCCTCTTCACCACGGTGATCGTCTTCCTGGGGAAGCCAGACGGAGGCCGCCGCCCGATCGGCCTCATGAGCATGTGGATGCGCATCTGGAGCAGGGTGCGCCGACGCTACTGCGCCAAGTGGGAGGCGGACCACCCGCTCCCCGAGGTCTGGGGCAAGGACGCGAACACCAGCTGTGACAGGGCGGCCTACCTCCACAACCTGGGGCTCGCGCTCGCCCGCCAGCTCGGTTTCGAGGCAGACTCCGTCTACTTCGACATCAGCAAGTTCTACGAGCGGATCGACCACGACCTTCTGCGCCAGGCCGCGGAGGGCAGCGGCTTCAGCGTCGGCCTGCTCAGGGCCCTCTGCGTAGTCTACGCTGGGCCGCGCCGAGCCTCGGCGGACGCCGCCATCAGCGAGCCCATTGAGGTCAGCGGCACCATCATCGCGGGCTGCTCCTGCGCGACGACGCTGGCCAGGCTCATGCTGCACGGCCTCCTGCTCCAGGCCAGGGCGCTGCTGCCCGTCGGCAGGGTCGTCAACGTCATCGACGACATAGCAGGCCACGGCATCGGGTCGGCGGCGACGCTCAGCCGTACGATCACGACCTTCGTCAGCGGCGTGGTCAAGATGCTGGCGGACAGGCGGCTGCCCATCAACTGGACGAAGACGAAGGTCCTGGCCTCCACGGTGGGCCTCCAGCGCCGCCTGCAGCAGGAACCCGACTGGCAGCTCGCGGCGGAGGCCTTCGTCTCGGGCCACCGCGACCTCGGCGTCGACGCCACGGCTGGCAGCCACAGGCGAGTTGCGACTCAGGTCGGCAGGGAGCTCGCGGCGCTGCGGCAGGCCAGCAGGCTCCACAAGATCTTCGGGCCTGGCCTTCGGCAGGCGAGGGTCTTGCGCGCGGGCCCCTCTGCCAAAGCCCTATGGGGCTCGGCCTGCAACGGCATCCCGCCTGGCCGCATGAGAGCCCTGAGGCTGGCAGCGGCCAAGGCGATGGGCAAACTGGCTCCTGGGGCTGCGCTGGGCTTCCTGCTGCAGCGCTCGCCGCGCGGCTGGCGCCAGGACCCGCTAGTGGTGGCCACGGGCTTGGCCGTCCTCGCCTACACCAACGTCCGCTGGACAGGCCAGGCCTCCGCGGCGGCGATCCAGGCCTGCATCGCGGAGAGCGCCAGGATCGTGAGGCTCCAGCGCCCTTGGGCTGCCGTCAGGGACCCGATCTCGGCCTTGGTGCTCACGCTGCAGGTCATCGGCTGGGGCCTCAGCGACGACGGCGACTTCCTGCAGGACGAGTTCGGCTGCTGCTACTCCGTCATGCGGTACTCCCCCGCCTTCTTTGCGGAGAAGGCCAAAGAGGCGGCCAGGAAGGCGGCAGCTTTCCAGGAGTACGACGCCAGGCCTCAGACCCTGTGGCCGTGGCAGCTGCCGCCAAACTGGCGGGCCATCAACCAGCTCCTCGGCGCCGCGCCCACGGAGACGTGGTCCAGCCACCACTGCGGTTGCCTGCGCAGGCTGGCGACTCTGTCACTCTGGCCGCAGGCCAGGCTGGCCAAGCGCGGCACCGACATCGACGACCGCTGCCTGCTCTGCGGCGAGGAGAGCGGGACCCTGGCCCACCGCCACCACAGGTGCCCTGCCTGGGAGGGCTGGCGGCGAGATCGCAGGCCCGCCGACTTGAAGCGAGCTGCCGAGTTGGTGAGCACGATGGGCCACCGCTACGAGGAGCTCTTCTGCCAGGGCCTCTTCGTTGACGCCCAGTACCTGGTGCAGAGGCCGCGCTGGGACCCTGGCTGGGAGCGCCGCTCGCGCGGCTGGGACGAGGGCGCGCTCGTGGTGCCCGCGGGCACCCTCGTCTTCACGGACGGCTCCTGCGTCAACAACGACTTCCCGATGATCAGGAGCGCGGGCTGGTCGGTGGTGGTGCTCACGCCCGACGGCGAGTGGATGGCGCAGGCGTGGGGGGCGGTGCCGCCTGCCCTTGTGCCCAGCCAGACGGCGAGGGCAGGCGAGGACTACGCGGCGGTGGTCGCCCTCACGGACATCGTCGGCCACTACCACCTCATGATCGACTGCCTCGGCACGGTCGGGGCCTGCAAGGACGTGAAGAGGGCGGCGGGCCCGACGGCCCAGTTCGCCCACCTCTGGGCGAGGGTCGGCGACGCCGCCGAGGGGGTGCACGTGAAGCACATCCCCGCCCACCGTTCGCGGGCGGCCGTCGAGCGGGGCGAACTCTCGGAGGTGGGGCTCTACGGGCAACCGCCTCGCGGACCAGCTCGCGAAGGCGGGCGCGGCGCTGCGCGCCATCGCCGACGAGGAGGCCCTCCTGCTCCAGGGCTGCCTGGCCCGAGCCCGTGACGCGGCACGCTACGCCGCCGAGTTCGAGGTCCAGGCCACGGAGTCGGGCATGCGGGACTCCTGGCCCATCAGCTCGCTGGAGCTGGTCGACCTCACCCCCTACATGGCGGCGGAGCTCGACGGCGAGGCCGACTATTTGTACACCGCCGTCGCGGAGCCCGCCCCCGGGACAGGTGGATTCAGCCCACCGAAGTCGCAGTCCCAGGGGCGCGGCGAGTTCTGGATGATGCACGACGCGGAGGTGCGCGCGGCTGACGATGGCGAGGTGCAGGCCTCGGCGGCTGACGGCGGCCCCCGCCTCGCCACGGCGGCGGCCCTGGCAGCGGCGGCGGCAGCTGGCGCCTCCAGCTCGAGGCCTTCGCCCGCGAGGCGCCGCCCAGCCTCGGCCGAGACGCCCGCGGAGGTGCTGCGCCGAGTGGCCCAGCGCAGGGCGCAGGAGCAGCCGAGGCGCCGCGAGGCCTCGGCGCCCGCGCCCAGCCCGCGCCTGGCGGCGGCAGCGGCGGCGGGCAGCGGCCCAGCCCCTGCGGAGGCGGCAGATGCGGCCCGTCCAGCGGGATGGAGGGTCAACGGCCACCTCCTAATGGAGTCGCGCGTCGAGGGCGACGACACCGAGCCCTTCCTGGTCTGCGCGGCTTGCTGGATGTACTGCCGCCTCCCCAGGCACGCGCGCCGCGGCCTGGGCAAGCCGTGCGGTGCCAGCGCGGCGGCTGGGCAGCCCAAGAGCAAGAAAGGCTCCAGGGCACAGGCGCGGTCGGACTTCGCACGTGGCATCCTGCCAGCGTCGAAGGATCCGATCGCGCCGCTGGCCTCGCCAAAGGAGAGCACGCGCCTGCGCTGGGCGGCGGCGCTCCAGGCCAGGCAGGGCCACGGCGCGGAGGAGCAGGCGCTTGAGGCGGCGCCCGTGCCAGCGCAGCGGCAGCCTGCTGCCGCCCCGCCCCCGCCACCTGCGGCTGGCGCTGGGAGCCAGGCTGCAGCGCCGCCGAGCGCCGCGGCGCCCCGGCGCCTGGCCGCGGCGGCCCCGCGGGCGGAGGACGCCGAGCCGCGGCGGATCCGCCCAGGGCTCGAGGGCGCCCTCCGCGCCCACGGCTTCGCGGACGCCGCGGCGGCCCGCGAGCGCGGGAGAGCCGCGAGGGCAGCGGCCGCCCGCGCAGGCCGCGCGGCGGGGCTGGCCGAGGGCTGGTGAGGGCTCGGCTGCGGCTGTAAGTGCTCTCGCGGCCCTCCGCCTGCCCTGCCGCCCCCTCTTTAGAATGCATGCATGAAACCTCCGCGGGTCTCGCCGCGCGGAGCCCACAGAGATAAAAAAAAAATGCCCTCGGCTTATCGCGAAACATACGAAGACGCTCTCCTGGGCTTGGCGAGGGCCCCCAAAGGCCGATGCCTCCCCCTCGGGGGGCACGTGGCCTTGCCACTGGCCCTCCGATGCGGCGCCGAGCGGGGCGGCTCGCGCAGGTGCAGTGTCAGCGTCAGCGTGAGGGGGGGGGGTCACGGGGCCCCAGACCCCCCAAGTTTCGGACGGGTTCCGCTGTGTGTTTCTCGATGCCCCGGAGCATCCCCCCACTGGAAATCAAAGGGTCCAACGGCGACTTCTGGTTGGGTTGGGGTGGTTTGGTGAGTAGTCAGAGGGGGGAGGGTGAGGATGAGGGATGGCGGCAAGCGCGGGAGGAGGGAGGAGGTCTAGGCCTCCTAGACGGGGTCACATCAGATGGGGTCGGAGGACCGCGCCATATTGCCGATGTATCGGCGATGTGGCTCCATGTGGGACCCGATTGTCTCCACGCCGGCGTCGCCAATGCACCATGACGTCGCAGAGGAATCGTCGATGCACCAGCGATGCGTCGGCGATGCGGCGCACCATTTGGGAGGCCTTTCAAGAAGAAGGAGGAGGGAGGAGGGGGAGGCGAGAGAGGAGGGAGGGCGAGGGAAAACCGGGAGGCGGGGAGCCAAAGCCCAAATCGCGTCTCAACAAAAAGTCGCGTCTGAAAAAGTCGAGAACGCTGAAAAAGACCAACGAGTCCGAATCGGGGCGGTTGAGCAAGAAAGCCAGCAGGCCTGCCCCGAGTGGGCTGCCTGCGCGGCGCTACGTTGCGCAGGGCGCAGGACCTCCACGTGCCACTACCCAAAGGTAAGCGGCGGGGACTCGCCCTGCACCTCCTGCGGTGGAGGATCTTGCCGCTACGCCGCTCTGCGCAGCGCACATGCGTGCCAGCGTGCCAACGCGACGAGGCACATGCCCCCGTGGTTCGAGACCAGAAGACTGTCGCACGGTGGACGGGCCTATCCACGAGACGGACGTACCACACTGAGAGAGTCCATTTTGTGAAGCTTCGGGTGCCTGCCAGCGCAGATCCTGCTCCAGTAGTTCTTGGAGCTTCTGATTTTATGTGGATGGCCAGGACACTGGCGGTTCAGATGCCTCACGTAGCTGCCCGCCGAGGATACTCTGCAACGAACGCAGATACAAACAACGCCTCCGTCGGAAGAGGCGAGCCCTAGGCACTGGCCGGACTGTCAACTTCTGCCAACATTCTTTCATGAATCTAAACCCTGGCTGGCGTGGGAGGGTCTCAGCCTTGATCCGAGTGGCAGACGGCAATTCACACGAAGGTCAAAATGGGCAGCCTCGCAGCCAGAACACACCTCCTGAGCGACGCCGATACGTTTTTGTCTAACCACTCCTGCACGCGCGAGGATCCCGCGGGGCGTCGTGGGATCCGTCAGGGTGCGGTTGCTGTTGCTGCAGCCCATCGGTCCTCAGCCGCCGAGCTTTCTCCGCGTCGTCGTGTGGCGCCCGGTCGTGCTGGACCAAGGCGCGGGTGGTGGCGTGGCCCTCTTTCCCTTTGTCGGGTCTGGGTTTGCCCGCGCGCTGGGTCGCAGGGCAGCCGCTCCCCGCGCGGCAAGGCTGTGACATGGTGGGGGGGGGGGCAGGTCGGGGAGGTCGAGGGCGATATCTTCGGCGACGGTAAGGTCAGCCGGGGGGGGGCACCGGCCTTGTCGCCCGGCCCAGGGCCCCCGTCGCTTCGCCTTGATCGGGGACTCTTGTCTGCGAGGGCGCTGGGCTTGGCGGGGTCTGGCGTCTGCAGCCCGAGTCCGGGAGCGCGGCTGCGTCGCCGCCCCCGGTCTGGCGTTGGGGCGTTGTCGGCGTCATCTGGTCGGCGATGGTCTTTTCTGTCTTCGGGCCCCCCCCTGCTCCTTCTGCTGGCGGGCGACGCGGCAGGTGACTTGGCGCGCGATCGTGGGTCGCGGTCATGGCGGTCGTCTCCTGACCGTCGTCTCTGCTCTCCCCGGGGGTGTGCTGGCTGGCTCCTGCGGTCGGGTCCTCGCGGGGACGTTCGATCACGGTCCCAGGGCCGGCCTTCACGGCCCTCGCGGGACTTGGCCCTCGGGCGGTCTGTGTGCGCGGGGGCTGGCCCCTCCTGAGCTGGTGGCGCGGTCGTGGTCAGGGTTAGGTAGGCCATCTAAGTGCACGAGGGCGGCCCGTCTTCGCCCCAGGGGCATCCATCGGGCATCCCGTTGTCTGGGATCCTTGGGCCGTAGATGCTGCTTAGGAAGCCCTTGTCGCATCCTTTGCCCGCGCGCGAGGATCCCGCGGAGCGTCGAGGGATCCGTCAGGGTGCGGTTGCTGTTGCTGCAGCCCATCGGTCCATTTCCGCCGAGCTTTCTCCGCGTCGTCGTGTGGTGCCCAGGCGCGCTGGACCATGGCGCGGGTGGTGGCGTGGCCATTATTTCCCCTTTTCGGGCCCATGTTTGCCCGCGCGCTAGGACGCAGGAGTATCGTTGCAATCCCAACATGTTCGGCACAACGCAAGTAAATATTCCAATGCTTCCCCACTGCGCAACAAGAACTTCCCAGAGACAGCCTCTTGAGGGCCTACGTACGTTCTCCCATAGTACAGGCGTGCGTCGCTACAGGCAGTGCGTGTCCCAATGTCGTCCTCGAGGTCGGGTCGCCGCCGGGGTTGGCAATTTTCCATTGTGCGTACATCAGAGCGCTGGCTGCTATGAACCAGCACGTCGCCTGAGTTGGAGGAGTGGTTTCTTCGCGGCGCCCTTCCGGAGTTTCGCGCGGCTTGCTGTGATCCTCCACGTAGTTGCTCATCTAACTACAGTCGCTTATCTTGTCGAATCGAATTAAATTTCTGAGAAGTTTGGTCAACCGTCTAACTTCTAGTTCATCTCTGCATTGACGAGCGGCATCCCCAGCAGATACAAGATCCAACGTGTTTTGCAATATAGAAAGGGTTGTGCGGTTGCTTATTTATTTCCCCAATGTTTCCAGAGGCGTTGTGCATCGCTTGTGCAACATGCTCGGTATGCCCATCCAGAGATTTGGGAGTGGCGTTCGCACGAACAGCACCGCAGAACGCATCGCAGTATCCCTCCTCCAGAACAGCATCGACACGTATAGCTTGCGCTCTGTGTCCATGTTTTTCTTGCGTGGTCGATTCGTGTCCAACGTAATAGCAGACCACATCTGCAATACAAAGTGCCTCGATGCCCGCGGCGCGCCACGATTTGAATGTATATCGCACAAGCACTCCAGCAGCGAAGCGTCTACCAGTGGTCAATTTGAACAAAGCCTTCTGGATGGGCGTCTTCAGCTGCATCGCCCTTCGGGAAGAAGTATGTTACCAACTGGTTTACACCGTAATCGAAACATGTGTTCGCGATAACGGACTCTGTAGCCCGGCTCGCTTCCACCAAAAGCTCTGTCCAAGTCCTGGAAACGTTTTTGGCCATTCATTCAATAACACATGCTTCCCCACGATGTCTCTTTCTCCCGGCTGCTGTTGAAACAACTTCGCGTTGAAGTCGCCGAGTGCCATCGTGCATATGTGACTGCCTCGTTTCGGTCATGTGTCGACCAAGTAAGTCATCGAAGAAAGCGCGCCTGACGTCAGGGTCATTCCCTGAATTTGGCGCATGCGCAGTAAGAAGATTCAGAAGACCGCCTGAAACACGAAGGCGCAATACCGCCAGCCGGTCCAACATAAGTTTGAAGTTGACCACATTTCGCCAAGCAGTCGGAGCGATGATGAACCCCATTCCAGAATAAAATCGTCCGGTCATGTTGATGTCGGTGCCAGACAGGATGATGAGGTACCCGTTCTCTTCAAGTGTTTCTGACACAGACATTCCAGTTTCTTGTCATGATTGAGGGCCGCGGGATAGTGGGTAGCCAACTCCGAATCGCCCACTAATTGCGCGCCTTCGGTCGCCTGAGCCTGGCTGGCCAGCGAATGTGATCTTGATGCCCCCAAACACTATGACACGTGCTGATGGCATCGGGTGGGTTGCATATTTGGGATCACGAGCGGGCGGGGACACACGAGCCAGCTGACAAGGACGGCTTGACATTGAAATCGTCCCCGATGATTGCGAAGGCCTTCCGTCCGGTGCCGCCGACAGTGAAGGCGACGAAGATGAAAGGGAGGGGGGAGGTGCAGGGGGAGGAGGAGAAGTGGCAGGAAGGGGTGCAGGAGGTGGATGAGGGAGGAGGAATGGGGGAGGAGGAGGAGGAAGAGGAGGAGGAAGGGAGGAGCTTCTTGGAGCCTTAGTGAGAGTGTTCTTAAAGAGTTCCTGGGACTTGTATGCGACTTCTTGGATCATCTTCAGGCCATCTTGGCCGTGCTGGGCCGATCTTTGAGCGAGACGGGGCTCTTGTGGGCACTCTTGGGAGCCATCTTCGGCATTCTGTGTTCTCTTTGGGGCTGTTCGATATGTCGGGTCCGCCCGGGGGAAAACGAATCAAGGTGGCGCCCCCCCCGGGACCCCCCCCCGGGACCCCCTCCCCCCGGACAACACCCCCCCCGCGGGGAAGGGATCAAAGGGAAGGGGCTTCCCTTCGACTCCAATACGACGTTGTACAATTTCGCCTTGGATGGCACGCTTGAGGAGGGCGGCCCAGGGAAAGGGACCGGGGACGACGGATGCGGCGAGGAGACGACTGTGACGACACGAAGACGACGAGCAAACGACGGAGACAACAACTCGAACGGAGAAGCCCCTCGCACACGCCGACAGGGTCGGCTGATTTTTGGCACGGACAAGCTGCGAGTCCTCGCGGCCACTCTCGCCAGGAAGTCTTCATCGGCCTCGTTGAGCCCATTGCAATCATTAAGGTGGACGGTCACACAAAAGATGCTGGACAGCACAGCATAACTACTTGTCCTGGCCCTGAATGGCGGCGCGCAGAGCTCCGGCCTGACGAGCCGTGGAGCCAGGGAGGCCAAGCGGGGCTCTCGACAAGGCTTTCCGTTAGTCATGATTGTTCACGACGTGCACGTGTTTGAGAATCCAGGCCCGAAATGAGATGTTCAAACCAGCTGACTTCAAACACACCAAGTGCTGGCCTTGCTGATCTCGTCCGCGTTGATCAACTTGCGCCCATGAATCATCGCGACGCGTGCAACATCCAAACACAACAACGTATTAGCATAACCGTTTTGTGAGGCCCTCGCGCAGCTCTTTAGGAAGATGGCAGCTCTTATGAGAGCTGGGCGATCTACGAGTCCAACTCGGCAATTTGGATCTCGATATCCTTCCCCCCCAATCGATTCATCGACTTCCATGCTTCCATCGCCCCCAGCTGCGTCTGCACAAGCCGACCTCTCGGCCTTCCGCTGTTGCTTCAACTCCTGAATCTTCGTGACCATGCCTTTCTCGTTGTCCGACCCGCCCCCATCGCCCCATCGCAGTAGTTGGGAAAACCGCTGGGAAGGATACGCGGTGTTTCTTGCTCGAAGTGGGAAGCCTTTTCGTTGGGACCGCTTGCGACTGAATCACGCCGCGCTGCTGGCCCAGGTGATAATGGGCATGCCAAACCTGGGCCCACGTGACTCGTGTCTGCGACTATGTGCGAGCCCAGCTCATGCGGGTCCAGTCGGCGCTGGGGTGTCGGACAACCCCGCAAGATTCACCTGGCTGCAAGCATTCCTCGAATTCTGACCCCCAGCCGGCGTTTCAATATTCTGACTTGCAGGGGTAGTGTTCCATCTTGTTGCCTATGGAGGTTGCACTTGTCGCAATACCGCTCCTTCCAGGTGCGCGGCCAGGGCGCCAGGCTCCCCCTCGGCGGCCCCCCTCAGGGGGGCAGTGAGAGCAGGCAGGCCTTCTCAGAAGGTGGCGGGGCTGCTCAGAAGCCTTCAGACTTCTGAGAAGCCGTCTCTTGCTTCGGAGAAGGCTTAGAAACCTTCTCAGAAGGCCCGAGGCCTTCCGAGCCCTCTGAGAAGGCTCGCCCCATCTGCGTTCCCCCAGGGCTCGCCGCCGAATCATGCCTGCAGAATCATGTCTGCACTTGTCGCAGTACTTGCCACTCCGTCCAAGTGCGCGGCCAGGGAACCAGGCTTCCTCGCCCAACGTCGTCGTCCGCGAGGCCCGCTTAGCGCGGTGGAGCGAGCTCCTGCAGGCGCCGCCCCCTTGGCTGCGTTGTCGGGCTTCTAGCACCCGGGGCGAGCGGTAGAAACTTGAACCCGCAGGGCCAAAGGACTACGGAGAAGGAGGAGAAGGAGGAGGAGGAGGAGCAGGAGGAGGAGGGAGGAGGAGGGAGGAGGAGGGAAGAGGAGGGAGGAGTGGGGGAGGAGTGGGAGGGGAGGGAGCGGACGGACGACGAGGGCGGGGGGGGGCGAGGATGAGCTGCTCTACGCCGAGCGGCGACGGAGGGCCCGACCTCGTCGGCAAGATCGACAAGACCTACACGGTGGGGGCTTCATTCGGGCGTGCCGCCCCGACGATCCACCACGAACCGATCTTCGCACACCACAACGCTTGATGAACTCAAGCCTGTGCTTGGGACAGCTCGTTTTTCAGGCGCTCTGGATGAGCTCTCTCGCCTCCTCGGACTGGCCCGAGTCAAAATGGCTACGGCCCTCCCTCCTGCGGGTACTCGTGCGCAGTAGCAAGGAGTGGAGGGGAAGGGAAAATACCGCCTGTCGGGGACGCTCCACTTCGAGACGCCGGCGCTGGGCGAGAGAAGCTGGGTCCGAAACGCTTTTCCCGGCGCAGCCCGAGAATCTTGTGCGAACGGCAGGGTCGCGCTGTGCCGACGCGGCGGCGGGCCCAGCCCCAACGCAGGCGCTCAAGGTGAGCGCCCCCAGTGGCCCAGAATCGGCCAGCGTCGAAGGGCCTACACGATCGGAAATTTGCGGCGAGCCCAGTGGGGAACGCAGATGGGGGCGGGCCTTCTCAGAGGGCTCGGAAGGCCTCGGGCCCTCTGAGAAGGTTCCTCAGCCGTCCCCGAAGACAGAGACGGCTTCTCCGCAGGCTGAGGGGCTTCTGAGCAGCCCCGCCGCCTTCTCAGAAGGCCTGCCCGCTCTCACTTCCCCCCTTAGGCGTGCCGCCGATGAAGGCCGCGATCATGCAAGGTTGAACGGTCCACGCGGTGCCAGAAAGCAGCGCGCACGTCGTCACGACCCGATTTAGCCCAGCGCCCTCCTGGCCATGCACGCCTGGCCAGGTCAGCATCGCCGATGCGGCTCGATGTGGAGCCCGCCTTTTCTCCACGCCGACGTCGCCGATGCGTCGCCGAAGTCGCCGATGCATCGCATTGGCGATCGGGCCCCATGTGAGAGGCCTCTAAGAATGCTCGACGGCGGGGCGCGTACGAGGTCAAGCGCCGACATGCGCGCGGGCCTCCGATAGCTCACGTTTGAGCCGTTGTTTGGAATCACGTTGCTTGCGTTCTCCACCTTGTCGGCGCACGGGAGGGAGCGAGGCTCGAGGGACGGGGAGCCAGGGCTGCTCACGGTCCGACGGCTTGCGGTCCGATTCGATCCGACCCGATCCCAAGACTCCGATTCTGAGCTCGGACCCGATCTGGGTTGGACCGATTCCTCTCCAGCCTGCAGGGGCCGAGCCTAGTCCGCGGTCCCAAACGATCCGATCCCGATCCGGTTCTGCGCCGAGTTGGGCGCGGTTCGATCCCTTCAGGTCCGAACAGAGGAGCGCCTGCACGCCACCCTTGCACGCCAGGGGCTGCGCTGTCGGGCGTTCTTCGTCTCCCATGGAGAGGGGGAGCACGACGGGTGGTTTGGGTGAGGGTGGGGGGGATGTCTTCTCCCAGCGCTCTCCCCCTCTCCCGTCTATGCCTTCGCTCTTTGCCCCTCTGTCTCTCACTCCTCCTTCTGTCCTTTTTGGTTTGTCCATCCTATATCCTTCCTCTGTCCCTCCTCCGTCTCCCCCCTGTCCCGCTGTCTTTTCTTTGTCACTCCCCTGCTCCCATGTCTCGCCTCTGGCCCTCATCTGTTCCTCCTCTGCTTCTCCGCTGTCCTGCCTCTGCCCCATCCCCTTCAACAACGGGTTGGACGGCGTAGAAACGGATGCGGGGGTGCCCGCAGCCTAGCACTTGTTCAATCCAAAAGTGCGCGCGGCCTCGCGGCCTTTCGGCAGGCCAGCGCATAGACATGCATACGCACTACTTTAAGCACGGTTGTTTGCCGGATATCATAGCCATGTTGTCTTCGGTTCGCCGGGATCTAACCGCCTCCGTTGAGCATGGCGAACACGAAAATCACGTACAAGAGCATCACGAACCTATTAACCTAAAGAAGCCTCTGGCGAATCTGACGATGGATAGGTAAACAACAGGCTAGCAACCGAAAGCTCTTTCACGAGACCTGGCGCCAGCGCCTCCCAGTATTGACGACGATGTGTTCGGAATTCCCGCAGACACATGGCATTAAAAGAAGCGAGGAAGATCGCCTCTCTCCCCATGACGGTGACCGGGCCTTGCCTTACGCTCTTCACAAAACGCCCCTATCAATGCCCCTGTCTCAGCTCCCGAAAGTGACCGTGAATCTGGACGACCAGACACGCCCAGGCCAGAAGACGGCCCCACTCCGAATGAGAGGGCGCGGTCTTTGTCAAGTCGGGAAGATGATCCTCGTCTCGATGGCGACCTGCATCGCGCGATCCTGGTGGGCCCCGTGGGCGGTGCCGGAGGTGTTGTACCTCTCGTCGAGATCTCGTCGGAGGACGGTGACCTGCGCGCGTCGACTCATCGTTCGTCGCTCACGACCTCCGGGCTGCGCGATTCGGGGGTCGTCGCCAGACTTTGCGAGGCGCCTGCGTTTGCTGAAGAATTTTCGTCCGGTTCGCAACCCATCCTGGAAGACAACGCTCCGCCCCCGCACGCTTCGCCGACCACTACGCTGTCATTGCGTGCGCCCGCGGCGGAACAGCCCAGGGACAGAAACAGTCTTTCGGCGAGATCCCCGATGATGAAGAGAACGAGAACGCATGGCGCTCAAGATGACGCGGACGGCTCGGGATTGGAGGACCCCCGCGAGCGCGGCGCTCTTGGTCCTGGATCCCCCCCCCGACGCGATGGCGCCAGGGCGAATGGGGAGGTCCGAAGCAGATGCGCTCAGGTCCGCGACGTTGCGGACGAGGTCTCCGCGGACCAGGGGCGCGGGGCTTGAGAGACGCCGCCAGCCGCGAGTTCCGCCCGGCGCGCCGTCTGCCAGTGTTTGCACGGCTCGTTCAAATGCCCCCAGTTACCGCATCAACCAGGAGCGTTTCAACAAAAGGCCTAATTGCGCAAACTTCCTCCGCTGTCGATGCCCGGGTGGCCGCGGACACTGCGAGGAAGCTGTTTTCGGGGCGTGCTCCGAGAGCTGCTTGCGCTGCGGCCTGCTATTCGCGCGCCCTGGCTGCTTGCCGCCGCTCGCCCGCAACTGTCTTGCACTCCGCCACTTCGAGTGGGGGGGCGCCGGAGCGGAAACGGCTGGCCATGGCGGCGGAACGGGGCAAGGAAATGGCGCATATGATCAGAGCGTGAATTACCTACCCCGCTTTCGCTTCCAGGCAAAACCAAGCCATACCACGCGCCTCCTCGTCAAGCGGCCTGACCAGTACAGCTGCAATTTGGCATCGTTTGGTATCTCTTGGAAGCGAGGGTGGTCAAAAACGAGGTAGGTCTGTCTTCCCCTTAGATGAGGGAGCAAATCTTGGCGGTGAAATTCCACCGGAGAGCCGCCGCAAGGCTTCTGGCCGAACGGGATCGAAATGCGGCGATCCATGCCGCAGAGCAGTCAGAGCAAAAACAGCAACGCATTGCGTCGGGGCGCCCTGCCCATGCTAGCGCGGAGCTGAACGGGGGCGGCCGATCGGCTTGAGGCAACGATGACATCCGAGAAACAGGCTCAGGCCTTGGAAAAGGCCGCCGCCGAGACAGCTACTATTGCCGTCCGGGGGGCCGGGCGTAGTCACTTGGCCGCCATTTCCGCGTGGGCAAACGAGCTGGTGGCCGCCGAGGCGCGCAGCGCGGTCCTGGAATCCGAGGCCGACGCTGAGATCCAGAAGGCAGTGGCTGACCAACGCGCGGCTATCATGGTTGCCGAGCGAACCGCTGATGTGAGCGCTGTCTTGATCCGGCGGGCGCGCGGCGAAGGCAGCGACTCTCATCAGTGGAAGCAAAACCACCCCCATGGAATCGAATGCGACTCGAGCGCGCTAGGGCAGAGGCGCGCGATGCCTTGGCGAGGACTCAGATGATAGAACAGGAAGCTAACAACAGGCTGGGCGCCGCCCCCTGCCGTGAAACTGACTGCGCCCCAGGAGCTCATGCGTCGGGAATCTCAACGAGAGCATGAGCATCGCGAACTGGCTGAACAGGCATCCGAAGCGGTCTGCGCGTTCGCGCAGGACTGCGCGAGACCCTTTTCGCCCGAGGTCACCGCGGCCGGCGCCTCAGCGGGGGGCGGCGCCCAGATCGGCGCGGTTCGCAGAGGGCGCGGGCGCATTATGGCGCCTGATTTGCAAGGGGTCAGCGGCGCGCGATCGCGGGCAGCACTGGCGCATATTGCAGCGAACGCGTCGATCGCGAGGGGAATGGCTGCGCGAATTGCCCCGCGGCGTCGGCCAGCAGGGATCGATGGGCCGAGGGGGGCAGACAGAGGGCATAATAATAGCAAGGGAAGGGAGGTGCCGGGCCAGTCGGCTGCCGGCCGACGCCTGGAAGCCCCCGCGGGGGTGCCGCGCGCGCCTCTGAGCGCGGCGTTGAGCAGCAGGTGCCGGGCGGAGTTGCTGGGCGCCCCGGAGCGTTCGATGGCAGCGCCGTGGCCGAGCGCCAGAGGATGACTTCGATGCTTCGCGAGGCCGCGCCGCATATGGAACGCCGCGCCGAAGTAGGCGCCAAGGAGCGGGGGCTGCGCGCCGAGAAGCGCGTCGAGACAGCAGTTTTCGCCGACAAGCGGGAGATGGAGAAGGAAGGGGAAGCTCGGAAAGACGTGGGCCGCTCGGCCAGGAAAGAAAGGATAGCCGACGGCGCGCAGGGAGTGCTTGCGACGAGTTTCCGCGGGCATGCCCCCCCGGGCCCCAATCGGCCTGGCGGCGGCGCCGTCGGCGGAGGAAGCGCGATCGCGGGGGGGGTCGGCGGGCTCGAATCACGAGCGCGCCGCACCTGCCAAACAGAGAAAAAGGCGCCGGCCCGCTTGGGGGCGATGGCGGCGATTCCGATGACTGTTTTGATTATGGGCCGCGTGACGCTCGTGAAGATAACGGCGTTGACGAATCTTTCGATGGAGAAAAACGGCGCGGCCGGTGCGATCCGCCTTGGCCCGCCCCCTGGCGGCCGCGATTTCGGGCCCCCCCCGAACGGCGCCGCGGGGGCCGCGCTCTGGGCCGAAGCGGTGGGAACTGGGGAAGTGAACTTGGGCCCTCTACTCGATGCCAGGGGCTACGAGAAGTGGAGTAGGAGCGCGATTGCGCGCGCCCCTCCAGTTCAGAACAGTGTGCGAGGGCAACTCCATGGGTCCAAGCTGCCTTCGGCCTGGAAGGCGTTCTGGTCAAGGAGCTAGATGGCCCCGGCGAACCTGGCGAATTTGGCAGACTCGATCTCATGGTCGCATCGGATCTGGTGACAACGGTCAATAAGGTTGCTAAGGGCGCGAAGGCGCCCTCCCCCGCGAGGCGCGCGGCCAGTGAAATCGATATGGTAGGCTCGCGGTCGTTGAAGAAAGCGGGGATGCTAACAGGTCGCGCCATTATGCGCATCAGCCTTCCGCCTTGCCACGCGACGAGATTGCGGCCAGGTGCGCGCGTGGTTTGGGCGAAGATGCAGATGGCGACTCGTTCCACTTCGGCGACGAGTGGATGAATATTTGAAATGGAATTGAAGAAGCCCTTCAATCGTTCCGACCGTCTATCCAGGAGCAGCTTGATCACCAAATGAAGAACACAGCGAACACAGCAACGACAATCACGGGAAGGGCACGCGCGTCGATTGACAGGCGCGGGGGGGCAGACATTCGATTGGTGGAGGCAGCGCCGCCATCTGCGCGGTCGACGGCTGCGCCGCCCCCGCCAGCGCCGTTGCCTGAGGCGCCGTCGAGAGCGACGCCTATCCCACCTTGGCAATGCGCAGACATGGAACGCGGAAGTGGCGCCTTCCCGTCCTCCCCCGCGTTCAGAACCTACTGACCACCTGGGCTTCTTGGAGCCCGCCATCGAGCTCTGCCAGCTGGCCAAACTGGAGCGGCGGCCAGAGCTGGAACAATCCGCAATGCGATGCTCCACGCAGCAGTCAGTGGCGATACGATGAAAAAGGGCAGGGTGATAGCGTCGGGGTAGTGCCCCGACCTGGCTCTTGCGTGCTCTGGGGCAGTGCCCCAGGAGTACTGGTGCGCCGAGGCATTCAACGGGCTGGCTGCCTTATGACTTGATTGCTGAGCAGCGCGCGCTCGCGGCAATATTTCCTAAGGTGGGGTGCGCCGGGTGGCCCTCGGCTTGTCTTATTGAGCGGTGACAGGAGTATTCCCTTCCCTCCCACGTGCGCCCTTAAAACTTTTTGGGGGTCGGCGCCTTGGGGGGCCCAAAGTGGCCCTTGGGGAAGGGGTGAAGTGTGTCCTGCGCGTTCGGGACCTGCTGATTACCACTTGGCGTGTCCTGCCTGTCTTGCTCGGGACGTTAGCCGACGTGCTCACATCCGCCCGTGCGTGGCCGTGCCGCGCCGGGAGGCGGCAGGGGGAATCGCTCCTAACGCCCCCCTCGCTAGTTGAAACTGCCCTGCCCATCCCCTTCAAAATCGGGTTGGCAGGGGTAGAGACTGATGCGGTCGTGCCCGCAGCTCATATTTGCTGAGGGCACAAAGTGCGCGCGCGGCCACGCTCCCTCGGCCGGCCGGCGCATGCACATGCAGGCACACTACTTCGAGCAAATCTGCTGACCGGATATTACAGCCATGTTGTCTTCGGGTCGCTTGGGCCGGACCGCCTCCTTTGAGCATGACGAACACGTACAGGAGCAATAACCGATTAACCGAACATTGCCTCGGAATAGTCTGACGACGGATCGGAACAACAAACAAAAACACTCTCTCCTTTGTCTCCCCGGCCCCAGCTCTCCCCAGAGGCCCCTGGGGAGGTCCCGGGGGGCCGTCCCGTGGCCCGGCGGCAGGTGATGCGGGCGTGCCGCGACGTCCAGGAGACCGTCACGCTCCTCAGCGTGAACGCCGTCCCCTTTTCGGACCGCGAGCGCAGGGAGGAGGTTTGATGATGTCGGCTCGAGGCTCGAAGGCCGACCTGCTCAGGAGGCAAATACCAATTTCTTTCAAAGAGACCAGAATTTTGGGCCTATGGCAGATACCGTTATCACTTTCTTGTCACAAGCGTCTATATATATATATATATATATATATATATATACACATTGCGTGTCGGTGCGTATACAGACAAGTTTGTGTTGGATGCGCCTATAGAGAATGCGGCCATTGCGTTCGGCACGGTGCAAGGTCGCATGAAAGGGTATATCCGTCGACTGTATATTTCTGCTTCAGACCGGGTCCCATATGGTACTTCAACGCTTGCTCCAGCTTTACGTTGGCCAGACTCTGACCGACGGAGCTCGCCGCGCTTGGGAGGGCGAGAGTATTAGCTCTGCGGCAACGGCAAGGAAGTGCACGGTGACACGAAATGTCCCCCCCTGCCTCTTGCCTCCTTCCTCCCTCCCCACTCCCCCTTCCCGGGGGTGGGGGACGAGGGGGGGGGCGAGGGTAGGGATGATCAATGTTCTAGGGTTGGGATGTTCTTGTGCTCGATTTGTTTCTTTTTCGCCTCAGGAGACCACCAGAGTCCCCCAGGGAACTGCAGACACCTCTGGAGACTCCAGCGTGTGATGATGATGATGATGATGATGATGATGATGATGATGATGATGATGATTGTGATTATGATGCTGGTGATGATGGTGATGATGGTCGTGGTGGTGATGGTAACGGTGATGATTATGATGGTGATGATGATGATGGTGATGTTGATGGTGATGCTGATGATGATGAGGATGCTGATGATGATGACGCTGATGATGGTGGTGGTGATGAACATGACGTCGCTTATGATGATGTTGCTGATAATTCTTCTACTGCTGCTGCTGCTGATGATGATGATGATGATGATGATGCCGATGCTGATGATGATGCTGATGATCTGATGGTGATGGTAATGGTGGTGATGCTGCTGATGATGGAGATGATGGTGATGATGAAGATGAGGATGATGATGATGATGATGATGAGGATGATGATGATGGTGGTGGTGGTGGTGATGACGCTGATGATTATGATTAAGAGGATGATGATTACGATGATGTGGATTATGATGGTGATGATAATGATGATGATGGTTGTGGTGGTGATGATGATGATACTAACGAGTAGAGTGAGGATGATGAGTAGGAAGAGGAGTACCATGTTATGGACGCCACTGCTGGATCCGCATGGAACTCCTGGTCAGTTTGCGCTCAAGGTTGTGATATGGAATCGCTGATTGTGTTCCAATTGTGGCAGCACCAGAATGAGCGAAAGCCTTTTGCTGCCCCAGGCCAAGCGATGTCTCTTGCCCATCAACTCAATCATGCGACCCCTGTCGCCTCAAGAACCATCCAGAAGCTAAGCCTGATTCACGAACGCGGGAGATCCATCACACTGGTCACAGTTTCTCTTAGGCCTAGCACCCCCAAGCGACAGCAATTGTACAGCAAGTCAACCACCTTGGGACTCGAAGGTTCTAGGGTCACTAACAAGGAGAACAAGCTCTAAGCACGAAGACAAAACAGGGAAGGATAGAGAGAGAGAGATAGAGAGGGAGGTTACGTGGCCCCGTACTCTGACCCAGAAACTCTTGAGACTTAGAAGGTGCACGTTTTCCGAAGTTTTTGTCCAGGAGGGCAATTGGCCGTCCTGCTCGAGTGCCTGTCTCGAGGCTGATCGTCACCCGTGACCGTTTTTGTTTTTTGTTAGGCAGTTTATGTTCCTTTGTTAACGAAGGACAAGACGGTTGGCCAGAGCAGCGTTGTGTTTGCTGACGTCATCTTTGGCCAACGCGTCCGCAGGCATGCGCACGTGCGGAGTCCAGCGTACATTCCCTCGAGCGTTATCCGGGGCTTCGAACAACACAGCTAAGGCTAGATCATTTCGTCTATATCGAGCGCTTGCATTGCCCTCCTTGAGCATGGTATCATAGATACTTTTGGCGTCGACGACGTGAACCTGCCCCTCCCGCCTCCCCATGTTACAGCCCCTTGTAAGAACCGTCGTGAAGTGTCCCGACCCTCTACACTGGTCAGAACCTCAACAACCTAAAAAAACATGTCTCGATAGAGGACCTGGAGAAACTCCACTTCCGCCACTGCCGCCGACAGAACCTGGGTTTCCCTGGCCAGGGTGGACGACGCCTTCCGCCTAAGCGTTGAGCTTCTCTGTGCGAGGACCGAGGCTTTGAGAGAACGGCTATCTATCACGCTCTTGTCGGCGGCCAAGATCATCCACGCGTCTTGCGTGGCGTCCTCGGGAAGACCCTTCTCATCAACCTGATCCTCGCTGGCTCCGACGCCTCCCGCATCGGAGATGGACACGAAGGACATGCGTTCCGTGTCGAGCAGCTTCCAGATTGTGAGGTCTCGAGAGGCCGACGCACGATTGTATGGCACCATTTTGTTGGCCCACGCGACGTCACTTGTCGTGGAAGCATTCAGCCTACTGGCGAGAATGCTCGCGGTCCTGGCCGCCTCGGGCCTGGTTTCCCAACCGACCTAGTTGAGTTCATACACCAACGATCGCAGAGCCTTGAACTCCTCGCGGTCAAGGTCTGAGCTGTTGGTGCCAAGCCGCCAGTGGCCCATGATGATGGGCCTCACATCTTCGAGTATGTCGGAGGTTGGGGGGTGAGATCGAAGTGGAACGGAGAGCCCCCCTACCGGGAAATCGATTTCGGTTTCTTGTTCGTGCGTGCCGTGCGTGCGGGCGAGGCGAAGCTGCGTGGGCGGGCGAGAGGAAAGTCTCCTGTGGCTGAGGCGCGGCCGGACCAAATGATTCTCCACCGGGGCGCGGGGCCGCGCGGTGTCCCGCCGGTGTCCCGGTGGTGTCCTCTGTGGCTGAGGCGCGGCCGCACCAAATGATTCTCCACCGGGGCGCGGGGCCGCGCGGTGTCCCGCCGGTGTCCCGGTGGTGTCCCGTCGGTGTCCCGTCGGTGTCCCGATGATGATGTTGATGATGATTATGATGATGATGATGGTGATGATGATGATGATGATGATGATGATGATGATGGTGATGATGATGATGATGTTGATGATGGCGATGATGATGATGATGATGATGCTGATGATGATGATGATGATGATGATGATGTTGTTGTTGTTGATGTTGATGATGATGATGATGATGATGATGATGATGATGATGACGCTGATGATGATGTTGCTGATAATTCTTCTACTGCTGCTGATGATGACGATGATGATGATG
Source organism: Prorocentrum cordatum (assembly GCA_963575745.1). NCBI lineage: Eukaryota > Dinophyceae > Prorocentrales > Prorocentraceae > Prorocentrum > Prorocentrum cordatum. Next base: position 342,598 of record CAUYUJ010014510.1, read on the forward strand.
CTGCTGCTGCTGCTGCTGATGATGATGATGATGATGATGATGATGATGATGATGATGATGATGATGATGATGATGATGATGACGACGTCGATTGTGAGATCGATTGTGATCGGAGGTTGGGGGGTGAGATCGAAGTGGAACGGAGAGCCCCCCTACAGGGAAATCGATTTCGGTTTCGTGTTCGTGCGTGCCGTGCGTGCGGGCGAGGCCCCGTGCACCCACCAGTACAGGTTAGGCTTTGCCAGCCGCTCTCTCCGAGCGCGCCCCGTTCCTTCGGGCGGCCGCGCGGGCTCGCCGCCGCGGCTGGAAGCGAATCGAAAAACTGGGGCGTTTGGGCCCGTGGAGTTCGGCCGTCTACATAAAAAGGGGTACGCCGACAGGACGCCGGCGCGGGCCCCTGGGAGGGGTTCCGGTTCCGTTTTGAGGTTGGCGCCGAGGTTCGGTCGAGGTTTCCTGGCCCTCGGAGGCCCTGCTCGCCGCCGCGGCTGGAAGCGAATCGAAAAACTGGTGCGTCTCGGCCCCTGGAGTTGGGCCGTCGACATAAAAAGGGATACGCCGACAGGATGCCGGCGCGGGCCCCTGGAGTCGTCCTTCGCCGTCGCTGTTGGAGTCGGCGTCGGTACGTCCCTGCAGGTTCCCTTGGGAACTCTTGAATCGTTCCCGGGGCCTTGTTGTATCATCATGCCGTGCTGTATGCTGTGCCGGCGTTGACGCCGTCAGACCGCAGCCATCACGGTTTTGTGTTCGGAGAGTTCCCGCGGACCTTTGGCCGGTCCCGCTGCCATGGCTGCCGCCGCCCGCATGCTCAGACATGCGCTGCTTGTGTCCCAGGGCCAGGCTTTGCCAGCCCCAGGGACACAGGCACCCTACGCGGGCTCGCGCAGACTCGCGCAACGATACGAGTACAAGGGCACTTCCTTTTCGGGCATGGTGGACATCCATCCTGAGCGCCTGCTGACTCGGGAGGAGTTCAAGACGAACTTGCTGGCAGCACCAGGCGTGCTGAAGGTCTCTGTGCTTCCAAAGATGTTTGTGGCCACTCGGCGTTTGGGTTGGCCATTTGGGATTTCGGGGGTCTTCGGGGGCCTCCTGGGGAGGAGCCATCTTGAGCCATCTCCGGTTATCTTGAACCATAGCGGAGGCCATGTGGGGTTCCCCGGGAATGTTTACGAGGGTGACCCTCAGGTCGTGGACAAGAACTCCAAAACCTCGCAGGGCAACAGAGGCGACCACGTCTTCGAGCAGAACCTGGAAGTCCACCTGCACCACGAGCCCCACGTAGCTCTGGAGTTCGAGATCACGCGGAACAACCACATGAAGCACATGGAGGGGCGCCCTTACACTGAGACGGCGATGTTCAAGGACCCCCCCAAACGGCATCACGCGGCGGCGTGGCGCGTGCTCTTGCGCGCCGTCAAGGGCCGGGAGCTCCTTCCACAGCATGCCCGCGACTACTGCAAGAGCTGCCTGACGAGACACGGTACCTGGGAAGACGACGTGCTCCCAAAGGGCCTGGAGGGGAGAGCCAGGCTTTGCCAGTCCTGCGGGGTCTTCCAGCTCCCCGACGCAGGCGCCAGGCCTTCCAACAGCGCCAGGCCTTGCCAGCTCTCCGACGCAGGCGCCGAGTCGCAAGCCAACGTTCCCGTGTCCTTTCCAGAACGCTCCCGCGATGCCCAGGGGCCAGGCGACCGCCTCTGCGGCGCGGGTGGAACCCTGCCCCGCCGAGTCGGCCTCAATGAGTCAGGGTGGCCGCGGGGTCCCGCTTGAGCCAGGCTTTGCCAGTTCTGCGGGGGTGGAAGCTTCAATAAAGCAGGGCGGCGCGACTGGGCCTCCTGCCAAGAAGAGTGCAGCGGCGCCTGGGGGCGCCGCGATCGCCCCTGCGGCGCAGGTGAGCGGAGGGGCGCGTCAGGCCTCCTGCCCAGAGGGCATCAATTACTGCGAGGCTGGGGTCACGGAGCTGAGAGCGTTCGAGCGGGACGGGAACGTAGCATCGTTGGTCAAGGCCCAGGACCTTCTGCTCAAGGGGATCGAGCGCATCTCGGACGTCTTGCCTGAGGGGCGCGATTTGGACGGCACCGAGTACGAGGCGCTAGGTGCGGAGTTCAACCGCTTCGCGGAGATCGCGGAGGATGCGCGCGTGCGCATGCGGGCCGAGTTGGAGGCGGCAACTAGGCCAGCGGGCGGGGGGCAAGCGGTGGCAGGCCAAGCCCAGGGGTCGGGGCCAGGCTTTGCCAGCCCGGCGACCCAGGGGCAGAAGAGCGAGGGCAATGCGGGTGCGGAGAAGACGCCGCCAGGGTTCGACCCCGAAGCCGGTTGGACAGAGGATGCGGCGGACGTGCGCCAGTTCGACATCACGGCTGACCTGCGCGAGGAGCTGGCCGAGAGGCCCGACGGGGGCCAGGC
>CAUYUJ010014510.1:350000-397917 GCA_963575745.1 Prorocentrum cordatum
CATGCAAACATATTTACATATGATCTATATCCCATAATCACATATCTGTGTATCGACATCGTCATATACATACGCGTGTGCATACTCATAGACGCGGATGTGACTGGTGCTAAACAATGAAGGGTGCACCGTGGGATGGTTGAGGGTTATGAGGACGATGGTGACGATGCTGATGGTGATTATGATGAGGAGGAGGAAGAGGATGGGGAGGAGAGGGAGGAGGGGGAGGAAGCGCAGCACCAGCAGCAATTATAAGGGGATTGTGATCAGTATAGCGTAATTAGCGCAAGACTCGGAGGAGGGGGACGAGGGGTGATGAACGGAGGGAGGGAGCGGGATGAGGGAGGGGAGGAGGGAAGCTCCCAGAGGGGAGCGAGGGGGGGGTGGAGGAGGAGGGGGCGAGGTAAAGTGGAGGATAAATGAGAGAGGCGTAGTTTGCTTTCGCTTCAGGTGAAGGGCACACTGGCGTTCAAGAGGGACCAGTGGATGCAGGCTCTCAAGGAGGTGGCCAAGGAGAATCTCAGTTTCAGGAGCCGAGGGGAGCAAGCGACGTGGCAGACCGAGCTGCAGAAACGTCTCTCTAAGATGTGCCGCCACGCGGGCCAGTACCTGATCAAGGAATCGCCGCCGAAGTGGTTCAGAGCCTTGAAGATCCCGAGGCCGCGCATAGTGGACGACGACAACGGCGACGAGGACTCGGGCGACTTCGAGATGCAGGAGGAGGACGCCGAGGAGGAGAACCCTGATGACTTTGATCCTGACAGCGAGCTTGCAGATGACGAGGCCACGGGCAGGGTGAAAGCGGAGACCAAGGCTGAGCAGAAGTCCGAGACCAAGAGCGCCGAGAGCAAGAACCCCGAGACGAAGTCCGAGCCCAAGAGCGCCGAGAAGGAGTCCAATCCGCAGGTGCAGTACGACCACGGGTGCGATGCAGACGCCCGCTGCGCTTTCAGGACGCGCAAGGGCGGCAAGAAGGTCTACCACCCAGAGTACGCGATCAGCATGCACGAGCCGCCAAACGCGAAGATGACGGACAGCATGTCTGCGACCTTCAAGAACACTGATGGCACCCTGGAGACGGTGATGGTGGCCCAGATGACGGTCGCCAAATGGCGGGCGAGTGCCGATGGCAAGAAGGAGCCAGTCGACGGTGGCGGCGCAGGTGGCAAGAAAGATCACCACCCCATGAAGGCGACCAAGGGGCGTGCGGCCGACAGGCAGGGCTGGGTTGGCACGGACAAGGATGGCACTAAAGTCGAGGCGTTCATCCGCAGCGACGACGCCAAAGGCAAACCTCCCAAAAGGCTCGCCGTCGTCGCGGTGGACGGCCACGCCGTGGTGACCATCGACGTGCAGCACTTCGAGGAGACCGCCGAGAAGAACAAACAGGCGGCTGGCTTGGCGTGGGCATCAGTCATCGCGGAGAAGCTGGCAGCAGGGACGATCGATAAGGACGAGGCCATCAAAGCTAAGATGGAGAAAATGTCGGAGAGCGGCTTCGAGTCGCGCGTGTCCAAAAAGAGGCCAGCGGCAGCGGTCAGTGCTTCGGCGGGTGCTTCAGCTACAGGTGCACAGATGAAGAGGCCAGCGGCAACGGTCAAGGCCGACAAGCCGACACCTGCAGCTCCAGAGGGTGACGGCACGCCTGCTGCTGCGACCCCACCGCCCAAGAAGAAGGCGGAGTCGCCGATCGCTCGCAAGACCCAGCTGTCGCCGCCGACTCCTTCATCGGATGAGGTGTCGGAGTGACGTGAGCACGGCGCGCATGCGAGCCCGCCTGCTTAGACTAGAGCCGTGCATATTGGAAAGGGTGGAGGACGGGACTGGAGGTAGGAGGAGGAGGAGGAGGAGGAGGAGGAGGAGGAGGGAGCGTCGACATCAGGAGGAGGAGGAGATGAGGAGGATGAGGAGGATGAGGAGGACGATGAGGTGAGGCAGATATGGATGACAGGATAAAGGCACTTGACACTAGTTCGACATCATGGGACATGCTGCATGGCTAGTCATCGGACTGCCACCTACTGCAGCCAGACCGCAAGTTCCAAGCGATGCGGCGACGTCGAAAATCAACAAACAGGGGGCTATCCAGGCTGGCACTGACACGCTGGCTACACACATATGTAAATATCTATATATATACACAAACATCTAGACATACACACATACACTGTCTATGGATATGCAGCGTGCTGTGAAGTTGCGCGAGTTAGACACGCACCGAAAGGGGTGGACAATGACATATACACACACACCGAAATGTACCCTGAGGGATAACACACGGTATACATATGTAGCGAACTAGTTGTATGTCTCTGTTGATGTATACATAAACATCGATACACGCGCATAGAGAGATATTCAGCTAGAGGGTGAACTATCAGTAGGTGTGTTTATATACATACATATAGGGAGAGCGAGAGAGAGAAAGAGAACGCAACTCACACGCACGCACAACATATGAATACCGAGGTACATATACGCATATCTCCCCCCATCACTCTCCCCGTCCACTGCCTCTAACCTCCATTCCCACCGAGCCCTTCTACTCTCCCGATCCCCGTCGTCGACGCCCACCTCCTCCTCCTCCTCCTCCTCCTCCTCCTCCTCCTACTACTACTACTACTACTACTACTACTACTCCCTCCATCCCTCCCTCTCCCTCGATACTATCTCTCTCTCTCTCTCTCTCTCTCTCTCTCTCTCTCTCTCTCTCTCTCTCTCTCTCCCTCTCCCTCTAACTTGTATCTCGGGCCTGACTCAAGTAAGTCGCGATCACATCGCGGGCAAGCGTCGGGCAAGTGTCGGGCAAGTCGCGGGCAATTCTCTGGCAAGTCTCGGGCAAGGTTCGGGCAAAATTCGGGCAAGTTTCGGGCAGAGGTCGGGCAAATTTCGGGCAAGTCACGGGCAAGTTTCGGGCAATTCTCGGGCAAGTTTCGGGCAAGTTTCGGGCAAGTTTCGGGCAAGTTTCGGGCGAGTGTCGGGCAAGTTTCGGGCAAGTTTCGGGCAAATGTCGGGCAAATGTCGGGCAAGTTTCGGGCAAGTTTCGGGCAAGTCGCGGGCAAGTTCCGGGCAATTCTCGGGCAAGTTTCGGGCAAGTTTCGGGCAAGTTTCGGGCAAGTTTCGGGCAAGTTTCGGGCAAGTGTCGGGCAAGTGTCGGGCAAGTTTCGGGCAAGTTTCGGGCAAGTTTCGGGCAGGTTTCGGGCAAGTTTCGGACAAGACGCGGGCAAGTTTCGGGCAAATTTCGGGCAAGTTTCGGGCAAATATCGGGCAAGTCGCGGGCAATTCTCGGGCAATTTTCGGGCAAATTTCGGGCAAGTCGGGCACGCGTCGGGCAAATGTCGGGCAAGTCGCGGGCAGGCCGCGGGCAAGTTTCGGGCGCGTTTCGGGCAACTCTCCCGAGCAATTCGGGCAGCTCTCTGGGAAGTGTCGGCTGCGGCTTCTCCCTCATGTTGCTCGGGTCGTTCCCCCCGCGGGCGCGCCAGGTGACTGGCGTCGCGATGAAACCGCACGGCTGCCCCGTGACCATCCAGGCGGGCGGTGGGCGCGGGTTCCCGTGCCACCTCACCCTCATCGGTCCTGCCCGAGCTCCGCCTCCCTCCCCCCCTGCTCTCCTGCTCCTGCTCTCCTCCCCAAACTGTTGCTTACCCCATAACTACCCTCCTCCGAGGTCTTTGCCATCCTCGCACATTCCCCTCCTGCTCCTTTCCCCCTCTCCTTCATCCCCATCCTGAGAAGGAAGAGGGATGAGGAGGTGAGGGGTGGCCGTCTAGAATAAGTGGTTGACGATAACTCAATCATGCGTGCGGCAACGGCTGTTAGCAGAGCTGGGCGGACAGGGGGGCATGTTTGGCAGCGCTCTGATATAACATCAGCGCAGGCGCAAGACTTCGAGAGCAAGTTGCTGGAGGCCTTCAAGAAATCGAACATTATGCAGGCGGAGGCCACAGACGATGGCGAGGCAGCCCCAGCTGAGGAGGATGATGACAGGGACTTGAACCTCGAGGCAGCGGCGGCGGCTGGTTTCGACATCGGCAGCCAGACCCCCCCCCTGGGGAAGAGGCGCGCTCTCTTCCGTCGCAGCTGCGCCGAGGAGACGGAGCGCTACAACTTGTTGGACCCGCACGGCGAGAAGAAGAGGGTCAGAGAGTGGGTGAAGGAGCAGTTCGACGAGTACCAGGACACGTTTACGACGATGATGACGACGACGGCGGCGGCGGCGATGACGACATGGTGATGTTGATGGCGACGACGACGACGAAGGCGAAAACGATGACGACCCCCTAGACCAGAAACCTACAAACCAAGGGGTAGGGGGCAGAAACTGATAAGCAACGGGTGTGGTTTTGTTCATCTGCAGGAGAAGCGGGCCAAGATCAACGAGCGGGTCAAGCGGGATACGACGACTGGCCAGTGGATGACGTTCGAGGGTATGATCACCGCTGCGATGGGCGGCGGAGGCGGCCCCCCACGAAAGCGGCAGCGCAGGGGGCCGTCAACCGATGCATGTACCTCATCAACAAGGGGCCCAAGCACGTGCGCATCAATGTGGAGAGCAAGCGCATGGAGTTGAAGACTGCTACGGAGACGGTGGATCACGTGAACATCAGCCGCAGCACCAGGCTCGAGACGCGTGACGCCGTCAGGCAGTCTGGTGCGGCAGTTCAGACTCCAGCGGCAAAAGCAGGTGCAGCTGTGGAGCATGCGCCAGACCCCGTTCAACGACCGACTGGCGCTGGAGCTGCAGCTCCTCCGAAGCCATCGTCACCGAGCTCGGGATCCAAGGCGAGCAAGGGCAAGGGCAAAGACGGGAAGGGACAGGCAAAGGGGAAGGCGAAGGCAAAATCGAAGGCAAAGGCCGCCACCCCGAAGTTGGTGGAGACAAGAGCGAAGAACGTCGTGAAGGAGTTCTCGGCTGTGCTACAGAGATCCAAACACCTCGTCACCACCATCGAGAAACCAGACAGCAAGCTGTCCTGGGCCAACACGGACAGGTTCAAGGGCAAGCTCGTCCGCAAGATTGACGCGGCCCAGGCCAAGGTCTCAGAGTACACGGACTTGGAGAACCTCATGCTCTACAACTACGACTTGTCGGAAGCCTTCCTCAACGACTTGCACGGGTCGCTGTCGGCGGTCGAGGAGTTACAGGAGTCCATCACGTCCCTGGACCAGTGGTTCCAGAAGATCCAGGACCTCGAGAACGACGAGTTCCCGTCCCAGGAGTAGATGCCGTGCTGGTGAACACGTTCGCCCGCGTCGCACACAGCATAGCTGTGCCCGCCTGACCCCGCTGAGAGGGGCGCTGCTCGGCCAGGGAGTGGATGAGGGTACCATGGCGAGTGGGGATGACGGCGGCGCAGATGCCAATGCTTGATGCAATGGCAATACTAGTTACATCATCGATGACAATGACGAAAACGGTCATGACGCCGACGGCGACACTAATGACGATGACGACGACGGTCATGATGGTACGGCTTGGTGTCTCTCGATCCTCCTCCCATTCATATTGCCTGGCTCGTTCTCCCTCTCTCCATCTCTCCCTATATATCTCCCTCTCTCTATATATACATATATATATATATATATCCCTCGAAATCTCTCCAAAGATATCCATCCTTACATTCTCCCCATATTCCTGTCCCCTGTCTCTTCCTCTATATCCCGTTTCCTCTCCACCCCGATACCCCCCTCGCCGTCCTCCATCCCTGTGGTTCGTCCATCCCTCCATCTCTCTATATCTCCCTCACTCTCTCTCTCTCTCTCTCATTCTCCCTCTCTATCTGTTTTATATATGCTTGTATCCCTCCCCACACCTCATTCCTCTCGCCCCCCTTGACTGTTCCTCTCTCTCTTTCTCTCTTTCGGAGTGCGGTCCTGGAGCTGATAGCGGTGGCATCTCGATGCCTGGGACTGGCCAGAACGACGGGATGAGGATGACGATGGCGAGTGGAACGACGAGGGTGAGGGCAAGCAGGAGGGGAAGAGGATCAGGGACGGGCGAATGCATGCAGGGTGGCAGCAACAGCAGACGGGAGGTACACAGAGGATGAGTAGGCCGAGGGGAGGGCCGAGGAGGAGAAAGGCGATGGAGAGGTAGTGGATGAAAGGTCGGGCAAGAGCAGGCTTTCGCCGCTGGGATGCAGTTTGACAGCTCCCGCCGAGGGGCGTCGGGCAGCTTTAAGCCCCCGCAGAGGGGCGTCGGGCACTTGCGGCGATCGACCACGCGGCCTGCGACGCTAGTATCGACGCTGGGCGGGGGAGCTCAGAAGAAAAACAACGCTCGGACTCTCACATTGACGAGTTGGGGGGCGCTCAGAGCTGTCTAATTCGAGTAACTCTTCTCAAGAACGCCGAGCTGTCGGACATTATTACCTTCTCTGGGGCACAAAAAAGGCCGGGCAAAAACCGGGCAAATCCCGGGCAAAAGCCGGGTAAAAAATTGCCCGTGGGCAAATCGCCTGAGACATCCTCGGAAAATGGCAGGGCACGGGCCGGGCAAAAACCGGGCAACAACCGGGCAACAACCGGGTAAAACATTGCCCGCGCTAGATGCGACTCGGAAGCGCCCCTTGGCGGCCCCTGGACCCATATGTAAACGCAGCGTAGCCCTCAATAAAGATAGGGGAGGGCATATTTGAAGGGAAATGAGAAAGGGAAAGGATGGGTGAGGAGGAAATTGAGGAGAAGGAGGAGCCCAGGAGGGAGGCGAACAGGAGTAGGGCGAGGAGTAGAACGGCGCGGGGAATGTCTGGAGGCACGAAGAAGGTATGGAAGAGATGGAGCAGGAAGATGGGGGCGCCTGTGAGCGCAATAATCGCGACTACCAACCCCCGTGACTATCACGCAAACTCGCCTTGACATGAGTTTATCCTCTTATTAAGAATTCCTCCTCCTCCACCTTCCCCTTCACCTCCTCCTCCTCCTCCTCCTCCTCCTCACCCTCCTTCTCCTCCTCCTCTCCTCTGCCCGCTACGACTGCATGCCTCCTCCTGCTCCTCCTCGTACTCCTCCTATTTCAAAACCTTCCCATCTCGTGCAACTCCTCGCTCTCACGATCGGCCTTTGCAATTTGCCCCTCCGTTCTCGAGCCATCATGACGGTCGTTACCTACATCGGTGCCCAGCGCGACCACTAGGACGCGAGCGCCGAGGCGCGTGGGGGGAGAGGGGGATGGGAGGAAGGGGCGGGCGGACATTTGTTCAGCGAAGCTCGACGAGCAACTCTCCGATAGTTGCTATCAAGGTGTGGGCCAATCTCGGGCAACCAGCGGACACGTTTCGGGCAAGTTGACGGCAAGCTGCAGGCAAGTCTCAGGCAAGTTTCGGGCAAATTACAAGCAAGCTGCGCGCAAGTGTCAGACGTCTAGCGGACAACCATCAGGCACGTCTCGGGCAAGTTTCGGGCAAGTCTGGGGCAAGGTGTGGGCAAGTTGCAAGGTGCGGGCAACGTGCGGGCAAGTGTCGGGCAGACTGCGGGCACGTCTCGGCCAAGTATCAAGCGAATACCAGACGATTTGCAGGCAATTGACGGGCGAGCTTCGGGCAAGGTGCAGGCCAGTGTTGGATGAATAAGTGTCGAGCACTTCTCCGCGCTGTTGTGGAACACCTCCACGGGGCGGGGTGCCTCCGCCCGCGCGACCACGTGGAGGCAGCCCAGTTCGGAGCCCCAGGCTGGCGTGAATCGACGTTGAGGCGCGGAGAGCGCGCTGGAGACGGACTCCTGCGACGCGGGAAAGACATCCCCTCCGATCAATGTTTTTGCACCCCTGTTTCCTTTATTGATGGATCGGTTCGGCCGAAAAATGGCGGAGAGAAGTTGGGGTATGATATGGGGATGTCATTCCTGTCGTTGCCGCGGTCGTTGCCCCCCCCCCCCCGAGTGTTTGCTGTCCTTAGCCGTTTTGGCTCAGTCATTCGCGCGATGGTGAAGCGAGCCCGCCAATCCCCCTCGCCGCCATATCGGCGATTCAGTTGGGAGTGCGATGGTCCAGAATCGTCTGGGGGCCAAGGCGGATCGGGTTCGAGAACCGCCGATTCTGGCGATCTGGAGGAGCACCTGTTGCGCCTGTATGCAACGGGGCGCCTCGACGCCAAGGCCCTTTGCTTAATCTGCTTTTACGCTGTCAAAGCTGGGGCCAGAGGTGGACTCTTGGAGGCGCTGCAGTTCGGTCCAGACAAACAAAGTGGTAAATATGCAAAGCATCTGAAAGACGTCTTGCCCGAGCAAGTTGCGGCGCCCGAGTGGCACTGGTTACAGCTACCCGTGACGCTGAAAGGGACTCGAGCTTCAAAAACCTTTCCATGTGCTCCTCCGCACGAGTGTCTGGAGGCGGAGCTCGAGCATCTTCATACTGTTGGGAAAAATGTGGACGACATTGCTAATGGGACAGATTGGGCTACATCATTCTACAACCATGAGCATTACAATGTTCCCGATGATCCGCGTCCAGTGTTTCCAGTTGCTGTATATTTAGATGGCATAAAATACACTCGTTCGATTGGCCCTGGAAGGAGCGACTCGCTGACGGCAGTGACTTGTTATAACTTGGCTACGCAATCTCGGCATATCATCGCGGTGCTGAGCAAAAAGGAAGCATGCAAGTGCGGCTGTCGTGGATGGGACTCGCACTGGTCAATATTTAACTACGTGCGGTGGTCGATGGAGGAAACGAGGGTGTCAACGAACGAGGGGCAGCACAACAACCCACGCATGCAAACACACGCATACACGCGCACGCGCATTCACACGCACACGCACACGCACACGCACACACACACACACACACGCAGATACGCACGCACGCACGCACGCACGCACATACACACACACACACACTTGCACACACACACACCCACACACGCACACACGAACACACACACAAAGACGCCCTCACACAAATACACACACATATCCCCCACACACACACACACACACAAACACGCAAACACATACAAACACACACACACACACACAGTTTTGATCGCATCGGGCTGGAAGCACCCCGTAGCCGTCGTAGTCGGGCAGGCGGCGCGGACTAATTTGGCGATGCGTTGATCGCGGCAGTATCGAGAGGTCAAGCACCTGTGCCGTCAGCTCACGGCGCTGCGTTCATTGTAAGCGGGGCGCCAAGCACACACACACATACATACATACATCACATACATACAAACACACACAACCACACACACAAACACACACACACACACATACAGGACGGGGGGACTGACGGGGGAATTCATGCTTGTTGGCACCCCAGGCGGCCACGAAAGGCGTGCGGCCCCATCTCAGGTGGGATGGCACTCCCTGGGAACATGGGTCAAAGTCAGGTGAACTTGTGGGCAGCCCGATGGCCGCTAGATTTCTTTTGGTGCAGGTAAAAGGCGACTGGATGGAGCTCAGCAGCACAATAGGGTTCCCGACGTGGTCATCGGTATTTGCCCCATGCCTTCTTTGTGGCTGCACGAAAGAAACAATGTATAAGTTCGGCAACATCACATTAGAGCATTCGGACTGGGGTAAGAGAGCGAATTCGTATGATGACGAATGCACTAATCATGAAACAGTGGTGAACGTTGATTCTCCTGAGGCCCGAGATCTAATCATGGAAACAGGTCTCCTCAGGTTGGCCAAAGACAGAAAGCAGCTAGGGCGAGTTCTTGGCGCAGCCCTCCCTGCGCTGGGGTTGCAGAAAGGAGACAGGCTAGATCCGTCCATGGAGCTGTCCGACACGTCGAAGTTTGAGACGAGAAGCTTACCGTCTGTCTGTGTCTTCTGGCGGCCTAAGTACGACGAAAAAAAAAAACGGATCGCTTCGTGGGTGCTCCGCCGCAACCCATCATTCTGCAGAGAGCTGGGGACCTCGCCCGATGCTGTCCTACACTTAGACACTCTTCACGCTTTATACTTAGGCGTATTTTCATCATTCGTGCTGGCTGTGATTCTGTGTTTGGTCAACGCAAACGTTTACAATGTTGAAGGGCCACAAGAGGTGGTTCGGGCAGTGACCCTTAAACGGATGTTCAGCGATTACAAGCAGTGGTGCGATAGAAACAATATTGGCAAAAGTTATTAGTTATCTACACTCACGCCAGCAATGATCTATCACAAGAAAGGCCCCCCAGAACTGAAAACCAAAGCTGCCGAAACGGGAGTGCTTCTCAGGTGGGCGCAAGATTTTTGCACGAGGCCTGGCGTCGCGCCGCAATTCCGAGAGCGGGATATCCTCGGCGCGGCGGGCACCTGTCTCGTTGACTACATGGCGATACTTCGTGAATGTGGCATTCGTGTTGAATGGAGCTTGTGTCAACGACTCATGTTTTTATGCCTCAGGCGTATATCATTGATGGAGGATGCAGGGAACGAACATCTGCCCAAATGCCACATGTTCGTTCATGTTACCCAGAAGATCCATGTCCAGGGGAACCCGCGCTACTACAGTACATTTTTGGATGAGTCGTTGAACCTTGCCATTGCAAACATGGCAGCAGCTTCTCATAAACAGAACTGGGAACTATCGATTATGCAGAGGGCACGCTTGCTACCTATTGTGTCGGAGAACGCTGCGTTCGCAGTTGTATGAAGACCGATCGGGGAACTCATCGCCACCTTCACCACTGTCATCGTCATCACTACGGGGAACGGGAGAGTGACGGGAGGAGGGAAGGAGGGTTAGGAGAAAGGGGTGACAGGTGAGGGCTCAGGATAGCGGAAGCCAAGGCAAGGCGCGCAGCTCGAGGCAATGCTCGGGCAAGTTTCGGGCAACTGCACGCTTCACTATTCTTCTCTAGGGCAAGTCTCGGGCAACGTTCGGGCAAGTCTTGGGCAATTCTCGGGCAAGTTGCGGGCAATTCTCGGGCAAGTTTCTGGCAGGTCTCGGGCAAGTCTCGGGCAATTATCGGGCAAGTTTCGGGCAAGTTTCGGGCAGGGTGCGGACAAGTCTCGGGCAAGTTTCGGGCAAGTTTCTGGCACATCGCGGGCAACTATCGGGCAAGTTTCGGGCGAGTCTCGGGCAATTCTCGGGCAAGTGTCGGGCAAGTTTCGGGCAAGTGTCGGGCAAGGCGCGGGCAAGTTTCGGGCAAATTTCGGGCAAGTTTCGGGCAAGTTTCGGGCGAGTTCCGTGCAACCCTGGGGCAACGTTCGCAACGCGTTCGGGCGGCTCCAGATACATGCGGGAGCAACTCTGGTAACGTCTGATCGAGTTCGGGAAGCAGCAACGCAATTATGTTCGGATTCCCCCTGGGGCCCCATCGCCTCGGCACCCTCTGCTCCCGCAGGCCGCCACGAGCGCCAGCCCCGCCGCGAAGTCGAAGAGGAAGGCCGAGATGGAGGGGGTGGGCGTCAGCGACAAGAAGAAAAAGGGGATCGATCTTGGCGACGTCGACGAGGTGACCGAGAGCACCCTGAACTATCACGACGGCGACTGGCAGGACAGAGAGCCCCTCTTTTCGAAGGTCGAACCGATGATGCGGGGAAATGGTTTCGGGGTCAAGTGATTGGCTCACCAGTGGGTGGTGCGAGGTGCGAGTCGTCGCCGCCGAACTCACGGACTCAGCTCGAAACGCAAGTCGAGGCGCGTCTCTAGGTCTCTCGCCGCTCTCCCCTATCCCTATACACATATGTATGCACGTGTCATCTATGTTTAGTATCTCTCTCTCTCCCCCTCTCTATATACGTACATGACTACATGTATGTATGTCACGATCGGGGGCCATACATGAAACCTTACCCCCTTAGGCCCAATGGAACTCCAATATTGCCCCAAGAGGACTCCCACCAAAAACGAAGGGACCGATAGGGCGTATATATCAAACCCTACCCACCCACCCACACACCAAACAACAAATATAAGTTCAGGTGCCAATGTGACGCCAGTACAGCCCCACTTGAGACGGGGCCGATACGTAAGGTTGAAGGTCCAGTTCCCAAGGCCAGGAACCATGCATGACCTCCCCCCACAGACCCAGCGGCACCAAGGGGGGCAAGCAGGCGAAACCCGACAGGATTTAAGGTGTAGTTCCCGAGGCTTCGTGCATATGTTGAATACCCCTCTCTCTCACACTCTCTTTCTCGGTGTGTATACGTATGTGTATACACACACTTTATATGCATGTGTGCTTATGCGTTTATGCAGCTCGTTTGCCTTCGCCCCTGCCCGCCCCTATCGCGCTACCCCGCCAGTAGGAACTGGCGACGCAGATCATCGGAGACGCGGGTGCCACGCCCCCCGCCCACCTCAACGTTCTCTCGATTGGCTGCGGCATGAACACGGGAGCGATCGCGATCAAGGAGGCTCGGGCGCTGCGAGGTGGGGATGGGGGGGACGAGGAGGAATGATGAGGAGAACGAGGAAACTTAGATGGGTAGTGGGATCCAGACACGGCTAAGGTGACGAGCTGAGGATGGCCGAGAGAGGATGAGCGGGAGGAGGAGAGGAACGGGGATGAGGAGAGGGTATGGCGAGGAAGCATCGGAAACCAGTGCTACAAATAAAACAATTGAGCACGACACAAGACGCTCTCCTCCCACCTCATTCCCTTTCCTGCTCCTCATCGTCACCATCCAACAATGTGTTCCTCCTCTGCCATCCCTCGCCCTTCCTTTACTCCCCTACCCCAGTCCCTCGGATTCGCCGCCATCCTCGCGACCAGCCCCTCCTGTATCGCCCCGAACGCGACCCCCCGCCCCCGCAGATGGGGATCAACGTGACAAACTACTGCTACGACATCCTGGCGTGGCTGCAGCGGCAGGCGTTGTGGGTGGCAGGCGGCGACGATACCCACGTGAAGGTGCCCTGCGACTTCACGAAGGACGCGGAGGGGGGCATCGTTTGTGGCTGCACTGCTCTGGAGCAGAGACGAGGAGGCTGAGGACAGGATCTGAGGAGCAGAATGGAGGACGGTATGAGGAGGGAGCAGCGCAAACAACAGCAGGAGCAGGAGTCGGAGCCGACTAACGTAGACGAAGTCGATGTGCATGGGATGGCAGGCGCAGCTTCTGGTCGACCCGAAAATTCAACGCGATAGCACGGCGGTGTCGAGGTCGGAACAGGTTTCGTGCCGAATACGAAAGCCAATCAGATGGCGCCTGCCATTGGCTGATGTGACCATGCGGTGCGTGAGACAAAATACCTCTCTCTCTCTCTCTCTCTCTCTCTCTCTCTCTCTCTCTCTCTCTCTCTCTCTCTCTCTCTCTCTCTCTCTCTCTCTCTCTCTCTCTCTCTCTCTCTCTCTCTCTCTCTCTCTCTCTCTCTCTCTCTCTCTCTCCTCTCTCTCTCTCTCTCTCTCTCTCTCTCTATCTCCTCTCTCTCTCTCTCTCTCTCTCTCTCTCTCTCTCTCCTCTCTCTCTCTCTCTCTCTCTCTCTCTCTCTCTCTCTCTCTCCTCTCCCCTCCCCCGACCTCGAACAATGCGCAGACAACGCTGATCGAGAGAGAGATGAGAGGAGATGCGAGGTGATGATAGGATGTGAGAGGAGCTGCGAGGAGAGAGGAACACGAACGACAAAAACAGAGGTAGGGGACAATCGGTGGAACGTATTTTACACATGTGCGTAAACACATGCGCATATATGCGCATGCATTCATGATCCTTCATACGCGTATACCAGTACGACTACCTGTGATACAATATCAAGAAACATATGTGCACATACATACGTGTACGCATGCATATATACATACGTACGTACGCACGTACGTACATACATACATGCACACATACATAATTACATACATACATCCATACAAACATACATACATACATATACATACATACATACACACATACATGTCTGCACGCATGCATTCATGCATACATACATACATACATACATACATAATCACATACATACATACATGCATACATTTTTGCATACACACATACATACACATGTATCTACATACCTACAGACATACATGCATGTTTACATGCGTGCATGCATACATACACACATACATACATGCATACGCACATACATACATACCTGCATTACACTACATTACATTACATTACATCACAACACACTACATTACAATACATGACATTGCATTCCGTTGCGTTACAATACATTACATTACACTACATTACACTACATGACATTATATACACACATGCATGCGCTCATACATATATACGTACACCTATGCATCCATACATACATGCATACGTGCATGCATACAAACATACATCGGTATACACATATCCGTATATGTGCCTAGTTTGCGGGTGGTGTTAGTATACTCAGTTGGGTCGGTGTTGCATCGTTTGTCTGAGCTGCGGCGTGGGCATGTCATGAGCATTCGCTTGGCATGTATGTCTATTGCCTTGAGGGGCCGTCGAATCGCTTGAGTGTTTCTCGCGCGCGCCGCCCCTGCGCCTGCCAGGAGAACCGGGGCCAGATCCCCGACGCGCAGGTGATCATCACCGCGCCGGACTCCACGCCGTTTGCTTTTGACGGCCAGGAGCGCGCCCAGAAGTCAGAGGGTGACAACGAGTTCCTATCGGCGATGGAGTGCATTGTGAACCAGGCGCGCCGAGACCGAGGCTCGCTCGAGATCTTTATAATCGAGACCAAGCTTAAGTTAGCAGAAGTTCCTGCTGGACGTGACATAAGCCAGGCCGATGAAGTACTCGAATATTTGACCGCCTCTCTCGGAAAGGACTGGCTCGTTTGGAAGTGGCTGCTTGAATCGGAACGTTTAGGGCTCCCCCAAGCCCGCTCCAGGATGCACATTTGCGGCAGGAAGAAGAATAGATTCAAGGGGGCGACAGAACCAGAATTGCGCCCCGAGCAATTCCGCGTGGCACAGATTCCGCTGGCAGACATTCTCGACAACAAAGCCCCGAAAGCCCAGGTCACCGATCTGAGTGAGACCATGCGCGCAAACCTAGCCTCGTATAAGAAACTATGCAAGGATGATCCCGATGGTAGCATTTTCGTTGTCGGCGTGAGCAGGCCTGCAGATGCCAAGCCGAGGGCCAACATGTGCCCCGAGATCACGCCAACCAGCGGTGCCTTGTTCGTGTTTCAAAAGGGATCGCGCGACTTCCACCGATTCCTGCAGCCAGCAGAGCTGCTCATGCTTCAAGGGTTTTCCCCAGAGGTCTTGAATAATCTTGCGAAGGCCAGGGTTGTTCAGGCCGCAGGCTCTGCGAGTTCGATGGCCTGCATTGGCCTTAGCGTGGCGTGCTGCTTCTTGGACCGCCTTTCTTAGGATATGAGCGCATGTGCCTATCCGACAGCGTCGCAACATATATCATGGTAGCCGTTGTGCTCATGTATACCGACAAGTATTGATATTGAATTGGGGAGGTATCGACCATACGTATACACAAACATGGAAGCACATGTGGGGGAGAGGGAATGGTGCGGCTTGGCGTGTATGCATATATATACACCTGTACAAGTCGGTGCGTATATCTTCGCATATATGCGCATGTACATCGACATATAGATAAATCGATGATGATGTGGGAGGGGGAGGCGTGCACACACGTGTTATATACATATATATAATGCAGTTTAAGAAGTCGAACGGTGATGAAGCACACTACCGAGTTGGCCAACAAGTGATAATACTCAGTAAACCTTGACTCTGTTGTACAGGTGTGCACGCGGGCAGCCTGTATAATTGCCCATGGGCCGACGGCGACTACTCCGTAGCCCATTTAGTGGCTTAAGTGCATTTTTGTTGTTTTGCCGTGCAGGAAATGGAACCCGCTGCCAAGGGCGCATCCCAGATCGAGATTCGTTCCAGTACGGAGACATGGACACGATATCCTTACACGCGGCTCATTCTTACAGACTTAGAACAGCAGCCACAACCGAGCGGAGACGATGAAGATGCAGTCCGATTGCATGAAGATACGTGCAGGCACACGAAAATACTATGTGATGGCGGCGCGTCAGGCCCGTTCTTTGGAGTCAGCGGATTTGTCGGTTCGAAGTTTACGCCATTCGCGCAGCTACGAGAAGGTATCAACTACTCCCTGGTATTCTGGGGAAGCCCCCACTGGGGGGAGCACGCTCACGATAGTTCAAGCAAACAATGGAAGTCGTCAGGTGACTTCAAAAGCAATAGTTTCGAGTCTATGTCATGGAGTGTGCCAGCGGCATTGATAGCAATGACATACACCAACGAACACAAGGTCGAATATTGGAGCCCGACATGCAAGACCGACAGATCTCAGCCAGAACTCCGAGAACCGCGACAAATAATAGTTGCCCCATGCTACAACCGTGGCTACGTACCGTTGTCGTCAGGCACCCAGTACCGAGAGATGACACGTGATCATGTCAATGTGGCGCTGTTGGTCCCAGGACGGTTTCGAACTCTCGTAACCTACAGACCCGATAATGTGACCATCGACCTAGGAGTTACTCTCTTTCGCACTTTACAGGCGATCCAATGCACTACGGACCAATACGCAATCGAGCTGGGAGGCCAAAGCTTTTCATTGGGATTCGAATTGCACCTTGCAAAGATGGAGCTCGACAAATGGGAGTATGAATAGTTGATATATCAGGACGTTGTCCAACACCTATAATTCAACACTTGGTATCAGGACGTTGCTTATATGGAACTGAAGTTGATCAACAACTACGGTGATCAGCATATTGAACTATCAGTTGAAGATGTGATGGAATTGAAGTTGATCGATGCTTATCTATGGGAATAGAGTTCATCAGTACTTACTTGAATGTGTTCGACACTTGCATAAAGTGATTTTCAAATCGCAGTTCAGGTTCAACAGATATGTTGGCCAATGGGCCGCCCCTCAATTTGCAGTCAGGTTTCAGTGCACAGGCGCTCGAAAGGACACAGCGCCCTTTCAAGACTGATCGGCCTCCTGGCCAAGTACTTGCAGGCGAGTTCAGCTGTTGCGTCGGATATTCGGGTCAAAACGCACCCGTGGATTTTTCGTCGTCGTCGTCGTGGGAGGTCCTGGGGCCGATCCTTGGGAATATCACGCCTAAGCGAGGCGCAACTGCTGGAAGACACCCCGCGGCGAGAAAACCTCCAGGAACCAGCGGAACCCCTCCTCCTTCTCCTCCCCCTCCTCCCCCCCTGCTTCCCTCCTCCTCCCTCCTCCCTCCTCCTCCTCCTCCTCCTCCTCCTCCTCCTCATCCTCCCCCTGCTCTCCGCTGTAGCCATTTTGGCTCAAATGGTTGTTGCCCGTGCATAACGCAGAGAATCGCGCGCGGAAAAATTTTCAAGGCCCCAAGAAATTCAGAAAAAAAATTCCGAAAAGTCAGCCGTTTTGAAATGTTCAGTTTTTTTCTGAAAAAAAGGACCTCTGGGTACGCCTTCTACAGGGCGCTCCGGCTGGTCGCGTTGAAGAGGGGCAATGGCAGTTCCACCAAGGCGAGCAGCGCGCCAGGCTTTGCCGGCGCATCTCGGCCAGCCGGGTCGGCAGCTGCTTTCGGTTTCACAGGGTCCGACCTCCAGGCGCCCCGCGCCCGCGCAGATTACTCGTGCCCGGCGACCAACCGCGAGGTGCTCGTGCAGGACTACATAGAGGCGGTGGGCTTGTCCACAGCGTGCGTCAGCTCCAAGACCAAGCAAGAGTTGCTGGACGAGGCTGCGAAGTGCGCGACGTTGGCGTTGCTTCGGAACATGCGCCCGCCGTGGCTGGATCACGCGTTCCCCCAGGCCTTGCCGGGGGATTTCTTGTTGTCCAAGTTCACCAGACCGCCTTTCCTCTACTGGGACGCCAGCTTCCTCGACATGCTATTCGGCACCGCTCTGGGAAGCGATCTCAACGACCAAGCGGTCAGCGTCGACTACCAGCTGGCGGGTGTCATCGCGCGCCCCCTGTATATGTGCACGCAGATCGTCGACGCCAGCGCCGGAGCAGCGCGCGCGAACGTCGCGTCGATGTCAAGGTTTTGCGGGACACCGCGGGTCGGGGCCACTGCGCGTGCAAGGAGTGTGCTGAGAGGAAACAGGGCGCCGATGAGACGCCGGGCTTTCCCAGTGTTGCCCTTCGCGCCCTGTACTTGTGCCCCGCGGTGGTCGGGCCGGATGGCGAGCCCACGCCGCTTCGCGCGATGACGCCCCATCGCGCGTTCGCGCACGCGCCCCCGGAGAATTGGGGGTGGGGCGTCGAGCGAGTCCAGCGCCACGTGGTGACCCAGGCGAACCCTGCGATATCCACGGCCACGCCGACATGGCACACTTACAACGCGGAGGAGAGCGAGGCCATTTGGATCGCATCCAGTGCGTACATGGCCACGCCGCCGAGCAAGACGTGAATGGAAGGGGGGCACTGGCTGCGCCAGGCTTTGCCAGCGCTTGCAGGCTCCTGCATCATGAAGGATCTAGTTTTTGATTTCGCGTAGGCTGCGCCAGGCTTTGCCTGCACTTGCCAGGCTGTGCGCAGGCTGCGCGTAGGCTTCGCCAGCGACCCCTGGAGTTGGTCTGTCTAGATAAAAAGGAATGCGCCGACAGGACGCCGGCGCGGGACTCCGGGAGGGGCGCCGGTCCCGTTTTGAGGTTGGCTCCGAGGTTTGGCAGAGGTTTCCTCGCCCTCGGAGGCCCTGCTCGCCGCCGCGGCTAGAAGGGAATCGAAAAACTGGTGCGTCTGGGCCCCTGGAGTTGGGCCGTCTACATAAAAAGAGATACGCCGACAGGACGCCGGCGCGGGCCCCTGGGAGGGGTCCCGGTCCCGTTTTGAGATTGGCGCCGAGGTTGGGTCGAGGTTTCCTGGCCCTCGGAGGCCCTGCTCGCCGCCGCGGCTGGAAGCGAATCGAAAAACTGGTGCGTCTGGGCCCCTGGAGTTGGTCCGTCTACATAAAAAGGGATACGCCGACAGGACGCCGCCGCCGTCGCTGTCGCAGCAGTTCTCATCAATTGCATTTGCACCATGTGCAACCCGACACAGGGAGGGGGAGGAGCCTTAGCAGGCCTCCGATAAAATTATCCCGGCAAAGCAACCTAACAGCGATGTGTAGGAGCATATATGGAAGCATTCCCCTTAATATTCAAAGGAGAATCCAGTTGTAGAATTCTGCTGTTTTCGCAGTCGTAGTCGCATTCGCGATGACAGTCGCAGTGGCAACGGCAGTCACAGTCGCAGCCTCAGCCTCAGCCAGCCTCAGCCTCAGCCTCAGCCTGCCTCAGCATCAGCCTGCCTCAGCCTCAGCCTCAGCCTGCTTCAGCCTCAGCCTCAGTCTGCCTTCAGCCTCGGCTCAGCCTCAGCCTGCCTCAGCCTCAGCCTGCATCAGCCTCAGCCTCAGCCTCAGCCTGCCCTCAGCATCAGCCTGCCTCAGCCTCAGCCTCAGCCTGCAGCCTCAGCCTCAGCCTCAGCCTCAGCCTCCTCAGCCTCAGCCTCAGTCAGCCCTCAGTCTTTCAGCCTCAGCCTCAGCCTCAGCCTCAGCCTCAGCCTCAGCCTCAGCCTCAGCCTGCCTCAGCCTCAGCCTGCCTCAGCCTCAGCATCAGCCTGCCTCAGCATTCAAAATGTGGCCCGGGAATGGAGTTCTGGGAATTCGAAGAACACGAAGTGGCCTACAGTTGGCTCCGGGCATTCAAAATCATGCCCAGGAATGGAGTTCTGGGAACTCGAAGACCACGAAGTGGCTTACAGTTGGTTCCGGGCATTCAAAATGTGGCCCGGGAATGAGTTCTGGGAGGTCGAAGAGCACGAAGTGGCTTACAGTTGGCTCCGGGCATCCAAAATGTGGCCCGGGAATGGAGTTCTGGGAGGTCGAAGAGCACGAAGTGTGTGACTGCTGTCTCCGGTTATTTAAAATGTGGCCCGGGGGTGGAGTTCTGGGAGGTCGAAGAGCACGAAGTGTGCGACTGTTTGCTTAAAGCGAGTCCGGCTCTGTTCCCGGTTCTTTTCCCCGTTCTTTTCCCCGGCGCCCGCCCAGACCCCCCTGAGGAGTCATGATGATCTCTGTTGAGTCCACTTGAAACTTATCAGCAAGAGCTGTTAGGTAGAAGTATCCACTGGCATCGTCAGGAAAACAATCACCATTGCCGATTGCTCGGCCCCTCCACCCCCCCAAACCTCCTTATCACCCGCAGGGTGGTCGTATAGGTATTTTTCCTGATCGAGGGTGCAGCGCGAACCCAGAAGTGAACGTTCCTCCCGGCATATTCAATTGGCCCCTGGTGACAATCTCAGTATTTCCCGAATTGGAACCTTCTTCCTGAGTGTCTCACTGATCCAGGAGCGAGCTTCGGATGAGGAGCTCGCGATATCGAAAATCATCCATCTCGAGATGAACCAGATTCTTGATGCCCCCATCCCGACCGTACCTAGTCCACCGGCATGATTCTAGGAGGCTCCTAGAGAAACCCTGTTTCTCGAGGAGGCCCACTATAATTTTCCTCCACGCCAGCGGCGCGTCGTCCAAACCATAACATTGACAAGGAGCCTGATCAGGGAACGTTGCTCAACCCTGATTCCCTCACAGGGCTGGACATGGATCTCTACGCGAGATCGCTGCATACTGTCGGACTGACAGAACCTGTTTTTGACGTCGGCTATGTCTTCCTACAATCCGGAGTCATCATCATTTGGATGAACATGAGAGTCGAAGGGGACTCGGCGGGAGACACCTGTCGAGTCGAGGGCCCGCCCCTTTCCACAATCTCGTCAATGGAGGGAGGTCTGATAATCTTTGAGCCGGCGCGCGCCACCACCGATCTTCCAGCTGATGGCGGTGCTCGCCTCCTGCCGAGAGTTTGAACTGGGGGTCTCGGACCGATTGGGTCGAGCCCTTGACTCGCTGAAGGAGGCCCGACTGGCCTCGGGCGGGCCTCGATTCGTATTTCGGTCCCCGCGGTGTTGACTTGAGGAGCCGAATCCGACACTGGCGAGAGAGGCTGGTCCCACGCGTCGTCCGGAGGGGGCCCCTCCCTCAATTGGGCACCCGCAGCAGACACTCTCCTAGCCTGTGCCTGGGAAAGCAAATCCCCACCGTCCCGATGTTGACCACCATGAAGCCCAGCTGCCCGACGACTGTCTCTATGTTAGAGATGGTCCCAGCCATCGTGCCGATACCCTGCTGAAACGTGTCGATGCTCTCGCCGAACTCCTCGAGGCCCTCCAGCTACCTGCGGATCGCGATGATCCCCTGGTAGATCTGCTGCAGTCCTTTCTTTACTTGCGTTGGCTGTTCCTGGGAGTGCGTCGCCACCTATCACCTGGTTGACAACGCCCTGTAATTTGTCCCCGTCTCGCACACCTTCCAGATTCGACGCCGGCTGCCACTGCAACCTTTCCAGGAGACCATCGAGCTGGTTGACTGTGGTCAGTGCCGCGCCGCCCGCGCAGAATTGAGCAGCATCTCCACCACCTTCTAGGCTGATGCTGTCGCTGACAGTGCTGCTCCTGCCGCCGTC
Organism: Prorocentrum cordatum; assembly: GCA_963575745.1. NCBI lineage: Eukaryota > Dinophyceae > Prorocentrales > Prorocentraceae > Prorocentrum > Prorocentrum cordatum. The sequence continues at coordinate 371,348 of CAUYUJ010014510.1, forward strand.
GGTTCTGGCTGGTCGTTGCATAGGGAAAGGGAGAGGTGATGATGTCTTGTCCGCACTGTCAGTGCCAGTGCCAGAAGCTCTACAGCCGCAACCGCCGGAAAAGTAGCTAGTCATGAATCGATCGGCCCGACCGTGGCTCTTCAGGGCCCGTGCTCGATATGGCTGGTCATTTCCCAGGAGCCCGCGTGATTCCCTTCGGGGATCGTCGTGGGAGTGGGGCGTTCGCTGGTTGTCGTCGCAGTCGTACTTGCTGGATCGTGACTGCCCTCGCCGTCATGGTGGCTCGGCTGCGTCGGTGGCTGGACACCACCGCCCGACGAGGTCCCTGGCGTGGCTGGCATTGGCTTGTGCTAAATCCACGGGTCCTCCATCCTGGTCCTCGCGCCCAGGCCCTTCGTCATCACCTGACCGTTCATCACCTGAACGGTGGCCGACACCGCCGTCCCGATGTTGACCACCATGGAGCCCAGCTGCCCGACGGCGGTCTCGATGTTAGAGATGGTCCCAGTCATCGTGCCGATGCCCTGGTGCAACGTGTCGTTGCTCTCGCCGAACTCCTCTAGGCCTCCCAGCTGCCTGCGGATCGCGATGATCCCCTGAGCGGCCATCTCGGGGATCATCGGCTCCTTTGGGCCAGAGGTAGGCGACGGTGGTGCCGTCCATCCCACGCGAGATGCTCAGGGTCTCTGGCCTTCGTCTCGGACGGTGGCAGCAAGCCAGGGCATCCGTTCATGCGCAGCGTGGGCGCCAGGGCGGTGACCATTTTGACCCCGATGAACATGCTGATGAAAAGGGCGAACCACATCATTCAATAGCCCTGGTACTGTCAGTAGTGGACCAGGTTCATGCGTGGTCCTGGCGTAGGCGGTGGCGGCGTAGGCTGTCCCTGAACCTCCCCGATGAGGTCGGCAGCGCGGATGCGAACATCGCTGCGTTGGATTGCCGGCCGAGTGCCAGTTATGCGCCCGCCCCTGCCTCCATCATCTTAGCGATGGGCGACCATGGGCCAGGGCGGGGCCCAGGTAAGACGCAGGGCACTTTTCGGACGCACGGCTCCTTGATCATCGAGGCGACGACGTGGAAGCGCTTGTCCGTGGACTGTCCCACGTCGAACTTGGCGCGGGTCACGAGGCCATTGCTGTCGCTGTAGATCTCGCCTGCGAGCTCGATGCTCAGGGCATTGATCTCCTTCGGCGGCTCCTCCAGGTTGTAGGCTTCGGCGAACCATTGGCAGAACCATATGTTCATCTCGCCCCCCTCTAGCGTGGCGTAGCCGCGGGCAGCGAGGGGTGACTTTTACTGGCCCCTCGAGCTTGCCGGAATGCCAAGCAGCGGGCAAGCGCAGGTCGCGGCGGCCCCCGACCAGATCGCGCGGCTGGCGCGCGAGGCCCATCACCATGCCCCATTGGTTCTCGACGCCGCCTACATTGGTAAATGCTGCGCCGCAGAAGTGCATGGGCGTGCAATATTTAAGGTCAACGAGCTTCCGTCCCACGACGATGGCCAACTTGGCCGTCGAATGCACGTGCGCGACTGTCTGGGCGAGCGTCTCGGCGTCGGCCACGGTGGCAGTGGCGGCGCGCCGAGCTGTGTAACTCACGGGGCAGGCGATGTTTTCGGGGGCCTGCATTGCCGACAGTCGATTCTCCGGCCTTCGTCCTCGGATGGGGGCGTCTCCGGCGCCGAGCCCGGCGCAGTCGCGCGAGAGGCGGCGGCGGCCTGCGCGACCCAGAACTCGTCGTCGGCGATGCGACGAGTTTGACCGCAGTACTTGATGACTCCAGCGACGCCCATGAGGTGGAGCTTCTTCTTCTTCTTCTTCTTCTTCTTCTTCTTCTTCTTATTATTATCCTTCTTCTTCGGGGCGGCGATGCCCCTCGCAGTGCCTGCGACCCCCCCCCGCGTTCCCTGCGGCGTCTCGGCCCAGCGGCCGCCCCCCCCCCCCCCCTTCCCCGTCGGCCCGCGGCCCGCTGACGCAGCGCGCCGTCGAGCTTTTGGCGAGGGCGGGCGGCGCTGCGCCGTGCCGGGGTCTGCGAGCCGCTCTCTTCGAGCGGCTCGCTGGCCGCCCGCTGCCTTCGACCCGCCAGGGGGGCCCAGCCCCCGGGCCCTCCTGGCCGTCGCGGGCGGCGGGCCTCGGAGCAGCGGCGGGGCGCCCTGCCCCCGAGGGTTCCGCTTCCTGCCCCACCGTCTGCCTCGGGCTGGCGGTGGGCCTGAGCGGCATGGTCTCTCCCCTTCTGCTCACGGCGTTTTTTTTTTTTTTTTTTTTTTTTTTTTTTTTTTTTTTTTTGTTTCCCCCCTCTCTCTCTCTCTCTCATTCTATCTATTCTATCTACCTCTCTCTCTCTTCTCTCTCTCTCTCTCTCTCTCTTCTCTCTCTCTCTCTCTCTCTCTCTCCCTCTCTCTCTCTCTCTCTCTCTCTCTCTCTCTCTTTCTCTCTCTCTCTTCTCTCTCTCTCTCTCTCTCTTCTCTCTCTCTCTCTCTCGTCTCTCTTCTCTCTCTCTCTCTCTCTCTTTCTCTTTCTTCTTTCTCTTTCTCTTTCTCTTTCTCTTTCTCTTTCTCTTTCTCTCTTTCTCTCTTTCTCTTTCTCTTTCTCTTTCTCTTTCTCTTTCTCTTTCTCTTTCTCTTTCTCTTTCTCTTTCTCTTTCTCTTTCTCTCTCTCTCTTTCTCTTTCTCTTTCTCTTTCTCTTTCTCTTTCTTTTTTATTATCTCTCTTTTTTTCTGTCTCTCTCTCTCTCTCTCTCTCTCTCTCTCTCTCTCTCTCTCTCTCTCTCTCTCTCTCTCTCTCTCTCTCTCTCTCTCTAGTCTCGGCTCGAGAGTGCTCTGCACTCAGACCGCAGCTACGACGCGAAGCGCCCCGCCTCGGAGTCAGACTCCCAGGCCTCGCGAGACCGGAGGGGTCCCAGCAGGACCCTACTGATTCGCGTCACCTCTCCGCACCAGAGTGCCCGCAGCAATGGCCCCCAAGAAGCCGGAGCGCCGTCACTCTTCAAAGCAGCCTCCGAGCTCCCGCCCCACGCGCCCTGCTGCTGAAGGGTCCCTCCTTCAACGCAAGCAGGACTGCATCGCAGCGTTCAGGCAAGCGGGGTCTGACCGCCCCACGGCCGCCTATAACGGGCTAGCCGAACTGAACGCGGACGAGCTCCAGGCAAAGTACGACATGCACAAGTCCAACACGAAGAAGCTTGGCAGCGCCCTTATCCGCATGTGCGCCGCCAACCAGATCAGCTACACGCTCGACCACTACCAGCGCAGCAAGCCTAAGCGCACTGGCGGTGACACATCGCACCCACCATCGGGCTCCGCACGTCTTCAGGCTGCGGACGCCCAATTCATCGCCTTGGACCCTGCCTTTTGGAAGGTCCCTGTTCTTGCCGAACCCACCTCGCCTGACGACGGCAAGACGTACAAGCCCAGCATCAGCCTCCACGACTCGAGAGTGGCGAACGGCTGCTGCAACACCACCTCGGGCAGGGCAAGCGAGCCACGGGCCAGCTCGCGATTGCTGTCATGGGCCCGAAAAACGACAACTACGTCGGTACCGAGCTCGCCGTCCCCGTCCTGAAGCGCCACCCCAAGGCGCCCAAAGTGGTCCACACGCACGTCCCCGTGATCGTGTACCAGCTGGGCACCAAGGAGGTCGCCTGCACGGAAAAGGTAGCCGTCGCCACCATCGACCCCGCCGACCACGTCTGCTGGATTCGGGCGACCATACACGAGACCGAGGCCATTGCCACAGTCCCCTCCATGCACCAGGCCTTCGAGGACCAGTTCTCGGGAGGTGCCCCCGTGAACGGTGGTCCACGCGCCAAGGGCCCTTTTCGAGGCGACTCCGCTCCACAGGACAAGGCGCGCCAAAAGCACAAGGAGTCCAAGAAAGACGCTCGCCGCCAGGAGCTCGATGGCCAGCTCCAGGACACCTTCAAGGCCCTCTTCCACGGCAACTTTAAAGCCGTCACCATCCTCGAACCCTGCAAAAGCCTAGGCAGGTTTGGATCGGGCGTCGGAAAGAGGTCCCTGGCTGCCACCTTCGGCGTCAGTCTCCAAGCGGTCGACAAGGTCCTGGCGGGATCAGGGCAACTCGGTGCCACCTACGACCTCAGCAACGTAGGTGCAGACGAGCCCACCGCCGACAAGTATCAGACCGTGTGGTTCCCTGAGGACCAGCCCATCACGATGGCAGACGCGTTCCAGAAGTCGGTGGAGCTCAAGGCCCTGGGAGTCGTCAGGCACGGCAAGTCAGGCCTGCTGGGGATCCGTGTTCCGCGGGGGTCTGACGTCGCCAAGGCCGCTGCTGTCAGCATCCGCGGCTGCGAGGCCACCCTCGCCAAGACGCGCTACCGCATCACTGGCATTGCGTCACGCCACGCCACGCTGACCCAGCTCGCCAAGACTCTCACGGGCCCGTCCGTCAAATGGGACTGTGAGGTCTACCACGCCGCCTGGGACCCAGCCACTGCGGCCCAGTTTGCCCTAGTGCGCGCCCATCGGCCCCCACTCACCTATACGGTGCAGGTCGCGGGGTGCTCCATCCCGTGGAGCATCGCCGAGGCCCCGCTGGCTGAGGTGGCGCCGAAGCGGGACAACGTTACCATCGTCACGCCTACCACCATCACAGAGCCTGCGACGCCGCCAGCCGGTGGTGGCGGCTTCAGCCCCGCCACCGGCACACTCCTCACCAAAGCGGCCCAGAGCCCCTACCTCCACGACCTCATGACTGCCACGCCCAAAGGCAAGGGCGTCGCACCGCTCCTGACCCCCAAGGAGGAGCCTTTAGCCAAGCGCCACCGCTCCTCCAGCGGGAAACGTGACGCCACGCCGCCCGCAAGGCCACCCCGCGCCCCAGGCCGCAGCTCTTCTGCGCCCCCTCACGGCACGGACGGAGCCGCTGAACCGACGGCCGCCCCAGGACCAGGTGGCCACGACCCCTGGCTTGGCACGGCGGCGGCGGAAGGAGGGGGCCACGCCGAAGGCGCCGCTGCCACAGCCGCCGAAGTACCAGGTGACGTCGTTGACGTCGAGATCCTCTCATCAGGCGATGAATGCAGCGAGGCCTCCCACGAACTCAACACCTTCGGCGAGCGCTTCGCATCGCCCTCTAAACCGCCCGATGCTGCCACGACCCGCATCCAGCACATGGAACAGCAGCACGAGCTACTAGCCACCACGGTGGATAACATGCAGATGCAGCTTGCGGGCGTTCTCTCCTCCCAGGCCACACTCACGGAGCACGTTTCAGGGCTGGAACGGGGGCTTGCCACCGTCGTCACCCAGCAACAGACGGCAACCGCCGACGCCGCTGCACTGCGCGGCGACATCCAGACCCTCCTCGGGCACCTCACGGGAGGCACCATCCACCTGCCACAAGCGGCCACTCTGGAAGCTAAGAAGGAGGAAGCCGCAGCGGCCGCCGAGCCCGCGGCAGCCTGCAGTGCGACCGACCAGCCAGGCCAGGCCACCCCAGGGACGGGGCCCCCAGGGGCCGACAAAGGCAAGGACAAGGGTCGGGCCACCCAGGACCCGTATTGAAGGTGCCTCAGAGAGCCCGCCTCAGCCCTCCGAGGAAGCGCCTTCAGAGGCACCGCTCCCCTCTTCGCGTCGTATCTCTTTCTTGTTACCTCATGTCTGTTTTGGCAGCAGCACGCGCAAGCTCTCTGGTGTAGGGACACCCGTAGTCTTGCAGGGGGCGTGATTGTAGCGATGTGCATGAGCATTCAGGGGTGTATGAGGACGTGTGCTGCCACGCAGCTTTCGGCTCATCGCTCGCGCCGCCCGCCAGGCCTCGCCATCATGCGGCGCCTCGCCTGCGGCCTGGCCCTCCCCTCGCTGGCTGGAGCACGCCCGTCTTCAGGCGGTGCGCCCCAGCACGGAGGAGAGGCTTTCCTGCGACATGCGGAGCGTAGGACGTTCTTCTACCTTTACGATGACAGCATCTACAAATACGATCACAGCGCCATTTTGGACCCGATCGTGAACAGCACCGCCGCCGCTGGTCCGTGCGGCACCGGGCTGCTGGGCGCCCCCGCGAGCGCCTGGCCTGAGCAGCACCAGGGGCCCTGCCCCACGCGCTGCCCCCCTGGGACTTCGACGGCTACTACTATGCCTACGCCGAGTACCAGCACGTCTCCTACGAGCACGCCCTCGTCAACTACGACACATGCATCGCAGTCGACCGCCGATTTTGCCGCAGCTGAGCTGACTCCTGCGTCCTCCGGCCACGCCTCGCACCGCATGCAAGTTCAGCTACGAGGGCTACCATCACTCAATACGACGCCTGCGGTCGACCGTCGTACAGCATATCCTCGATGGCACCCTGTCTTCAGCTTGTCCTCAACCGTCGTGCAGCATATCCTCGACAGGGCCGCTGACAAGGCCCAGGCACGCAGTGGCGGCTTCAGCCCCGCTGCAGTGCCCTGGCTGCCACCGCCCCCGCATGAGGCAACGCGCGCCGCGCACGACCACCCGCGAGAGTTACCACCGACCACGACGCCTGCCGCCGTACGTCGCACCGTGTACCCTCCAGAGTGTCGCACCCCCACAGCGTGCCGACCTGACAGCTTCGACATTACTGACAGCGGTGGGCCGTGCCACGCTGGAAACCACGCCGCTGAGCCAGCGCCGCAGACGGCTCCACCGTGGCCCCCACAGACCACAGGCGCCTCGCTGCGAGCCATCTGGCTCCTCGCGCCCTACCTGTGCATCACCGTGGAGCCCAACGCGCTATGTGGGCTGCTAATTATGGCCGTGCTTAGCACCCACGCACACGGCCTGACTACCAGCAACACAGCGAGTCCCGCTTCCCCTCTGTGCGCCAGGGGTGAACCTGATGAGGACCCCGCCTTCTGGCACCTGATGAACATCCGAGCACGGCTCATCCCGTGCGCCGCGGCGTGGGCACCAGGTGAGGACCATCAGGACGTTTGCTGGGCATGGCTCGAGGACTGCGTCCCGCACGTCCTGGCGACGCTCCATCTGCCACAGTACGACCACCTTTTCCAGGAGGACTCCGCGGAGAAAAACGACGCCCTGCGTCACCGCACCGCGGTCGACATGTGCGAGGATATCTGGCACAGAGCGGGCCCCGACAGACAGCGCACCAACCGCAACCTCACTCGTATTCAGGGCAGCCACGAGTACCCCACCCGTTACCTTGGCCTCCTTCTGGAATACCAGTGCGCTCGTGCCCAGCTCGTCGGCCCTGAGGCTTTCGCGGCACCACTGCCGCCATACCTCTCACGGGCCCACGCCTTGCTGCCAAGAGGCCTCCCTCCGCCCGACCAAGACGCCCTGGCGTATCTCGTGGATGCGATCCCGCACCACCCGCCAGACCTGCAGCCGCTTGTCGAGGCGGAGCTCGCCGCGGCACCGATGGAACCGCTAAACCTACCACCGCCCGCTGGCCCCCCCGCCCAAAACGCCACGTGTGACCAGCCCGCGGCCGACGCTGAACCGCTTCTGCTCCAGCACGCAGCTGCCAGCGATATCAGCAACATATCCCTGGACTCGTTCCACGTGTCGGACGATAGCCAGAACGACTCCATCCACGACACGGATACCCAGGGCCCCGACGGCACGCCACCGCCAAGTGACGCTGCCCAGCGCGACCGTGACAGCGATCCCCACACAGGGCGCTCCCTGTCGCGCAGCAGTGCGCCCAACAACTCGGCCCAGGCCGACCCCAGCGCACAGCTCAGCGACGCCGAAGGTGCCACCGCCGCCGACGAGCCAGGCCATGCCACCGCACCGCCAGCCAGCCCACCAGCCCGCGCAGTGGCGGCTTCAGCCCCGCTGCAGCACTGGCTGGACCTGGGCGTCCTCAGACCTCAGGTGGCAGGACCCCGTCCCGCACCCTTGTCCGCCGAGCTAACTCGACTGACTCCAACTCCAGCGCCGTCGACCACTGGCAGGCTGGCCTCGACAACGATCCCATCGAGGACGCGGACCCCGACGCCAGCGGCTCCCATGAGGCCCCGCGCAGCGCAGCGGCCTCTCGACGCTGCGGCTGTCTCATCTGCCTCTTCGTGGTCACGTACGCCATCTTTGTAGCCATGCCGTACCAGGACCAGATCGACGGGCACCTGCCGACACCGAGCCGAGACCCCAGCTACCGGCAGCGACGACGCCGTGAAGCTGCGGCACCAGGCCCATCCGTGCCCACTACGCCCCGACGCACAATAGCATACGACGCCGCGCCCGCCTTGTGGGGTCTTCTCAAGTGGACCAGCGCCAAACTCAGAGACATTGTCTCGGGCGGAGCCAGCGCAGTCGGGTCTGGCCTCTGGGGCGCCCTGAAATGGGCCAGCGGCAAACTCGGAGCTATCGCCACAGGCGGAGTGGGTTGCGGTCTCCTCCTGGTCGGCGCCAAACTTCTCGCTCAAGGAGCCGTCGGACACGTAGGAGCCCGCATCTGTGCGCGCGTCCTGGACTCACCCACGGCCCAGTGGTGCCTCCGCTGTTGCCAACCGATCAGGGGCCCGCGCGATGAGGCCCCACACACGCTTCCGCGCACGCATCCCGACGACCCCGAGAGCCAGCACGTGCATCCCCTTCGACACCCGCTGCTACAGGAACACTACGCCGCTGCAGTTGCCGCCGCAGTCGCCGATGTCACCACCGCCACCACCGCCGCCATCGTTGAAGTCACTGCCGCGGTATCGCGAGCCTCGTCTGTCACGCCACGGTCGACCAGCCCGTCCCACGAGACGGCCCCACAAGCGGCGCGGCCTCTGGCAACCCGCCGACTCACGAAGCCGCCGCAGCTCAGGCCACCGACGCCGAGGCAAGTGAAGCACGTGAGCGCGCCCTCGACGGCGACGGCGTGCACGGAGCGCCCGACGACGAAGCGGATGCAAGCAACGCCCGACATGGACACCCAACCACCACGACGGCGAGCACGCCACGCATCACCCGCCAGGCCCCAGGCGCCTTCAGGCCCTGGTACGCCCCACCCAGCCCTCTGGCCACCGACGCGCAACTTACGCAGCACCATCCAGCGCGACCCAGCGGCCCCCGTGCCGCCGACGAGCATCCTCACCTTCCTGTACCAGAACGGCTTTGCGCTTGGTAACAGTGGCGCGACTACGGAGGACATCGAAGACGCCCTGCGACTCTACGACCATCCTCGATTCACCCATGACCCAACGCTCCAAGCGTTGGCGCCGTGGACTGACATCATGCAGAGGCCCCCGAACCGACTCATTTGGGTGCTGGAAGACTCGGGCGGGAACTCAGGCGAGACGATCTTCCCCTACCTCACGTGGGACCTCCGTGCTCCTACCACTGACCCGCCCACGGTCTTCTGGCACGGGACCCGCGGCGACCTTGCGGCCCGTCTCGCTTTCAACGGAGGTCACCTCCTGCCGGGCCCCCGCCGTGAAGCGAAGGGCCGAACCGTCACGAATGTCGACCGCACGTGCGTGGGTGTGCACCCGTCGCTGGCCGCGTGGTACGCGGTGCCGCCTCACCCGCCCCGCAGCCTCGAAGACGACACCCTCGCCTGGGGACCCATCGCGCTCTGGATGTGCGAGGCTACCAAACCGCCGCGCGGTGAGAACTGGCACAACTTCGTGAACGGGGAGGCTCACGGAGCGCGCCTCATCTACCCACGGGTCCTGGGCCTTCTCATCCGCATGGACTGGTGTGCCCCCACCGAAGCTGCCTCCAGGTGCCGTGCCCTCCCGCACACCTGTGGCATGGGCGACTGCACGCACGCCCTCCACATTGCCGGCTTCGATCACCCAGACCTCCGCGAGGCGGCTGAAGCCAGCGACCAGGAGGCAAAGATCTGGCGCCGGCTGGACACCGCGGCAGCGTGGCCACCGCCGCAGGCACTATACTCGCCAGAGGCAGCGCGAGCATGGGCTATACAGCACTACGACACCGAAGCAGCCACCAGGGCCGACCCCAACCAGCCCCGTCCGCGTGCCTCGCTTCGCAAGCTCCAGCTGGACCCGCAGCCACTGATCGACCTGGTGTACACTGCCACGGCGCAGGCTGTACCCGAGCGGTGGCAGTCTGACGTACGAGCGCCGCGCCCCAGCGGCTCCAGCCCTGGGCCGCGTCTGGCCCATCGCACACCTCTCAGCCAGGTGCCGCCTCGGGACACAGTCCAGACCGCTCACCGACGGCATCGGGAGCCGACGACCGCCGTACGCCGTCCCTTATCAGCGCGGCCGCCGCCCTCGACCGAGGCCATGCTCGCTCACGGCGCTCCGCCTCACGTTCGTCACGGCAGAGCGGCGGCAACTCCGCCTCTGACAGCAGCGACATCGACACGTGGGAGCACATCGAGACGGAAGAGGAGCCGACCGCCTACCACGTCCTCGCCTTCCACGTCCGCGATGTGCGGTCCCGTGTGAACGCCCCTGGCGTCGAGGTCTGGCTCGACCCAGGCGAGAATCACGATGGCGCCTACCTACCGTGGGGGACGACCGTTGTGGGCCACCGCGTCACTGACCCTGCGGTTGCGGGTCGCGATGGCTGGGTCATCCTTCACCACGACCACGGCGACACCACCACCAGGCTCTGGGCACCGACCCAAGTCCACGTCAAGGCGGACGACACTTGGCGCACGGTCATGATCGCAGCGGACCTGGGGCCCCAGTGGATCAAGCGCCATGCTGACGACGCTCGCCTCCCCGCGGAGGCGGTCCGCACTACAGGCCAGTCCTGGTTCGCCGACGTCTGGCCTTTGTGGATCGACCCCGACCCCACCCAGACGACGCAGTCACCGACGAGCAAGCGTTCCCGCCCCTACCAGGACGCTGGATTTGCCTACAGTGCCGATTCCAATGCTGCCAGTATTGTGCTGCCCGCCGCAACACGCAGCTCGGCACCTCGGGCCAACCGGCGTGCCCGGACTGCTCCCTCAGCGGACTGCGTGCACCTATGGACTGGTCCACGGACTGCTCTTGCAACAGCTGGACGTGCGTGTACAGCACCGACGACAGGGCCGCCGACACATGCTGCCTCTCCAGCAGATGCCCGCATCCGCCTCGTCCGCACAGCCTGTTCGACGTCCGTGCCACAGGGATGCCTCCGCACCTCCTCGCCCGCCAATACGGCAACGCGCCAGCCCAGCACGACCTCATGGAGCCCCCCCGAGCGCCTTCAGGCCCCGGGGGGGAGCCTCCGCAACCAGGCCAAGCAGGATACCAGGGTCAATGGTATCTACCACCGAGGCCGCGTCGCGTCCCCAAGCAGGGATTGCCCGACGGCACGAGGCGGCCACCAGGGTTCACAGGAACGGGGATGCCTGAAGACCCGTCTCCCGACAAACCGCTGTGGAGGGAAGGCTACGTGCTCTTCGGCCCTCACCAGGCCCTCAAGGAGGACTTCATCTTCAACAAAACGGTCCGCCGACCTTACTCCCTAGCCATCACCAACATGCATAGGGATCGTGTCACAGTCAGGACCGTCTGCGAGTCTATCGCCGAGCGCATCCACACTACCCGCACCCGCTGGCGAGATGTGGTACTGTACTGGAATGCCGAGGGCGGCCCTGGGCCTCAAGCTCTCGACTACGACATGCGCCTCTGCGACGCCATGGTGAGCCGTGCCACGACCGAAGCCGAGCTGAACCACGACCGCAGCAACCGTGGTAGTTTCTGTCTCTACGGACCAGCGCACCAGCGAGCTGTGAACATCACGGTGCTTCCCGAGCCGCAGAACATTGACTACGTGGAGCATGTGCGGCGATACTCACCCGTCGGGGCGACCTACCCAGACCACGCCTTCGAGCACGTCTATGAGGACTGGCGGCGGCCCGACGTGCCCACCATCCTCCCCGACACCCGTCCGCTCTCGAGAGCCGACCAGCAGCGCTACCAACAGCACCTGCAGCGCACCCAGCAGCGCGACCAACGCGACGCAGGTCAGCCGAGCACGCCGCGCAACCGCTCTCCCGCGCGCGTCCCGACAGGCGACAGAGCGGTGTACGGCGGGGGCGCCGCCTACCACCGTGGCCCCATTGGTGCCAGGCCCGCGGCGGCAGGGGCAGCCGCCTCCAGCTACGGCCACGTCCCCCACGCCAGGGTGCACCCAGCGGTCGTCGGCTACCCGCGCGCACTCGAGCAGGCTCCCCCACGGGCCACCTCGCCCGCGCCAGGGTCCACGCGCGCCTGGGGCCATTACCCAGGCCGCCACGACAGCACCGCCAGAAACCAGTCCGCAGCGGCACCCCTTGCGGCTTCAGCCCAGGGGGCTGCACCAAGCCGCGGCAGGACAGGGCGCCCCGCAGGATGGCGCGAGGCGAACGTGCGCGCCTGGCAACCGCGCCAACACACGCCCCCGCCAAACGTAGCCGCAGCGCAGCGCCCTGCCCAGGCAAAGCCCGCCCCCCCTGAGCGCGAGCGGCAGCCGCTCGTCCCGCTCGTCCTCACGCACACCCAGGCACACCACAGCGCCTCCCCGCGGCACAGCGAGGGTAGTGCCCACCGCGTCAGCCCCCGGCCTGTCGCCGCCGACCCTGACCAGGCTGCAGCCTCGGCGGCGGGCGGCACAGGCGGCTCCCGCCCGCCCAGCCCAGCACCCAGCGCAGCGCCGATCCGCTCCCCGAGCAGGGCGGACTCTGCGCGCGCCAACGCCCAGGCGGCCTCGCCACGTGACCGCCACACGGGCGGGCGCGTTCCGCGCAGCCGGCCCAGCAGCCGCCACCGCTCGCGCAAGCCCCCTGGGAGTTCCACGAGCTCGCCGCCCCGCGAGACTCAGGCTGACGCCCAAGCCCCCGAGGTGGTGCCACGTTTCGGTGCCGGCGCCAAAGACCCTAACGAGGTCGACCTCGAGCCGACGCCGTCCACGGACCAGGAGCTGCCACCGCCCACCCGCGACGTCGCCCCCGACGAGGCGCCGACCTTCGACCCCTTCAAGCACAAGTACTCCGTCAAGGACCTCGCGGCGGGCTTCGGCGGCGGCTCACCGCTGTCTCCTCAGAGCCACGGCGGCGCCCCCGCCACCTCTGCCGCTGCCGCGGCAGCGGCGGCCCCGCGTGGAGTCAGCCCAGTCCGCAACGCGAGCCTCACGGCAGCGGGCTCAACGCATCCGGAGGCACGTGCTCACGGCGTGACCGCGCCGCTCGCCGTTCGTCCCAGCTAGTGGCTTGCCGCGCTGGCAGGGCGTTTTGCGCCGCCGCTGCCACTGGGGCACCGCCGCCGAGGCGAGCGCTCGGTGGGCGCACAGAAACAGCTGTTCCACTGGTGCTGCTCATCACGGCACTTGACGGGGCGGGCGCGCGCCCGCAGGAACGGACCAGCGCGTTTGTCGCATGTGCGCAGTACCGCGCGTCGCGGCTGCGCCGCGTCCCTGCGCGCGCGCTGCGCCGCTGCCGCGCCGCGCTGCCGCCGCTGGTTTGCTTTTGCTCTTGCGCTCGGCAGGATGGATCGAGGAGTCGCCTCCCTCTCCCCCTGCTGCCGTCTCACCTTTCCTCCCTCCGTCCCCCACGGTACAGGAGTGAGGAGGTTTTTTCGAGGCAGTTTTGCCGATGTTTATGAACCCCCCCCGGCGCAGCGTCAACCATGCCTTGCCTACACTTTTGGCCCGACGGCGGCTTCGGCCCCGTCCAAGCCAATCTGCTGCGACGCCATGAGCTCCTACTGTGGCCAAGCCTCCTACCTGGGTGACGGCCAGGCCGCCCTCCACCGTGCGGGGCGTGCTAAGCCCAGCTCCACCGACGGAGATGGGCCAGGTCGCTCCATCCACCTCGTCAGCCTCAACATCACGAGTCTTCCAGCGAACTGGCCAACCATCACCGCCCTAGGTGTCGACCACAACGCCGCAGTCATAGCGCTGCAGGAGACCCGTCATGCCAAGCCTACCAGGCAAGCCATCGCCACCAACGCCGCCAATCCACACCACGGAGGATACCAGGACAGTCTGGGACCTGACCTGGACCTGGCGCGTGCCCAGCGCAAAGCTGCTCACGGTGGCACGGACCACACGGTCGAGGGCAACACCGGCGCCTCGGGCGGGGTTGCCATCCTCTCTAGGACGCCATCGTCGACTCCACCGTCGACGACATTGCGACCTGTATCGCCACCCTCAAGGCCAAGAAACGATGGCACGAGGCCTTCCTCCCGCTCTGCACCCAGCACCGCCGCAGGCGGCGACGAAACAACCACGGGCCCGCTGGGATCTACATTGCGAGCCTCTACGGGGTCGCTGGAGGGGACAGCACCGATTTGTTTCGGCTTGCTGACTGCGCCGCCGCGAGGGTCGGCTAAGCCCCGTATTTCATTTGCATGGACGCCAACACGAACATCGACGACAATCCACACCTGCTGCACATGATGCAGCACGGATGGTTTAACGTCGCTGAAGGCACACCAGACCACACCATGCACACATATGGCAATATCCCTGACTGGGACCGCGTCACCAAGTGCCCCCGCACTTCGCGCATCGATTATATCATCGCCAACCAAGCAGCGCGATCCCTTGTCACCGACTTCTGCTATCTGCGTGACTTGCCAGCGAAGTCCCATGTTGGCCTGCAGGTCACACTCGACCTTAGCCGCCTCGACCACACGGCCCCACGCCTTCTGGCCCCCACGCCTTACCCTCCTAACGACGGAGCTCATGAGGACCACGAACTTCAGGCATCAGGGACCCTCATCGCAGGGCGATACAATGACCGCATGGAGCAGGCTGACACACGCGACGATGTGGAACGCATGTTCGCCCTGGCAAACGAGGCCAGCCATGAGTACCATCTTACCCGGCTGCGGGACCTGCCGCCCCCACCGCCAGACCACCCAAAAAAGAAGGCCCCCACCATGCACGGGCTCACACCCACGTTCGAGGAGCGACCCGCTGTCCCCCGCGCCTTTCCCACCTACGGAGCTTCCACGATTCACATGAACCGCCTTCGCAAGCTCCATCGGCAACTTTGCGAGCTTCGCTTCATCGGACTGCACCATCATATTGACTGCCGTGCTATCCCGCCGCACCTGGCGCAACGCATCGACTGCACGTGGGCCGCGGCCCGCCTTCTCTGCCACAAGCTGCGCCCCACGGCCCTCCTGGCTTTTCCTGACGCCTGGGCCCCCGACGTGCCAGCGCCACGCGGAGAGCAGCTCGATCGTCTGATCCAAAATCTAGACTCGGAGCTGGCGCGACGTGCAAATCGAGCCAAAGCTGAACGCATCAAGATCTGGTCTGAGGGCGTCCGCGAGCCAAGCGGGCGAAAGGCGGCCATATACGCGCGAGCTGCCGACTGCTCGCCCACGGCGTATCTCCGCACGCCTACCACTCCCGACGATGCACAGCTCCACTGCGACACCACCGCCTTCAGCCCTGACCAAGCTAGCACGGACGACAGTGACGCCGACACCGACGCCGGCGGCTTCAGCCCCGGCGACGATAGCTCGCCCGACACGGACAACGACGACGGCCCCATTCGTGGCCCACCACCAGCCCAGGTTCCCGACGCCCTCCCCGCCAACGCTTTTTTTTATTATTTTTTTTTTTTTTGTTTTTTTGTTTTTTTTTCTTGGTTCCTTTTTTATATTTTTTTGTTTTTTTTTTTTTTTTTTTATTTTCTTTTTTTTTTTTTGTTTTTCTTTTTTTTCTTTTTTTATTTTTGCGTTTTTTTCTCTTTTTTTTATGTTTTCTTTTTTCTTTTGTTTTTTCTAATTCGCGCGCTTGTTTATTGTTGCCAACACCAAAGACATGCTTAAGCTCATGGTCGACACCTGGGAGCCCATCTTGGGCAGGTACCGCGCTCGCGCGGGCCATGACGCCGAAGCTATGCCGACGTGGGCGGACTTCTACGACGAATACGCCAAGAGCTGCCTACGCCATCACCAGCAGCCCCCTTCCACCTCACCGACGACCAACTCATCCACTTCATTCGCACCCGTTCACCGCGCCGCGCGGGGGGACTCGACGGCTGGACGACCAAGGAGGCAAAGGAGTTACCCGACGACATCCTTCGCCTCTTCGCCAGCGTCTTACGTGCTATGCACCGCACTGGCACCATCCCCGAGCCCCTCCTGCACGTGCCAAACCCGTGCCTCCGAAAAGGCCGAGGGGAACTCCCGACGGACCAACGACTTCTCTCGGTTCTTTTCGTGTGGATGTATGCGTGGGAAGCGCCGGCCTACCGTAGCCTCACGACCTGGCGGCAAGGATGGACCCATGCCACGAGCTTCGGCGCTGTTCCCAAAGCCACCATTGGGGATGTCAGCACCTCTCTCGCCCTGCGCATCGAACACGCCAGGGCTTTACTCCTCCCCTTAGCTGGAGCTGCCCTTGACCGACAGAAGTGCTTCGACTACCTCATCACGGACATCTGTCTAAACCTTGCGTTGCACGCGGGGTGCCCTCAAGACATCGTTACTGTCCGCCGAAATTTCTACAGACACCACAAACGCTACATCCGCATGAACGGAGCGTACTCCAAGGACCTGGCCAGGACAAACGGTCACCTCCAGGGCAGCTCGTGGTCCCTGGATGACATCAAGCTGCTCATGTGCGTGTGGACAAAGAGGCAGCACCGATACGTTCCTCGATCACTCAGCACTACCTTCGTTGACGACAGCAACTCCACAACCCACACCGCTTCTGAGCTGCAGAAATCTCTCGACGAAACCGCCAAGTTTGACCGATTCTCAGGTCAACGCATTCACCCTGGTAAAGTGGCAGGGTGGGCGCTCACAGACGAGCTTCACGCCGCCGTTACCCAGCTCACGCTGGCGGATCGCCCCCTATGTGTGGTCGATTCCTTCAAGCTCGTCGGGGGTTACATCAACGCTGAGGCAGCGCCGGCTCCAGCCGCGCTTAACCTCACGGCCACCGCAGACGCCCGTGTACGGAGGGCGACTATTCGCCTGCCGCGCATTGGCAAGCTCCCGTCGCCGATGCTTATCAAGGCGCGGCACGCCCGATCCCTGGCTGCCAGCGTCTGCACCACGGGCACCGACATTCTAGCACCATCAGGCCCAGCCAAGACTGCCTACAACCACGCCCTCAAGGCGGCTATCCGCCCCAAGGGGAACAAGTGGGTCGAGTTCTGGACTCTCATGGCCGTGTGCGTGCCGGGACACGCCCTAGAGATCGACGCCATCACGCAGCGTGAAGCATTCCTGTGCCTGCGGCGTCAGGTTAACCGCGACGTCACACTCTGCGGGCTCGCCAGAGACCTCCAACACCACGTCCAGACCCTGTTTGGCGGAGGACCCGTCGGGCGACTCGCCCAGTCGCTCCAGCAGCTCCGATGGACCTGGCCCACATTCGGCATCATGTACGATGACTGGGGCTGCCCGATCAGCTGGCTGAATCTACCCCAAAACGCCTTCCTGCACATGCTGCGGGCCTCACAACGCAGGGCATTTCTGCGGAAGATCAAGCCACGGCGACACGACCTTGGCTACCTCGCCTCGGTCAGACAGGGCCTTGACCTATTCGCCAGCACGTGGCTCGCGCGAACCAAAGGAGCAGCCAAATGCACTGCCTGGCAGCTGGCGCTCCTCCTGAACTACCTGTCGGGCGGGGACCACACCAAACAGCGACGATCCCGATCCAACACGTCGGCAGACCCCAGCCCCATGTGCCGCTACTGCGACGAGGAAGAGGAAACTCAGGAGCACACTGTCCGCGACTGTAAGTGCTGGGCCCGAGAAAGAGTTCCTCTCACCACCCTCATCAATGACGACCAGTGGGCCCGTCTTCCGCCGCACACAAGACACTGCGGGCTCTTCGACGAAGACCCAGCCCTCCTCGACCTGCAGGCCGACCTCGCGAGGGACCCGCTGCCACAGCCCATCCCGCGGCCCCCCCTGAGGGTGATCCTGCGGCTTCAGCCCAGGACACCTACACCACCTACCTTGACAACGACACTGGATGGACATGGGTCTATGCTGCCACGGACGGTGCGTGCACCAACCAAGCCATCCACTCCTAGCACGAGCGGGCTACGGCGTCTACTACGGCATCGACCACCGCATGAACTACAGTGCACGCGTTCACGGCCTAACGCAGAACGCCCAGGTTGCGGAGACCCTTGCCATCGTCCACCTTACGGCGTGTGCCGAACGGCCCGTGCACGTCTTCGTGGACAACCAGGCGGTGGTCGATGGGTTCCAAAGCATCATCGACGGACATCCAGCGCCGCAGGGCACGCACGCGGAGCTCTGGGCAATGATTCACCGATGTGTCATGGCCAAGCCCGACATGTTTCGCGTCGAAAAAGTCGCCAGCCACCTGGGAGACCTGGGCATCGACCTTGGGCTCATCGGGCCCATCGCGGAGGAGTTCAACCGTCAGGCCGACGCCCTTGCCACAGCGGCGGCACGCACGCACAACCTCCCCGACGACATCGTTGAAGCTGCCAAAACACGACATCGCCAAGCGACCGTGCTTCACGGGGTCGCTGTCGCCATCTACGAGCGCAGACACCGTGCTCTGCCGCTCCCACACCGCAGGGCTGGGTTTACAGCGGCTGAACTCAGCAAAATGGAACCGAACCCCCTGCTGTCGGATCAGGCACCACCCGCGGCTGGACCAGACATCCCGCAGAACCCGGACGAGCTCTGGGCCGAGGCCCAACGGGCGATGTACGACGAACAGGAGGACGACCCGTTCGGCTTCGGCGGGGGACTAGACTTCCTGGACGACGGGCCAGCCAGCGCCAACCTTGCCCCGTCGGGCATCCGCACGACGCCCACCTCGACTCCGCCACCGAGAGCGGCACCGCACCCACTTGATGACGTCGCTCACCTCCAAGACGCCGACGAGGACTTTTATGATCCCCTCGGATTGGGTGGCAGCATAGACGACGTCCCGCCGACACCCCACGCTGCCGACGATGCCGCTTCATCGAGTCGCACCCGGTCACGCGGCCGACCTCTGAGCCCTCGCACGGCATCATGATTGGTCCCTCCGTGCCACCAACCCCGTCCCCCCACCGGCGCCAGCCCGCGGGGGCGGCTTCAGCCCCCCCGCAGGGCACTGAGCCAGTCAGGCCGTCGCGCCCCGTCCACGCTCCTACTGTTGCAGGCTGCGAGGCTGCGGCTCATCCGTCCTCATGGGGCGTGGCCCCAGCGGCTTCAGCCCTGGGACCGCGCGACGCCCTCCAGTCGCCTCGCCACGGCGACGGCCGCCAGCGCACGGACCGCCGCACCGCGCTGGTCCACCACCTGGCCAGGCGCACTGATGACCTCGTCCCCGCCGCGAGGCCCGCGGCCGCGGGCACAGAGCAGCCGCCCCGCACCGACCGCGAAGCCGAGCTGTCCCAGTCTATGGCCGCTCTCCAGCAGAGGTGCGCAGCTCTCGCCGCCGACCTTGCCGCTGCCCAAGCCCGTCAAGGCCCTTTGCTCCAGCGCCTCCACCGCGCCGGTCGTGCCTTCGCCGAGCTGCTTACACCCCCGCCCGATGGTGCTGCGCCGCCACTCACCCTCCATGCTATGCTGTCATCGCTTCGCGGCGCTCCGCCTGGAGCCCCGCGCTAATCTCCGCCATTCTGCCTGCCCGTGTGCACGCGTGGCCCCGCGTCCACGGTGTCAGGGCGCGGGGGCGGGGGGTGCCCCGTCCCTGCGCGCCGCGCTGCGGCCAAGCGCCCAACTGGCGGTCTGCCAAGCCGCCTAGCCACGTGTCCGCACGTCGCCTTTCTTGTTGGGGCCTTCTTCGTCACGCGGTCTGACACGTGAGATCTTCACAGTCTGTCCGCCGTCCGTAGCTTCAGACGCAATGCGCCGGGGGAGGGGGTCTGTTGCCCGCCCTCGTATCTTAAGGCTGCACCGCCGCTAATAGTGTCTTGCGGGTTGTCGCACCGCAGTGCGCCTCGCGGACGGACCCTGGTCCGCCTACTTGTCCGGTCTCTCTCTCTCTCTCTCTCTCTCTCTCTCTCTCTCTCTCTCTCTCTCTCTTCCCGCCCCTACCAGGACGCTGGATTTGCCTAGAGTGCCGATTCCAATGCTGCCAGTATTGTGCTGCCCGCCGCAACACGCAGCTCGGCACCTCGGGTCAACCGACGTGCCCGGACTGCTCCCTCAGCGGACTGCGTGCACCTATGGACTGGTCCACGGACTACTCTTGCAACAGCTGGACGTGCGTGTACGCACCGACGACCAGGGGCCGCTGACCACATGTGCATCTCCAGCAGATGCACGCATCCGCCTCGTCCCACCGCCCCACAGCCTGTCCGACGTACAGTGCAAAGCGATTGCACCTTCAGCACTTCCCTCTTTTTCCCGCCAATACGGCCAACGCGCCAGAGCCAGCACGGACCTCATGGAGCCCCCCCGAGCGCATTCAGGCCCCGGGGGGGAGCCTCCGCAACCAGGCCAAGCAGGATACCAGGGCCAATGGTATCTACCACCGAGGCCGCGTCGCGTCCCCAAGAAGGGATTGCCCGACGGCACGAGGCGGCCACCAGGGTTCACAGGGACGGGGATGCCTGAAGACCCGTCTCCCGACCAACCGCTGTGGAAGGAAGGCTACGTGCTCTTCGGCCCGCACCAGGCCTTCAAGGAGGATTTCATCTTCAACAAAGCGGTGCGCCGACCTTACTCCCTAGCCATCACCAACATGCACAGGGATCGTGTCACAGTCAGGACCGTCTGCGAGTCGATCGCCGAGCGCATCCACACCACCCGCACGCGCTGGCGAGATGTGGTACTGTACTGGGATGCCGAGGGCGGCCCTGGGCCTCAAGCTCTCGACTACGACATGCGCCTCTGTGACGCCATGGTGAGTCGTGCAACGACCGAAGCCGAGTTGAACCACGACCGCAGCAACCGTGGTAGCTTCTGTCTCTATGGACCAGCGCACCAGCGGGCTGTGAACATCACGGTGCTCCCCGAGCCGCAGAACATTGACTTCGTGGAGCATGTACGGCGCTACTCACCTGACGGGGAGACTTACACAGACCATGCCTTCGAGCACGTCTACCAGGGCTGGCGGCGGCCCGACGTGCCGCCCATCCTCCCCGACACCCGCCCGCTCTCGAGAGCCGACCAGCAGCGCTACCAGCAGCACCAGCAGCGCACCCAGCAGCGCGACCAACGCGACGCTGGTCAGCCGAGCACGCCACGCAACCGCTCTCCCGCGCCCGTCCCGACAGGCGACAGAGCGGTGTACGGCGGGGGCGCCGCCTACCACCGTGGCCCCATTGGTGCCAGGCCCGCGGCGGCAGGGGCAGCCGCCTCCAGCTACGGCCACGTCCCCCGCGCCAGGGTGCACCCAGCGGTCGTCGGCTACCCGCGCGCACTCGGGCAGGCTTCCCCACGGGCCACCTCGCCCGCGCCAGGGTCCACGCGCGCCTGGGGCCATTACCCAGGCCGCCACGACAGCACCGCCAGCAACCAGTCCGCAGCGGCACCCCCTGCGGCTTCAGCCCAGGGGGCTGCGCCAAGCCGCGGCAGGACAGGGCGCCCCGCAGGATGGCGCGAGGCGAACGCGCGCGCCTGGCAACCGCGCCAACACACGCCCCCGCCAAACGTGGCCGCAGCGCAGCGCCCTGCCCAGGCAAAGCCCGCCCCCCCTGAGCGCGAGCGGCAGCCGCTCGTCCCGCTCGTCCTCACGCACACCCAGGCACACCGCAGCGCCTCCCCGCGGCACAGCGAGGGTAGTGCCTACCGCGTCAGCCCCCGGCCTGACGCCGCCGACCCTGACCAGGCTGCAGCCTCGGCGGCGGGCGGCACAGGCGGCTCCCGCCCGCTCAGCCCAGCACCCAGCGCAGCGCCGATCCGCTCCCCCAGCAGGGCGGACTCTGCGCGCGCCAACGCCCAGGCGGCCTCGCCACGTGACCGCCGCACGGGCGGGCGCGTCCCGCGCAGCCGGCCCAGCAGCCGCCACAGCTCGCGCAAGCCCCCTGGGAGTTCCACGAGCTCGCCGCCCCGCGAGACTCAGGCTGACGCCCAAGCCCCCGAGGTGGTGCCACGTTTCGGTGCCGGCGCCAAAGACCCTAGCGAGGTCGACCTCGAGCCGACGCCGTCCACGGACCAGGAGCTGCCACCGCCACCCGCGTCGTCGCCCCCGACGAGGCGCCGACCTTCGACCCCTTCAAGCACAAGTACTCCGTCAAGGACCTCGCGGCGGGCTTCGGCGGCGGCTCACCGCTGTCTCCTCAGAGCCACGGCGGCGCCCCCGCCACCTCTGCCGCCGCCGCGGCAGCGGCGGCCCCGCGTGGAGTCAGCCCTGTCCGCAACGCGAGCCTCACGGCAGCGGGCATGGACGAGGCTCAGCGCCAGGCCACCGACCGCGCCGCTCGCCACGCCCAGCTAGTGGCTGACGCGCTGGCAGGGCGTGCGCCGCCGCAGCCACAGGGCCCACCGCCAGAGGCGAGCGCGGAGGGCGCACACGAACAAGCTGTTCCAGCTGATGCTGCTCATCACGGCACTGACGGGGCGGGCGCGCCGCCGCAGGACGGACCAGCGGTGTCGCGTGCGCAGTATTCGCGCGCGCGCTGCGCCGCTGCCGCGCCGCGCTGCCGCCGTTGGTTTGCTTTTGCTCTTGCGCTCGGCAGGATGGATCGAGGAGTCGCCTCCCTCTCCCCCTGCTGCCGTCTCACCTTTCCTCCCTCCGTCCCCCACGGTACAGGAGTGAGGAGGTTTTTTCGAGGCAGTTTTGCCGATGTTTATGAACCCCCCCCGGCGCAGCGTCGACCATGCCTTGCCTACACTTTTGGCCCGACGGCGGCTTCAGCCCCGTCCAAGCCAATCTGCTGCGACGCCATGAGCTCCTACTGGTCAGCCTCCTACCTGGGTGACGGCCAGGCCGCCCTCCACCGTGCGGGGCGTGCTAACCCCAGCTCCACCGACGGAGATGGGCCAGGTCGCTCCATCCACCTCGTCAGCCTCAACATCACGAGTCTTCCAGCGAACTGGCCAACCATTACCGCCCTAGGTGTCGACCACAACGCCACAGTCATAGCGCTGCAGGAGACCCGTCATGCCAAGCCTACCAGGCAAGCCATCGCCACCAACGCCGCCAATCCACACCACGGAGGATACCAGGCCAGTCTGGGACCTGACCTGGACCTGGCGCGTGCCCAGCGCAAAGCTGCCCACGGTGGCACGGACCACACGGTCGAGGGCAACACCGGCGCCTCGGGCGGGGTTGCCATCCTCTCTAAGGACGCCATCGTCGACTCCACCGTCGACGACATGGCGACCTGTATCGCCACCCTCAAGGCCAAGAAACGATGGCACGAGGTCTCCCTCCCGCTCTGCACCCAGCACCGCCGCAGGCGGCGACGAAACAACCACGGTCCCGCTGGGATCTACATTGCGAGCCTCTACGGGGTCGCTGGAGGGGACAGCACCGATATATTTCGGCTTGCTGATTGCGCCGCCGCGAGGGTCGGCTCAGCCCCTTATTTCATTTGTATGGACGCCAACACGAACATCGACGACAATCCACACCTGCTGCACATGATGCAGCACGGATGGTCCAACGTCGCTGAAGGCACACCAGACCACACCATGCACACATATGGCAATATCCCTGACTGGGACCGCGTCACCTAGTGCCCCCGCACTTCGCGCATCGACTATGTCATCGCCAACCAAGCTGCGCGATCCCTTGTCACCGACTTCTGCTATCTGCGTGACTTGCCAGCGAAGTCCCATGTTGGCCTGCAGGTCACACTCGACCTAAGCCGCCTCGATCACACGGCCCCACGCCTTATGGCCCCCACGCCATACCCTCCAAACGACGGAGCTCATGAGGACCACGAACTCCAGGCACTAGGGACCCACATCGCCGGACGATACCACGACCGCATGGAGCAGGCTGACGCACGCGACGATGTGGAACGCATGTTCGCCCTGGCGAACGAGGCCAGCCATGAGTACCATCTCACCCGGCTGCGGGACCTGCCGCCCCCACCGCCAGACCACCCAAAAAAGAAGGCCCCTACCATGCACGGGCTCACACCCACGTTCGAGGAGCGGCCCGCCGTCCCCCGCGCCTTTCCCACCTACGGAGCTTCCACGATTCACATGAACCACCTTCGCAAGCTCCATCGGCAACTTTGCGAGCTTCGCTTCATCGGACTGCACCATCATATAGACTGCCGTGCTATCCCGCCGCACCTGGCGCAACGCATCGACTGCACGTGGGCCGCGGCCCGCCTTCTCTGCCACAAGCTGCGCCCCGCGGCCCTCCTGGCTTTTCCCGACGCCTGGGCCCCCGACGTGCCAGCGCCACGCGGAGAGCAGCTCGATCGTCTGATCCAAAATCTAGACTCGGAGCTGGCGCGACGTGCAAGCCGAGCCAAAGCTGAACGCATCAAGATCTGGTCTGAGGGCGTCCGCGAGCCAAGCGGGCGAAAGGCGGCCATATACGCACGGGCTGCCGACTGCTCGCCCACGGCGTATCTCCGCACGCCTACCGCTCCCGACGATGCACAGCTCCACTGCGACATCACCGCCTTCAACCCTGACCAAGCTAGCACGGACGACAGTGACGCCGACACCGACGCCGGCGGCTTCAGCCCCGGCGACGGTAGCTCGCCCGACACGGACAACGACGACGGCCCCATTCGTGGCTCACTACCAGCCCAGGTTCCCGACGCCCTCCCCGCCAACGCTATCGTTGCCAACGCCAAAGACATGCTCAAGCTCATGGTCGACACCTGGGAGCCCATCCTGGGCACGTACCGCGCTCGCGCGGGCCATGACGCCGAAGCTATGCCGACGTGGGCGGACTTCTACGACGAATACCGCCACGAGCTGCCTACGCCATCACCAGCAGCCCCCTTCCACCTTACCGACGACCAACTCATCCACTTCATTCGCGCCCGTTCACCGCGCCGCGCGGGGGGACTCGACGGCTGGACGACCAAGGAGGCAAAGGAGTTACCCGACGACATCCTTCGCCTCTTCGCCAGCGTCTTACGTGCTATGCAACGCACTGGCAACATCCCCGAGCCCCTCCTGCACGTGCCAAACCCGTGCCTCCGAAAAGGCCGAGGGGAACTCCCGACGGACCAACGGCTTCTTTCGGTTCTTTCCGTGTGGATGTATGCGTGGGAGGCGCCGGCCTACCGTAGCCTCACGACCTGGCGGCAAGGGTGGACCCATGCCACGAGCTTCGGCGCCGTTCCCAAAGCCACCATTGGGGATGTCAGCACTTCTCTCGCCCTGCGCATCGAACACGCCAGGACTTTACTCCTCCCCTTAGCTGGAGCAGCCCTTGACCGACAGAAGTGCTTCGACTACCTCATCACGGAAATCTGTCTAAACCTTGCGCTGCACGCGGGGTGCCCACAAGACATCGTTACTGTCCGCCGAAACTTCTACAGACACCACAAACGCTACATCCGCATGAACGGAGCGTACTCCAGGGACTTGGCCAGGACAAACGGCCACCTCCAGGGCAGCTCGTGGTCCCTGGATGACATCAAGCTGCTCATGTGCGTGTGGACAAAGAGGCAGCACCGATACGTTCCTCGATCACTCAGCACTACCTTCGTTGACGACAGCAACTCCACTACCCACCCCGCTCCTGAGCTGCAGAAATCTCTCGACGAAACCGCCAAGTTTGACCGATTCTCCGGTCAACGCATTCACCCTGGTAAAGTGGCAGGGTGGGCGCTCACCGATGAGCTGCACGCCGCCGTCACCCAGCTCACACTGGCGGATCGCCCCCTCCGAGTGTCGATTCCTTCAAGCTCGTCGGGAGTTACATCAACGCCGAGGCAGCGCCGGCTCCAGCCGCGCTTAACCTCACGGCCACCGCAGACGCCCGTGTGCGGAGGGCGACTATCCGCCTGCCGCGCATTGGCAAGCTCCGTCGCCGATGCTTATCAAGGCGCGGCACGCCCGATCCCTGGCCGCCAGCGTCTGCACCACGGGCACCGACATCCAAGCACCATCAGGCCCAGCCAAGACTGCCTACAACCACGCCCTCAAGGCGGCTATCCGCCCCAAGGGGAACAAGCGGGTCGAGTTCTGGACTCTCATGGCCGTGTGCGTGCCGGGACACGCCCTTGAGATTGACGCCATCACGCAGCGTGAAGCATTCCTGTGCCTGCGGCGTCAGGTTAACCGCGACGTCACACTCTGCGGGCTCGCCAGAGACCTCCAACACCACGTCCAGACCCTGTTTGGTGGAGGACCCGTCGGGCGACTCGTCCAGTCGCTCCAGCAGCTCCGATGGACCTGGCCCACATTTGGCATCATGTACGATGACTGGGGCTGCCCGATCAGCTGGCTGAATCTACCACAAAACGCCTTCCTGCACATGCTGCGGGCCTCACAACGCAGGGCATTTCTGCGGAAGATCAAGCCACGGCGACACGACCTTGGCTACCTCGCCTCGGTCAGACAGGGCCTTGACCTCTTCGCCAGCACGTGGCGCGCGCGAACCAAAGGAGCAGCCAAATGCACTGCCTGGCAGCTGGCGCTCCTCCTGAACTACCTGTCGGGCGGGGACCACACCCAACAGCGACGATCCCGATCCAACACGTCGGCAGACCCCAGCCCCATGTGCCGCTACTGCGACGAGGAAGAGGAAACTCAGGAGCACACTGTCCGCGACTGTAAGTGCTGGGCCCGAGAAAGAGTTCCTCTCACCACCCTCATCAGTGACGACCAGTGGGTCCGTCTTCCGCCGCACACAAGACACTGCGGGCT
>CAUYUJ010014511.1:0-45000 GCA_963575745.1 Prorocentrum cordatum
TCATCATCATCATCACATCATCATCATCATCATCATCAGCAGCATCATCATCATCATCATCAGCATCAGCATCAGCATCAGCATCAGCATCAGCATCAGCATCAGCATCAGCATCACCATCATCCTCATCCTCATCATCATCATCCGCATCATCATCATCATCAACAACATCATCGTCATCATCATCATCATCATCAACATCAGCATCATCATAATCAGCATCAACATCATCATCATCATCAGCACAATCAGCATCCTCACCAGCACCATCATCATCATAACCAGCATCATCGGCATCGTCATCATCACTATCGTCATCCTCTTCACCATCATCATCCGCATCCGCGCCATCATCATCAGCATCAGCATCAACATCAGCGTTATCATCATCATCATTATCATCATCATCATCATCAGCATCATAATCATCATCATCATAATCAGCATCATCACCAGCATCATCCGCATCATCATCATCATCATCATCATCATCATCATCATAACCCTACTCATCATCATGACCACCATCATCAGAATCAGCATCATCAGCAACATCATGAGCTGAATGTTGATCATCATCAGCAGCATCAGCATCATCAGCATCAGCACAGTCCTCATCATAATCAACTCCATCAAACTCATCACCATCATCAGCAGCATCATCAGCAGCATCACAATCTTCAGCTGCATCATCAGCATCATCATCATCATCAGCAGCATCGGCATCATCATCAGCATCGCAACCATCACCACCACAATCATCCTCATCATCATTATCATCAGCACAATCCTCATTATCATTCTCACCCTCATCATCATCAGTTACATCATCGTCATCAGCATCCTCATCCTCCTCCTCGTCCTCACCCACATCCCCCCTGCTCCCTCCCTCCCTCCAACCAATCCCCTCGCCCTTCCTTCCTTGCTTCCTCCTCCCTGCTCCTCCTCCTCCTCCTCCTCCCCCTCCTCCTCTTCCTTCTCCATCGTCTCCTCCTCCTCCTTCTCCTCCTCCTCCTCCCCACACTCCTCCTCCTCCTCCTCCTCCTCCTCCTCCTCCTCTCCTCCTCCTCCTCCGCCTCCGCCTCCGCCTCCTCCTCCTCCTACCTCCTCCTCCTCCTCCTCCTCCTCCTCCTCCCGCCTCCTCCTCCTCCTCCTCCTCCTCCTCCTCCTCCTCCTCCTCCTCCTCCCCGTCCTCCTCCTCCTCCTCCTCCTCCTCCTCCTCCTCCTCCTCCTCCTCGTCAGCAGGGAGGACCATTCTGCCATCTGCTACGCTCTGGAGAGCGCGAGTCGCGTCGCCCCCCGCGTTGTGGAGATGGTCAACGAGTGCCCCCCGAAATTTCGGGAGTGCTGTCGGCATTGTAGGGCGATTGTTTCCTGCCCTCCGCATCTCGTGGGGAGGGCGTCCTGTTGCGGCTGACTTTGCTGTGTCGCTGAACAGGGCTCCGGTCAGGAGTCTTAGTGTTGGGGTTGATGTGGGCGTTACGGCAGCGGTCGCCGTGCTTGCATGTTTGCTTCGGGTCTGCGTAGAAGGTGCATGCTGGTGTGTGGGGGTATGTGCAACGCTTTTTCTTGGGACAGGATCCTGTCTTGGCGAAAGCAAAGCAAAAGTTCTGTCGTGGCTTGTCTTTCGTCGTTGGTCAGGTGACGCGAGCAGTAGAGGATCGTCTGTCGCGGTAGTTACGGGTGGTGGTCGGAGGAGGTCGTGTGGAACCCGTGTGGAGCATTTTGCACATTTCCCCATTCTTGCATTTGCCCGACCCGAACGCCGCGCAGAAAACACGGAATAGTGACTCCAATATTCTCGTGTTGGGTGGTTCGCGGCAGTCTCATAGCAGATTGTCCCAGTCTACGATGAACCGTTGTAGGTCGTCGTCCCGCATGCGTAGTAGTTGCAGGCGCTCGAAGTCGTGCAAAGTGTCGTCGGCTGCTGTGACTTTGTAGGACTGCAATATCGTCCAATAGATTTGTCTGCCTTTGAGCATGCGGCCGGCCTTGTGTTCCTGAACCGCAATGTTCCTAATGCGGTATCGGAGCTCAGAATTCAGGACAGCAGCGAGCCCAGCTGCGAGTTTGCAGTAGACGCTCTCGAAATCGCCGCTGTCTTGGAGGTCGTCGTAGGTCATTGTTGGTTGTTCTGCAAGGCAGAGGAATATGTAAGCCTTGGCAGGGCGCCCCGATGCACGGCCAAAGTTGTTGCGAACCGTCTGTTGCCACTCCTGTAGTTGCGTAATACGTGGCACTTGTGGTATACGTACGGTGTCGGACCCCTTGATAGGAGTAGTGTTGGTGGCAGAGACGCGTGCCAACGTCTGCGAAGGAACCGGTTGTGGTGGAGAAGGATCTCGCACAAGAGACACGTGACGTGTCTGAGCGGAAGCCGCGGCTGAAGCGGCTCCAGGCGAGGTGCGTCTTGTACGGTCTGTGCGGATGTCCCCATCGGCAGGCGTAGGAGCGTGGCGATGGTCTGGAGGTTGGTGGTGGATATCAGTGTTGCTGACGTGCGAAGTCAGTGTAGCTTCGTTGGTCGAAACGCCGAGCTGCATTCGTTGGGCACCCTGTTGAAGACCACGTATCTCGACGTTGGTATCGTGGGTCCGCTGGGAGTACCTGTCCAGCCTGTGCTCGAGGTCTTGGAGTCGTTGGTTGTGTCCTTATCGCTCTTGTTCCAAGCGGGCGAGCAATGAGTCGGCCCGTGCTGTTTCAGCGTCTCTCCCGGGAGATCTGGGTGAATCGTAACTGCATGTGGTCCGCCGCCTACTGTACCTCGGCCATGCGGGCGTCGAGGGAGGCGAAATCGTAAACCGAAGTCGGAGTGTTCAGCTGATCAGTCTGGGTCCGTACAACATGCAAGTCAGCCGGCGCAGCCCGTAACTTTGGGATATGTTCCTCGACCTGGGGAACTCGGTTCTCAAGCGTTGGCACACACGTCCTTCGAAAACTTCAAGACGGTGAATGAAAGCCGTCTCGGCACCATGCAGCTTACCATCTAACTCAGATGTGGGGGTGGTGTGCGCGGAGTGTATCTTAGCAGCGTGTTGTTGGACCTGGGTGCGAAGCGTATCCAAGTCATCACGTAGTCCGTAGATCCATGTACCTCCATAGGTGGGGTCTGCCGTACCATCAGGAGCTCATCGTGTAGTGTCCTGACAACAGCAGTCCCACTATCCCTGACGGTCACGAGTTGTGCCTCCATCCGTAGGAGGTAGTCGTGAAGCGTCTGGATCGTGCTGGAGTCGGCACCTCGGTGTGACTCCAGCTGGTCGACCTGGAGTTGGACTTGAGAGATGACCGATCGATCCTCGAGGATACTAGCTAGCATCGACCAAAGCAAGAGCTTGCTGAAACTCCTGTCTCACTGTGGCCGTCTGAGCGGCCAGACCCGATAACTGTTGGGTCGTGCCTGGTTCAACCTGGTCTCGAAGCTCCGCCAGATCGCAGACGGTGGGAGAGGATTGCGCAACAAGGTTGCGCAGCTGAGAGCCATGCCAGGAGCGCCGCTGTGAAAGGCTGCGGCTGGCGTCTCGAGTAGGAGAACGAATGCGATACTTCTCTGGGAACCTGTCGCTGAGACGTCCGGCCAGTGCGATTCTCTATGACCCACACATGCTCTGAGACAGAGACGTTTGTAGGCGACGGAGCCTTGGCCAAGCGGCGGTTGCGACCGACGCTGGTGTCAGCGAGCGTGGGTGGTGAGACAGTAGGCGTAGTGAAGCCAGGGTCGGCTCCGACGACAGACGCGACAACTGCGGGTGTAGCCGCCGACAGGTCGGACGCATCAGGCTCCGAGGGAGGCGAATCCAGCCGTTGTCGCGAAGGCCGTGGCGTGTGAGAGGGGGGCGGCGGAAACATCGGAGAATCAGGTAAACATTCCCCGAGGCCGCCGCAAGAGACGCGGCACTGCCGTCACCTGAGAGGGGGGAGATGGGTATCACAGTTTCTTGTGCCCTTTCCATGCTGTGATTGCTAGCATAAGCCGTCGAGGAGAACGCACGTTTGAAGGCAACACAAAGATGTTGTGGCGCCAAGCGGCGGAACCCAAGATGACGCGAATTTCAACAGCAAGAGCGGTTAAGAAAAGGCTGGTAACCTGTGAATGCAGGGAGACGGCCGAAGGGCAGCTCCTGAGCAGGATCCGTAGGTACAGGCTACCCGTTTTCTAGGCACTGCGCAACGAGCAGCGCCTCAAGGTAATCTTGCCAATACCTTGAGCCAGTACAGTTGCGGAGGGGATGTATTAGGGAAGTGAGCGGACTTCACACACACACACACACTCGTCCTTTCCCCCTCCTCTTTCTCCTCCTCCTCCGCCTCCTCCTCCTCCTCCGCCTCCTCCGCCTCCTCCTCCTCCTCCTCCGCCTCCCACTCCTCCTCCTCCTCCTCCTCCTCCTCCCCCTCCTCCTTCTCTTCCTCCTCCTCGTCCTCCTCCTCCTCCTCTTCATATTCCTCCTCCTCCTCCTCTTCCTCCTCAGCCTCCGCCTCCTCCTCCTCCCCCATCCGCCTCCTCCTCCCCTCCTCCTCCTCCTCCTCCTCCTCCTCCTCCTCCCCTTCCTCCTCCTCCTCCTCCTTCTCCTTTTCCTGCTCCTCCTCCTCCTCCCCCTCCTCCTCCCCCCCCGCCTTCTCCTCCTCCTCCCCCTCCTCCTCCTCCTCCTCTCCTCCTCCTCTCCTCCCCTCCCCCTCCCTCCTCCTCCTCCTCCTCCTCCTCCTCCTCCTCCTCCCCCTCCCCTCTCCCCCTCCTCCTCCTCCTCCTCCTCCTCCTCCTCTCCTCCTCCCACCTCCTCCTCCCCCTCCTCCCCCTCCTCCTCTTCCTCCTCCTCATGCTTCGTGTTCGGTTTCTTGGTATTATTAGTATTATAACTATGCTGATTCTTCTTCTTACTATTCTCGTTTTTATAATAATTCTCTACCTAGGCTCTGCCTAGAAGGGTTCTTACTCGGAAGCTGAAAGGGCTGGGCAGTGGGGCCCGCCCCGGGCGGTTCCCCCGGTATCAGCCCCGCGGTTCCCCCAGTCCCCTGGGAGCTTTAGCTTTAGCTTTAGCTGTAACATAACGTTACCTTAGCTTTAGCTTGGCTTTAGCTTAGCTTTAGCTTAGCTTTAGCTTAGCTTTAGCTTAGCTTTAGCTTAGCTTTAACTTGGCTTTAGCTTAGCTTTAGCTTAGCTTTAGCTTAGCTTTAGCTTAGCGTTACCTTAACTTTAGCTTGGTGTTAACCTAGCTTTACCTTAGATGTAGCTTATGTGTAGCTTAGCTTTAGCTTAACGTTAGCTTAGCTTTAGCTTAGCTTTAACTTAGTTTTAGCTTAGCTTTGGCGTAAATTAGCTTAGCTCCAGCTTAACTTTAGCTTACCTTTAGCTTAGCTTCAGCTCAGCTTTAGCTTAGATTTAGCTTAGCTTTAGCGTAGCTTCAGCTTTGCTTCAGCTTAGCTTTAGCTTAGCTTTAGCTTAGCTTTAGTTTAGCTTTAGCTTAGCTTCAGCTTAGCTTTAGCTTAGCTTTACTGTTACTACTAATGCTGCTTTCCTAGGGTCTCCACCTCCTAGGTAGGGTCACACCGGGATAATTATTAGTTGTTTTTCCGTTGGTATTGTTATTAGTCTTTTCTCCTTTGTACTAATATTATTAAGTATTGTTATCATTATTCCTCCTCTGCTCCTCCTCATCATCCCCCTCATACTCCCCCTCCTCCTCCTCCTCCCTCTCCTCCTTCTCCTCGTCATCATCATCATCAGCATTATCATCAGCATCATCAGCATCAGTAGCATCATCCTCAGCATCATCTTCATCCTCATCAGCATCCTCACCCTCATCCTCACCCTCATCATCATCAGCATCATCATCATCAGCATCATCATCATCATCAACAACATCATCATCATCATCGTCGTCATCATCATCGTCAGCATCATCATCATCATCATTATCATCATCACCACCATCATCATCATCATCATCGTCATCATGATCATCATCACCACCACCACAACCACCACCACCATCATCATCATCATCATCATCACCACCATCATCATCATCATCATCATCATCATCATCATCATCATCATCATCATCATCATCATCATCACCACCACCATCATCATCATCACCAGCAGCAGCAGCACTCTCATCTTCATCCTCATCCTCATCCTCATCCTCATCTTCATCCTCATCCTCATCCCATCCTCATCCTCATGCTCATCCTCATCCTCATCCTCATCCTCATCCTCATCATCATCCATCATCCATCATCATTATCATCATCATCATCATCATCATCATCATCATCATCATCATCATCATCATCCATCATCATCATTATCATCATCATCGTCATCATCATCATCATCACCCTCCATCATCATCATCATCATCATCATCATCAGCATCATCCTCATCCTCATCCTCATCCTCATCCTCATCCTCATCCTCATCATCCTCATCCTCATCCTCATCCTCATCCTCATCCTCATCCTCATCCTCATCCTCATCCTCCTCATCCATCCTCATCATCATCATCAGCATCATCATCATCATCATCATCACATCATCATCATCATCATCATCATCATCATCATCATCATCATCATCATCATCATCATCATCATCATCATCATCATCATCATCATCATCATCATCATCATCATCATCATCATCATCATCATCATCATCATCATCATCATCATCATCCGTCGCGGGGTACCGATACAGAACGATCGATAGATCGGAGGACCCCAATTCACGGCCGAGCCCCGATCGGGGGAGATGTGGGAGGGGACGGGGTAAGACAAAGGAGCGAGGCGGGGAGGAGGCAGGAAGGGGAACAGCAGAGGAAGGAGAGCGAGGCTGAGGAGGGCTGGGGGGGGGGGGAGGGAGGGTGTAGGAGGAAGGTGGGAGGGAGGGGAAAGGAGGAAAGAGGAAGGCGGAGGGGATGGAGGGGGAAAGAGGGGGGAACAAAGGAGCAGAGATGCGGACGGGGCAGGAGAGGGGAGGCGGAAATAGGGAGAGGGCTGAAGAGGGGAGGAGGAAGGAGGAGGAGGAGGCAAGAGGGGCCTCGTAACCCTTTTCGCCATGCCCGAGAGGCCGTGCTGCACCCAACGGCGCGGGCGTACCCAGGCCGGGCACCGAACCCACGCTGGACGTGCCTACGCGCCGACACAGCCTTCACAACGCACACCCGGCGGGCCCCCGCGGTCGAAGTCCCGCGTCGCCCGTCGCGCGCACGAGGGCAGGGCGGGCACGCGTGGCCCCCGCCGAACACGACGCACTTGCAGAGGACCCGCAGCGGGTGCCTGCCAGGACGGGCTGCTTCAAGGACATCGGGCTGCCCGTCGCTACAGACAACTTGTAAGGCCGGCGTCGGCAAGCCCATCTTCATGGCCTGCGCCGCGAGCACCATCCTCACGCTCCTCACCACGATGGGATTCGCTCACGGGCCATTCCACCAACCAGACGCCACGCGGCCCCGCGCCCTTGAGGGTTACGTCGATATCGTGGCCGACGTGGTCCAACACGTCCCTACCGCAAGGCGCTGCGCAACGCCCCCAGGTGGTGCACGCAGCCCGCGCATGACCAGGAGCGCATGTGTCACCGTAGTTCGCCGATCGCTCTCTGCATCTGGGCGGGGGGGTCCTCCAAGCACTCCTCACGCGCACCCACGTCCATGTCCAGCTGCACGCCGGATTGTCTGGGCACCACTCGACGCAGGGCACCCAAGACTGCGACACGGCAGTCCCCGCCGGCGCACCTGCAGCGAGGCGCCGCCGTAGCCGCCCCACGTACGCAGCGCTGCGACACGACCGCCGTGACGTCGCGCCTGGCTTCATGCTGCGGGTGGACCTCCATCGTTGCCCGCTGCTCCTCGGCCGCGCAATCGGCGAGCCTCACCGCCGCCTGAAATCGAGCAGTCCGCCACGGTTTCTTGCTCGCCGCCATTCCCCAGCCAAGCTCCGACGCCTCCACGCCCACCTGGCTTGCAAAGGGCTGTGGGGCGAGGCTCATCGCGTCCTCCTGCAACCTACAAACACTCCTCAGGCGTCTCGCACTGCAGCCCCGTCGCGCCGATGACGAGGGCAAGCAGCTGCCACCCGCGCGCAGTGCCCCTGATCGCCGTGAGGCCGCAAGGAGCCGCGGCCGCGGCAGCCGCGGGAGACGCCTCAACGGTCGCCCAAATGTGCGCGATCATCCGGAGCACCAGCTTGCGCGGCTCCAGGGAACGGTCACTTCGCCCGCCCGCATGCGCACCAGGGGCCACCTGCGGGCAGCATGGCCTCGCCAGCTGCCACCGTGAGCAGGCCCGCCCTTGCCGAAAGCGCAAGCGCCCATCACGGCCAGGCCCTCAAAATATCGAGACGAAGGCAGTAACGGTTTGAGCAAAACATGGTCTATGGCAGCATGGCCAGGGAGAAGGTGGGAGAGACTCGAACCAGAAGAATGCGGATACGGGAGAGAAGAAGAGGGGAAGAGTGATGAGGGAGGACAGCGGCAATGCGGAGGATGGAGGATAAGAATGAAGGCAATGAGCGCAGATGCCGTCAACCAAAATTACCAAAAGCAGGCTAAGCAAAGAGGGACCGGCCGCGCCAGACGTGGAACGCCACGCCCAGGTCGCCGCTGGCGTTGACAAGGAAGCGGCAGCAGCAGCGGCAACGGCGGGGCGCGCTGGGTGGACCCCGACACGCCGAGAAAGGAAAAGGCCGAAGAGTTATCCCCCGAGAAAGGGGCCAAGGCCTCTGGAGGCCTTGTCGAACTTCCTGAACTGCGCATCCTTGGTGGAAGCAGCCTGGGACGGCTCGTGGCACAAAGCCTATGGGGGCACTTGGGGCACCGCGGGGCAGCGCGAGGAATCCCGCACATCGAAAGTACCAGATCACATGCGTACGTTGCTTGATCACATGGCTTTAGCAGAAAACTCTGCCAGAGCCGCCGCATCCGCCACCTCGAGAGGGATTTCAGAAGAGAGGGGTGGGGCGGCGGGACTCCAGCCTCGGCGAGGGCCCAGTCTGCCTCCGCCGTGGCAGCAGCCTTCAAATGCCACGCGGCCCCGCCGAGGCCTCGGAGTCGCAACTGGCCCTTGAGGGCCGACGCCCCCGTTGGACGGCAGTGCTTGGGCGGCCGAATACAGAAGTGCTGGAGCGCACTCGCCGCGCGAGCCCTGACAAAATACTCGACGCACCCAATCTCGCCATTCAGATCATTGGCGAAAAACTGATGGCCGCGGAAGATGGGGCGGAACGGCGGAAGAGGCTCGCGCCGCGGCTGGAGGCGATGCGTCGCCCGCCCAACCCTTCTGGCGCATCATTCGGGCAGCGTCCCGTTGATCACATCGAGGGGGCCCCCGCGGTAGCAATGCTCTGACTCCACAGCTTGCCTGAGCGAGTTCCCTATCATCGCGCGAAAAAGAGGCCAGCTCTGAAAAATATCGTCGGCCCGCGCGCGTCCGACCCAGGCAACTAGTTCAACGACCCAGTCAATGGCTCGCCCGATCGCGAGACGAGCCTGCGCCCAGACAGAGGCAGGCGGGCGGGGAGGGATCCTCGCGCTGGGTGGCCTGCCCACAAATACCGCGCCAAAAGTTGGCAGACTTGGGCCTTCCACCGGCACGCTCGGGGCCCCAGGATTGGCCTTCCCCAGCCAACGACAAAAATATGCATGTGCACTTTCGGCTCGAGACTGGTATGCCTGCAGCGCGGCCGCGCGCTCCGCACGCCCCGCGGTCTGCGCTGGCCCCGCCAGGGGGCCAAAACGAGCGCGACTGGGCTGGAGGTTCACATCGAGCAAGACAATCGACTGGCCGATTTTCGACGGACCTCTGGACGCGACGTACCCTGAACGCTTGCATCCTCGCCAGTCACAGGACCCCATTGAGCCCCCGCCCCCGCCCACCCCGCCCCGCCGCGCCCTCGCCCCGCCCCCCGCTCCCAGATCTCAGCGCGCTCGAGTATCTTCGGAGCGCGGGCAGAGAGCTTGGGGATCCCAAAAATTAGCGCGCTGGGCATCTCAGATAGCTTCCAGCGAACTACTGCGCAGAGTTCTGAGGGCCCGCCGGATGAGCAGCGCTGCTTTCAGACAGAACCTCGAAACCACCCTCGGTCTCTTTCTCATCGGGCTCGTTGAGCCAAGCTGGGCGGCCCAACCAAAGGTGGCCAGACTGCCGCCCTGAGAACCGCGCGCCCCACGTGCAACGGAGCTCTCCTTCCCCTGGGCTCGGCGGCGGGCGGGGTCTCGGCGGGCGGTCGGCCCGCGGCGCCCCTGAGGCGCCGGGCGGAGCTTGTCGCAGATCGCGAAATCCGAGTCGTAGAGCGCGCTCCCAAACATCATGCGCCGCCTCCTGGATGGGCAGTAGCGCCGCAAACTCCCGCGCCTGCAAACGTTTCATACCACCCCCTAGGAAACTGTTCATGTCCGCGAGCGCCGCCTGCAACCAGCCGCAGATCACGCCGCGGTCCGAGCGCCAGTGGCAGGGCCCAGAGAAAGTCCAGCCAGCGCGAGCCAGGGCGAGGAACAACGGCAGCCAGCGGGCCCCCCACAGAAGCCCGCGCGAAACCACATCCAGCATCCGTGATCTTGTCCACCAGGGCGTGCCATGCTGCTCGCAACTCGCCGAGATGTACCCGGCCATCCCCACGTGGAGCAGTACTATCAGCAAACTGGTCGTCGCGCCGAT
This sequence comes from Prorocentrum cordatum, assembly GCA_963575745.1. NCBI lineage: Eukaryota > Dinophyceae > Prorocentrales > Prorocentraceae > Prorocentrum > Prorocentrum cordatum. Next base: position 10,654 of record CAUYUJ010014511.1, read on the forward strand.
TATGGGATCGCAACGCGCCTGCCAATGTTAACGCAGACGCGCCGTCCTGGGCGCCCGAGGGGGCACCCGCCAGCATCGAAGCCGCAGTCCGCGTCTGCTGGAGTATGTCATGAGAGAGGCCAACGACCCCAGCTCCATGGCCAACTGCAGGTTGAGCCCCTGCACGCCACAGCGTCGATGCACGCCTGCCAGACACAGCCCTGCTCATCGCCAACCTCTGCTGCCGCCGTCGTCGGGTCTGCGCACTGGCCTTCTCCTGTGCGCGTGGAGCTCGGGCGCCCATCGCCCCATGGCTAAGGTCGCGCATCCGACCGCTCAGACGAATGGGTCGGCCGCCCAGCTGCCGGGCATGGCGCGCGGGCCCATTGGCTGCCGCGCAGCTAGATTTCTTGAACTTGAGTTGCGAGACGAAAATCCGTGAGTCCTGCTCGAACGCCTCGACGCGCAGCAGAGAGAGAGCTCGCATCGCAGCGGCGCGTCATCATCCGCATCCCTGAGGCAATGCCAGCTCGAATAGACCCGATGCGAAGGGTGACTCTCGACGCCAGCACCTCCGGCATGCAGGCCGCGTGAGTGCAACCTGCCGACAGCCCCTGTTAACATATGAAGTTGTCACTGAAACTGCAATGGCCCTGAAGACGGCAAGAAAGGACATGCATGTGGATCCACGCCCAGTGCATTCGCGGCATATATCCAAAGGCAATGCCCTCCTAGAACAACTGAGGCGGCCTCGCCATGTCGGCGGCTGCGGTCAGAGACAACAGAGCTGTCACCGAAAAGTGCCCGCGAAGAGCTGCCAGCTCGGATAAGCAGCGGGAGAAAGCGCTGTCTGACGAAGTGTGCCGCGCGCGACTGCCCCGCGCCCGCTCGCACTCATGGTCGGGCCCCCTCCTACAGGCGAGAAAGCCCGCGGCGAAGACGGCCCCGAGCCCGCGTCATGGAATGGCCCACGCTCCGATGAGCCCACGCCCAGCACCCCAGCATTTGGTTGAGGGATGCGGCACATTACTGACCATGCCCTGTCCACTGGTCACTTGCGCAACGCCCCCTTCTTTGGAAATACTTGAGTCGCCGCGATAAGGCCCGATGTCCGATGCGAAAGATGCCCTTGCAAACGCGGGCGCGGCCCAGGGGGGCCGGCGGGCGTCTTCTTCAGGCACAGAAGAATCGCCATCCGAAATTGGGCCACCGACGCCGCGGGCAAGCCGGGCAGCGACTCGGCTCTGGGTGGCAAGGCAGGAGGCTGACACTCATGAGTAGAACAAGCCCTGGCCCAGTCAGAAAAATCACGGTTGACGCTAACGCGCGGTTGGACAGCCTCCGAATCCACGTCGCCAGACTCGCCGGGTGCCATGGTGCATGCGCCCGCGAGAGACAGCCCCACCTGGCCCATGGCCTGCGCCGTGGAAACGCGATGCGCCAAGGAAGCTCCTCGAGCAAAAGCCCTCTGCGCGCGCCTGCCTTGCGGGGCGAATGTCTTCGCCCCGTCTTCTGCCGGCCGCTGCCCCTGCCGAACGGGGCAGATCAAACCCCGTCGCCGGGGCCGGCAAGCCCGTGGCGAAGAGGGGGCACAGCTGCATCGGCAGGCGGGCGATCGCGGCCCTGCCGCGTGGAACGTCGCCGAGGAAGCCAGCCACCTCGCTTGGCGCATGCAAGATTGCGCAACTCTGCACCCCATCGGCACTACGCATGACGGCGCCCAGCTGCGCGTGAGAAGCCAGGGCCCGAAGACGGCCCCGCCCGCGCTGCAAATGAGATACCCAGCGGAGTGCAGCGCGGCACGCACGCCAGCGCAGAGAGGACGGGCTCGCGCCCGTCAGGCGGGGGCGCCACTTGAGCTGCCCCCATGCAAACCGAGGCTGCCAATCCCATCCATGGAACGCCTTCGCCCTGGGGTCGACCGCGTCGTAGCTGTCGGCGAGCTCGACGTCGATGCCGCGCGCGACCCGGCCCCGGACTGCCGCGCGGCCAGGTGCACCCCTGTGTCTCCTCAGCCCGAACATGGCCCCAAACCAGAGGATAGTGCGCGCCCGGCGGGCGCTTGCGATGGGGGCTCCCTCGGTAACCTAGGGGCCAGGCGCCGCGCGAGGACATCGCGCGCAGCTTGTCAGACTGTAACATACAAGTGAGGGTAGAGCGATGCACCGTCGCCAGCCCGCACCGCGCCCGCGGCCCCGGCTGGCGGGCCAGCGGCGACAAAGAAGTAATCCAGGAATGTCACTGGCGAAGCTGGCTGCTGACAGGTAGGCAAGCGAGGCGCGCGAGGACCAGCTGAAACTGCGGTGCCGAATCCTGCTGAAGGATGATCTGCGGCGATTTGTTTCAATCGCCCCCCCGCGAGCCAACCATGCTGCCCAGGCGCATTCAGCGCGCAGAGAGATTGAACCAGATGCCACACATGGGCCGCATTGACACTTCCAAATTCATTCTCCGCGCCAAGGTATGTGCTGCCCGCGACAGAGCCCGCTGGGACACCCCAGTTGATCTGCGAAAGCAAGCAAGCAACGTCCTGGCACCGACTCAGGCCGCTCCAACTCGGGCGCGGCGATGAGGAAACCCGCGCGCGCGCGTGCACGGCGAACCCGCCCGCCAATCGCACCGCGGCGGACTTCGGAGACGGACTGGCCGCTGACCAGCGCCCGCGCCAGCCAAGGTCGCGAGTTTGCGGCGGCATGCCAGGCAAGCGCTCAACGCCAGCGCGGCGCCCCCGGACTAGCGCCGCCCCGGCAAACGCAGACGGCAGATGCCCAAATCAACAGCCAAACGGAACAAGGATGACCGAAGCCACCTCGCCCCTCAGCGCAGCGGCATCGCCCGCCGGCGCAGCAGACGAAGCTGCTGCGCGTCGAGCTCGAGCATGGCACTCGACTTCCCGGGCCGCCCGATCCTCACCTGGACCCCGCGCGCCCGGAACCGCGTTCTTCGCGGCGCGGGGGGCGGGGAGGTTCAGCGAGCGGCGACCGCGTGCCCGAATTGCCCCCCGCGACGGGCGCTTCCTCAGACCACCCGTCAGCATAACGCGACGACCCATGCGAGCTGTTCCCCGCGACGGGGGCGCCGGCGGGGCACTGCGCCCCAGCGCCGCAGCGCGTCGAAGACCCCCCCCCGCACCGAGTCCCAACGCCCAAGGGCCGGCCCTCTTGCGGGTCTCCGCTGGCCGAGGGCGCTGGGTCTCAACTGTCTCAGGCGCGATTCAGCCCGCCGAGTTGCGTGGGGCCGCCGCGCCGCCGCCCAGCTCCCCGTCGAGGTCCTGGGAAAAAGGTCGCGGTCCTCATCGTGCACTGCGCTGCGCGCCGCCCGCCTCCTCAACGCCGAAGCGCCCCCGCAACGACCCTGACCAGACTCGACCCGCGCGGCGCCTGATGGCCCCCCATCGCTGTCGCCGCGCTCTAGGGTTCAGGGAAAGCGCCGCGCGCGGCAGTCTTGAACCGGGCTCTGCAGAGTAGAGGTCATCGGCCTGTAGAGCAGACGAAGACGCCGAGCCTGACGACGAGGTGGTGGAGGCCGAAGAAAAAGAACACACGGGCGCAATCATAATATGAGGAGCCACCATCACCCCTGGAAGCCAATAGACCATGAAACACGGCTTACTGGGACGATGCGGCCCCGCTCCCGCAGTCTTGAGGCGCTTGGCAAGCTTCTGCAAGTTGTCCTGCCTTCTGTTGGCCGCAAGCCGCACGTCGGATTCCTCTGTGGGGGCCGCGATACCAGAACCACACGGCATCCCGCTGAGATCGGTAAGGTCAGCATCGTCAATGCTGACATCCACTGATAGATCAGCTGCGGCAGGTACGGTTTGCTCTGGTTATGGCTGATGGACAGGCGGCGCGGAGTGCCTCTCCGCCAGCTTCTGCTTGCCATGCTGCATCCAAGGTGTGGCGTGCTAGATGCATGAAGTTTCCAACTGCACCCCGCCGCCAAGATGTTGCAGCACCTGGTGCATCCACAGGTGGTAGAACTGCTTGAAACACCACCTCTGCGTCAGGCTCGGCACCCGCTTCAGGAGGAGTCGTAGACTTGAGGACGGCGGCGTCCTCCAGCCGCAAGGTCTCTCGTGCCACCTGCTTCCCATGCAGAGCAACCTTCTGGTCCACCAAGGCCTTCGGTTTGTCAACCAGATCCTTCCAGGTCCTTCTCCGGCGCCACAGTCGCAAGCTGCAACTTACAGATGGTCTGGTCCAACTTCTGGATCCGGCTGGCGACGCCGTGGGCCTGGGTCGCAGGTGGCTACGCAGCGAAGATCTCCGAAAGTAACTATTTGCCGTGAGTTTCGTACGGCTTATAACACTCGACCGTGGCCAGCTCCTGGCCAGCCTTCTTGGCACCAGCAATCATCGTTTCCGGGACGAGCTCAAACGCATCCAACTCACGTTGCTTCTCGGACAAGGAAGGCGGCATCGCCTTGTGGAGTCTTAACCTTCTGGAGCTGCTGCAGCTGCTTGCGCAAAGCAGCCAATGTCTTGTCCTAGGCTGCAAGCACGGAGGACGCATTTGTAGACTTGGGCCCAGCGGGTGCGACATGCTTGCTGGGGTTAGCCTGGCCCGCATCGTGAGGGCAGCAAAGTCCCTCTGGCGGCACGCACCGAAAGCAAGAGACAGCGTCAACATCATTGAACCAAGGATCCTCAATTCTTCGGATTTGCACAAATACGACACAGCCAGCGATTAGCGTGTGGCATGCGTCGCTTAATACCTTCGCCTGACATGACCGTCGGAACCCCGCGGGTGGAGTACCGCAATCGTCGTGACGGCTGGCTCCGTGCAGGCCCAACGGTGGCAGGGAACAAATTGAAGCGTGCAGGGCGGACTGCGCGCGAAAGAATCGAAGACTGGCCGCGAGCTAACGGTATCCATTTGTCTCGCAGGGAAAGACAGAACCTTGAGCCAAAATGGCTACAGAGGAGGATGAAGGATAAGGAGGAGGAGGAGGAGGAGGAGAAAAGAGGAGAGATGAATTTGTGGCATAGAAGATTTGCTGGCGCCATATCTGACATTCTACCCTTCCCGTCCGTCCCTTCTCATTGCGTTGTGTTTTCTGTACTGCGAGGTCCAACAATACCTTGGTCCCCCCAAGCGATCCCGTCGAGTGACGCGCAAGCTGAAGGAGGGCTGTGTACATCGGATGAGCTGGCGGCGGATAAACCCGAGGATGAGCAGGAGAGAAAGGAGGACGAGGAAGGAGGATAATCAACAACACAACGAGCAGGAGGAGCAGGAGCATCGTAAAGAGGCGGATGAGGGGAAAGGGGGGCGGCAGAGAAGAGAAACAAATCGGTTCCAGAATGTGTTTGTCGCCCGCGCTGCGGCGAGCGCCATTCTGAACGACGGCAGCGCAGAACCGATCCTGACATGTGGCCGACACTGCTGCGGATGCACCATGTCTGAAGGACCGGGAGTGCTCCGACCAACACGTATGACATTGGATTCCTGCGTGTGAGAAGGAATGCGCGACAGAGGCGGCGGCACCGCTAGCTACGACCAGGCGAGAGAGAGAGAGAGAGATAATCAACAGAGAGAGAGAGAGAGAGGGAGAGAGGAAAGTAGCATCCACGCGGAGGCTTTGCAGGGGGGAGAAGGAGGATAGACGGGGAAACAACATGATGGAACACGGATGTGAGAGGAAAAAGGGAGGGGAGAAGGTGGAGGAGATGGATAAGCAGAAGAGGAAGGGGGTGGATGAGGTGGTGAAAGAGGAGGAGGGTAGGACAGGGAAAAGGGCAGGAGAAAGGAGGAGGCAGGAGGGAACAACGATTTCTGAGCCCTTCTCCATGCGCACTTGCTTCTTCTTCACATCCATAACGTAGTGCTTGAGAAAAACGGTGGCCACCGAAGGGTCGGTCTGCTTGAGGCGGTAGAGAACCTCCACGAACTCGTGCGACTCGATGACGCCGGAGCTGTCCTGCCGGCAAACAAGCGAGTCCCCAGACGCACGCATAAGCTAATACCACCAGCCGTCTGGGCGACAGGTGGTCGAACGAGGGTCTGTTTCCTCTTCCACGACCCCTCTTCCCTTCGGGGAGGGAAGCACTCCCCCTCCCCTCCCTTTTTTTCTCTCTCCGGTGGGGGCCGATGTGTCGGAGGGTTTTTTTTCCCCGGCCCCTGGGAGGGTCACTTTTTCACACCCCTCACGAGGATCGTGGCCCCCGAGGGGAGGAGCAAGATCTAGGACCCCCCTGTTTTGACCGATCGCCTCCAAGATGACCCCCAGAGGCCCCCCCAGGGCTCCCAAGAGGCCCCAAAGAGGACTCCAAGAGCGCCCCGAGCCCCAAGGGGCCTCCAAGACGCACCCGAGAGGCACCCAGGAGGCACCCGAGCGACCTCAGAGAGACCTAGATGACCTCCAAGATGGCCAGAGATAGCTCAAGCTGGCTCAAAATGGCCCCCACGCGGGCCCGGAGATGGCCCCAACACGCCGTCCAGGCCGGCCTTCTTCGCTGTTTGACTACGCGTGTCTCGTCCTCTCTCCCCCCGTCAGCTCTGATGGGCATCGTTTCTGGAAGGGCTGGTGGGGATACTCTTTGGTTCGCGGGCTCGCGAAGCAAGCCGAAAGCCAAGCAAAAGTAGGGCGGGCCGTGCCAGCTGTTGGGGATACTTTTTTTTTCGAGAGCGTCGCGGTCCAACCGCGCGCCGTCCGAACACGCGCAACTGTCTAGCAGCGGGCTGAATGAGGCCCTGAGCAGCAGGAGCGGGCAACGCTGCAGCTCAGACGGCGAAAACGACGCAGAAGATCTGGTAGTTCAAGCCGTAGCCGAGAGGACCAGGAAGGAAACCTCGATGCAATCCAAAATGGCTGATGAATTGGAAGGCCGCCACATGTGAGCGGCGGCTGGTGGGGATACTTTTTGTTGCCAGCCGCAGGCGAGCGCGCCGACGGCGTGTCAAGATCCGAGCGGGCCGCGCGAGGGCCTAAATTACCTAGCAAAAGCAGGCCTACCACGCGAAGCGTCAAGAATTTCCTGCCGCGCTCGTCTCCCCCTATGTTCCCTTCAAACCCTTGCTGCTCGTTTTCCTCTTCCTGTTCCTTCTCCTGTGCATATTATCATTCGTATCCGCCCTTCCGTTGTGCGTCCTCGTCTTCCGCGCTCCCTGATCCGCGTCCTCTTGCTCCCGTACCACATGCCACTCACGAGGCCTTTTCCTCTCGGACTGTGGTCCCGCCCGTGCTCTGCACAAGGACTGCGCAAAGACGGGGTGCTTCCCAGGACAATCGGAGGCGGGCCGCGGATTGTCTCCTCCCCCTCACAGTGGTGTTCCTCCGCGTCTTCGTGTGTTCCTTCCTGTTCGTAGCCGTCCCCCCGTAACACCTCATCAGCACCCTCTTCCTCATTGTCCTGATCCGCGTCCTGTTCATCCTGGTCTTTCGCTTCCTCCCTCGAACCATCGTCCTCTCGCATCGTGCTCCCACCTGGGTGCTGCGCGACTGCTGTACAGGGTGGGGGTACGTGTCAAGATAGTTAAGGGATGTGGCTTGTTTCTTCCGGATCATCTTCGAATGTGTCTGCTTATTCGTGTTCCTAATCATGTGCCTCTGCGGCCCAAACCCATGACTTCCCATTCTATGTTGTTTTACAAACAAGCACGGGCGCGCTTCGCGCGCACCGTCGCGCGCGCGTGATTATTCTACTCCCTTCCCTGCTCTTCTCCTCCCCCCCTCCTCCTCTTCCTGTTTCCCCTCCACATCCGCCCTCTATCGACGGATCTAAGAAGCTCTAGAGGAGGCTGCGCCACAACAATTTCAGCCTGTCTCGTTGCCTCTCGGGGCCCTTGTCGGAGCATTTTGGAAAGTTGTGAATGGTTTTCTATGGCCCTCTTGGGCGACCCCGTGGGGGATCCTGGGACCTAGGGGGTCTTCGCATGGCGACGGGTCCTGGAGAAATCGCATTGGGGAGGTCCTTGGGCCACGAAAGGTTGGGACACTGGGCTTGTCCGGGGCTCTTTTAGGGCCGTCGTGGGGCGATGATGGACTAGTACTTGGCCAACTGAGGTTGTCTTGCAGGGGACATGGTGTGTGCTGGGGGGGGGGCATCTTGGAGCCGCCCTGGGGCCTAAACCGCATTCTCTGAACCACTTGATGGCGGCGGCGATGATGAGCGTGAGGAGGAGGACGAGGAGGCGGAGGAGGAAGACGGATGGAGAATGAGGATGAAGGTGAGGAAAACGAAAAAGGAACCGAACGCATTAAATCTATGGCAAACGCAAGTCAGAGGAAACTGACTGTCTATGCGCAAGTTCCCTTGCCACCAAACGCAGCAAGGGCGAAAAGGCTGGACAGCGCGACCATGCTAGCCCCTGAGCGGCTGGCACGCTCTTCTAATCGCTTGGGGTCGATGCCGTTCTTCGCGAAGTACCCCTCCTTGCCAAGCTCCTTGCCATAGCGGCACGTCATGTCGTAGGGCTCCCCGTAGCAGTCCGACAGCTTCTTCCCGACGGTCCACACGCACTGCTGGCAGTCCTCCCAGCACCAGTGGGAGCCGTCCCTCCTCGACGGGCGGCCCTTGCACAGATTGTAGCAGTTCTCCGACATGCTGTGCCTGGCCATGTTGTAGACGCTGCCCATGCAGGTGGCGCACGGCGAGGACAAGTTGTAGAACTCCTGGTAGCACGACACCCACTGCGAGATCCCGAACCACCAGTCGGTCGTGAACGACTTGTAGCAGGACCCTGTCTTGAAGTCCCCGGCGCAGGCGGCCACGGGGAGCGTCTTCTTCGCCTGCTTCAGCGCCCAATATTTCAGGACCGTCTTGTCGTCGGCGGAGCCCTGCGGCGTGTCGAACAGCGGCCATTTGGCCTTCCCTGGGTACGACTCGTTCGACCGAGGTGGGGCGTGCCACGACCCCACTGGCCAGGTTTCGGCACTCTTGCGGTCGTGCCCAACGAGCTGATGCTGCTCCTCCTGCTCGCGAGGTGCAGAAGCATCGCTCGCCTGTCCGACGAACTCGAAGAAGCCTCCGAACTCAACTCATACACAAGAGTCTCCACATTGTCATCTGCACCCTCATCGTCGCCGTCCGAGCGCACGCTCAGCTGGGTAGTCACCGTCAGGAAAGAAAGAATGAACACGCACAACACATGCATCCTTTTGCATCCGTAAAGTGAAGTTGCCATTGTCGGCGCCACAGGCCGATTACAATTCTGATGTGCAACAAATCCCCTCTGACAAAGACTTGAACCAAACGGCTACGGGCGAAACGGAACGGAAAAGGTAGAGGCGGATGGAAAGTAGGAGGAAGAACAAGGACACGGAGGAGGACGAGACGGGCGGGGGAGAACGGACGGGTGGACAGGCGGGGGGCTCTCTCTCCTATTCCTCGTCGCCTCCAGCTCCTCCCCCTCCTCCTCCTCATCCTTCTCCTGGAGCCTCCTCGCTATGCAGGTGCACATCTTTTATGAGATGTGGCCCTTCTACGCAGGCAGCCCAAACAAGCAACACATCGAAGAACAACCACATGGTGTGCTGTGGGATTGGCCTCACGATCTGTCTTAGGATGTTGGCATCGCTGGGGAATTCTAGGAGGGGCTCCCTGGCCACCTCCAGCCAGGTTAGGGGCCTATTGGGCGCATGCCGAAGGTTAGTTTGAAGGCTGTTCGCGGTCGAGCGGCGCCTGAAGCTACCAAGGATCATGTTGGGCTGCTCTGTCGGCCCCTCATGGGCCGTCTGCGAAGGGCGTCGTGACCCTGGGCAGGGCCGGGGGCAGGGGCTGAGGAACAAGTGAGCGCGTGCATGTCGGGAAAGTGGGCCGTCTCCGCCTCCTTGTCATCATCAGCATCATCAGCATCATCATCAGCAGCAGCATAATCATTACCAGTATCATCGTCGCCATCATCAGCGTCATCATCATCATCATCATCATCATCAGCATCATCATCATCATCATCATCATCAGCATCATCATCATACTCATCCTCGTCCTCGTCCTCGTCATCAGCATCAGCATCAGCATGATGATGCTGATCATAATCATCGTCGTCGTCGGCATCGTCATCGTCATCATCATCAGCATCGTCAGCATCACCATCATAATCATCATCGTCACAATTCTCGTCATCATCATCATCAACAGCATGATCATGAACATGAGCATCGCAATCATCATCAGCATCATCATCATCACCACCACCATCATGATCAACAACATCAGCATCAGCATCATCATCATCACCATCATCGTCGTCATCAGCATCGTCACCAGCATAGTCACTATCGTCATGGTAATCAGCATCGTCACCACCACCAGAACCATCATCATCATAGTTTGCATCATCGGCATCGTCATCATTACCATCGTCATCATCATCATCATCATCATCATCATCGTCATCATCATCGTCATCGTGATCGTGATTGTCATCATCATCACCACCACCATCGCCATCGGCAGCATCATCAACATCATCCTCATCAGCATCAGCATCACAAACGTCATTCACATCGTGATCGTCATCGCCACCAACCCCCATCGTAATCATCATCATCAGCAACAGCATCACCATCATCATCATCAACATCATCAATATCGCCATCGTCATCATCATCATAATCATCATCAGTAGCATCATCACCATAATCGTCAACGCCATCATCATCAACATCATCAGTATCGGCATCCGCAGCACCATCATCAACACCACCATCAGAAGCACCATCATCATTATCGTAGTGTGTATCTTCCCATCTCCCATCGTCATTCACTCCTCCTGCTGTTCTTCCCCCCTCCTCCCTTTCCTCGCGAATCCCCCGCTCCTCCTTGTCGGTCTTTCCATGATTATCCTCCTCATCCTCCTCCTTCTCCTCTCCGCCTTCTCTCTCCTCCTCCTTCTCCTCTTCATTCTCCTCGATGTCCTCCTGCCTCCTTGCCCCATCCACCTACTCCTTCCTCCTCCGGCCTTGTTGCCCCTCCGCCTCCTCCTCCTCCTCCCCCCGTCCTTATCCTCCTTCTCTTCGTCGTCGTTGTCGTCGTCCTCCTCCTCCTCCTCTTCTTCATCCTGTTCCTCCCTCCTCGCTCGAGCCACGATCTGCGCCAGCGACACATGTGCAAGGCCACACATCGTTTGTCGTGCCCGACCTCCTCTTTTTCCTCCTCGTCCTCTTGCGCACCTGCCTTCTGCACCTCCTCATACACATCCCCTCGACTAGAGGCAGGACGAGACGGGCGAAAAGTGTGCGCGAGGAAGAGAACGTAGACATACGTGGACGAAGCAGCTTACGGCGGAGGGGAGAGAGAGGAGGGGTAGGAAAAGGAGGAGGACAAGGATGCCTGTCGGATGATGATTTGACCCCTGGCCCCGGCATCTGGTGAAATACAAGAGGTGCACGCCCAAAAATTGTACGATCCCCCGCAAATTACACGCCGCGCTCCCGGGGCCACGGCACCTGGGAGTCCGCGCTCCCGACGCCACGATCCCTCTCAAGTGACGCTTCGACCCACACTCTCGCGGCCGGGACCCCTTGCGGACGACAAGTGCTCCACGCCCGAGGGCTACGATCCCGAATGCATCACAAGGCGTCCGCACTCCCAGGGCCACGACCCCTAGTAAATGATGCTGGGTCCCCGCTTCCAGGCCCACAATGCCCTGTTAACGACGCTGGATCGCGCTCCTGAGGCTACGAATATGTCTGAACTCAGCGGGGCCTGCGAATTTCGATGGGCCCACGCTGCTGCGTAGACGAAGAAGCCCTTGCACCAGTGCTCACAATGGCCCCACATGGCTCCCGCGTGACGACAGAAGCGGCCTCCAGAGGTCGAAACGAATGAAGCACGTGCGTGCTATTTTGTTGGGGGCGCTGGAGGTCTGGGTCCTCGTCGATCATGCTGAAGAGCTGCTGCAGGTCCCGGAGGCCCACGTCCATGACCCGCAGCCTCTGCTTGAACTCGGGGACCGCCTCCGCGCCGCGCCGCAGGTCGGCGAAGGTCACGCAGCCGGTGTCGCCCTGTGCGTGGCGGGGGCAAGGGGGGGGCACCCGAGCACGGGGGAGCGACCGCGGAGGCCAAGGCCTCCTCACGCCGAGGGGGGCACGATCAAGACGGCCGCCCGGGCGCCGCCCGAGGAGCTCAGGCCAGAACGCGCCCCGGGACAGGTCCGAGAGTCGAAAGCCTCCCCGGGTCGCAGAGAACAAGGCACGGCGGCCACTCGAGCGACGACCAAGAGCGGGCCCTACGCGAGATGGCGCAGCGACCTTGCGCGCCAAAGTCGGTGAAGACGGGCCCCTTTTTAGTGCGTCGCTCAGTTGTTCTTTGGTTTCGAAGTCCTCGGGCTGCAGACCTTTGGTGGGCAGGCTCACTTTGCTGCAGGCGTCTCACTGGTCTGCGAGCCGCTTGCGGGGACAAAAACAAGAATTCCCAGCAAGACGGCGATGTTCTACTCTCGAGCGTATCTATTGAAGGTGCCACCATCGGGAGTCCCATCAGAGTTTCCACGTGTGGAAAAAATTCGAGCTCTGGGATCCACAGCAGATTTTCTAGCGCCGAGCGATCACCATCAAGCAGTTTAAGTGTATCGCCGACTATGTTGTCAATGCCTGTCATAAGTGTATGCTCCATGTCTGCTCTTGGCGTGCTCTTGATCGCTACTTGTCCTGGCTTCGTATTGGTGTGCTCATCCTGTGGTATATCATTGACAGTTCTGCCACGAATGGCCTATGTTGCTGATGTAAACTATTCACTAGTGTATGGCATTGGCTGCTGTTCGAGCCCAATGCTGAGTTGTTCATTTATCATGTCAGTGCGCGATTGATCTGGTCTTGATGGCAACTGCTGTTGCTTGTTCTTGATGTCTGATATGCGCGTGATCTGTGTATATATATATATATATGTATATAGATAGATGTGGTGCCGTTCTTGGTGTGCGTTCGGTGTGTTGTACAAGTGTAGGCTACGGACGCAGATTGTTGGTGGACAGCGTAGGCGTGCGTTCTTTGTAACGATTGATGTGCGTGTGTGTGCGTGTGTTTGGTAAATGCTCTTGGTGGCGTCTGGTAGTGACGCATGTTCTAGATGCGCATGAGTGGTGCTAATTGCTAGCGTGCGTTAATGATGTATGGTACCGCCGTCTTGTTACAATGCATTCTGCTGGTAGAACGTTGTGACGCATGCTCGTGGTGTACGTTCTTAATGCGTGTAACTCGTGCGTGTTAACGGTGCAGGTTCTTGAAGTATGGCGCATGACATGTTATATGCTCCCCACACCTGTGTTCGATGTATATGTTTGGTGCACGCTCGTACTACCGAAATGCTCTTTTTTCCTCTTGTTCGAAACCTCCATGGGCGGCCTGACATCGTGACGCTTCCCTGGTGGGACTCTCTGTTATTTGCGCTTGTTCTGTATGCTTGTTCGTTATGCCCTCCTTGGACTCTCGGGGATATCAGCGGTCTGGCGGCCGCGTTACGCAGGGTGGGCGAGGCGGGCTGTCCAGGGACCGCCCAGACCATTTGGGCCTGGCGGCCGCGGTGTGCAGGGCGGGCGAAAGGACCAACCACCAAGACGATTTGAGCTCAGAGGCCGCGGCATGCAAGACGGGCTAGGGGAGTCGGCAACCTTCTGCTCAGCGTCTAACGAAAACGAACCCAACCAGTCGGGTGGGAGGAGCGGCGCAATGCGAAACCACTTGTTTGTGGGATGGGATATCGGGCCACGTCGTGAAACAAGCGTTCCTCGAAAGGAAGGGTGAGGGGAATCTCCGCTGCATGTCCTTCACTGTGTGTTCACCAGAGTTGCCCTACCATCCTATGCAGTCTCCCTGAAGATGCGCTTGGCCTTGTAGTAATGCTTGCTCTTGATTGCGCCATAGGGCCGCTTTTCCGACGGCGGGACCATATACACTTGTACCAGTACTCGCAGATGTATACATATGTGTGTAGTGAAACTCATATGTGTATATACAGGCATTTAATGTTACATGCGTAGCGGTGTGCATATACATATACATATACATATACATATACATACACATACACATGTGCATGCACAGTTACATATACAGCTACATCTACATATCCACTTGAATATCAATGTAAGTATATGAATATATATATATATATATATATATATATATATATATGTAATTACGCGTCTACATACGCATATACATGTACACAAACACATACCTATACCCATACATGTACAAAGGCATAAACATATATACTCTCCACCACGAGGTGCTATCTACGAATTACGGACTACCCACAGCCGGATCCCGGACACTCTAGCGCAAGAAGAGCTGCCCCTTCGCAGAGAGGGAGAGAGAGGGGGGAGGGAGGAGCGAGTGGGAGGACGAGGCGAAGGGGCAAGAGCGCTGTGTGGATCACCCCATATGGCCCAAGCGGTCATGTATGAAGCCGAAACCGAACCAGTGTCAATGGGCAACCGCCCATTAAAGATGCCGAAAAACATCGCGTCTTCTGAACGCGGGCCATGCCACAAACAATGAAGCTGGAAATCGGCGGCGGCGGCACGGCGAGGAGGAGGGAAGGAGGGAGGGAAGCGGAAGGGGTAAACTGTCGACCTACACAGCCATACTAACAGCGGACTGCTCTTGCTGCATGACAGGCAGAGGAGGTGGAGAACAGGCCCACCCCAGCAAGGCTAGCCGGCGCTCCGCCTCCAGGAGGCGAGAGCGGGAAGAAAAAGAGACGAGGGACAAGGGCAGCACCGATCGGCTGCTCGGCGCAGCATGTCCCCCAGCCCATCGGCCACGCGGCCGGGACGGGGGGCGCGATAGTTTGCACCACATCGCGTCGGAATGCGTGGCGGCTTGCCGTCTACTGCATATTTCGACAGCAGGTGCCAGGCCAGGCTGTTGCAGGTGGGCGCCACCACGTGGAACATGCGCCTGTGCCGCTGACTACTAGAACAGGCGCCTCGTCGGCCAACTACCGGACCGCGCCGGCCGAGTCAACGTCACCGCACTATGGGTGCACACGTCTGCCTGCACAGGCTGTTCTCCTAGCATCTGGCGGGAAACAGATCGACGGGCTGGCACCCCCCAGAACTGGGCAACAGCGCGACTGCACGACTTGTTCGCAACATCGCCCCCCGCAGCGTGCGAAAGACGAGTGCACAAGGAGCAACCGCCCAAATTTCCGCCCCAGGAGATGGTCTGCAAACTCTCGTCGTGGCCCTCGGCCGCAACGCGCCGAACCAGCCTGGGCCCAGCGCGGCACCCCGATCTGGAGGAGGGAGGGGGGAGGAGGGGAGGAGGGAGAGGGTTGGCGTCGGCACGGGGAAGAACTGCACGAATTTTCGCCCCGAGCTCGGCTGCACAATTTTGACTCCGACAGTGTGCGCCATCTGCCGCGCGGCCGGGACTCAAAATGATGCAGAAAACAAAGCCGGGAGGTTCTGGCCACGTTCGCGGAACAGCGCGCGCGGGCTGCGCGGATCTGTCGCTTCGTTCCGCACGCCGTGCTGCGCGAAACCAGTCGTGCGTTCATTGGGAGAGGAAGGAGGCGAGAGAGGGAGGACAAGGAGGAGGAGGAGGAAGAGGAGGAGGAGGAGGAGGAGGAGGAGGAGGAGGAGAGGAGAGGAGACGAGGGGCAGCGTGGCGCCCTGGCCATCGTGGCCGCAGCGCGCGGGTGGCCACTGACCAGCTCCAGCGCAAGTTGTCCCAGCGCCGACGGGTGGATCCAAGCAGAATCAGAACGTCCAGCGCGACGGTGCGTGGAGAGTGGGCGAAATCAGAATCAGAATCGAAAGACGGGGCCCGAATGCCCGGCTCAAAGTGGACGGCTGCAATCGACAAGCCCCTACCGCTCCTGTGGCAGACTTGGCCGATTTCAAACACCTTCTCAGAAAAGTCTAAGCGAATGCAGATCGCTGCTTGCTCATCTAATCCCATCGAAGCTCGAACGTATGCGCAGTTTGCTGGAAGAACGCTTCACAATCGAATCGCCCAAATGGCAACAATACGAGTTGCTATGTGATTGGAGCTGCCCGTTGAGATCATGACTGGGGCCGAGTGCAAGGCTTCCATCATGGAGTGGGGATATCACAAGATCGCTCAGAATTGTCGGAGTGCGCAGGCGGCAGAAGCTCAGGCGATGGCGAACGCTGAGGGCTGCCAGGCGGCCGCTCAACTGATGGTAGCAGAGTTCCTTGGTGTATGAGTGCCAGGCATGTCTAACGATCAGGTTGTTTGCACAGTGCCTGGCCGCATCGTAACTGATAGCAGGAACTGTTATAGTTTGTAGTCGTATTAAGAACTGTGCGCTATTAGGTAAGGAGAAGAAGATACCCTTTTTGAGTATGAAGGCATATCGAGATCGGTGTGTTTCCCGGGTGCCCTCAGCTAGGCCACGGAATTGCGATGGAATCGAACACTTTAGCACTTTAACCAAGGCCTCGGAACCCCAACAGTTAATTTTGCAGTATGCTACGTATTTTCAGCATAGGCGTACGTGCGATTCTACGTTTGGGCCTGCGCGGAAGCGGAGAGCAAAAGGCATCAACGTGTTAGCCGACGGCACAGAGCCCGTAGACGAACCTTGTGCTTGATGCTCTGGCGGGTGTTGCTTCATGCGTGCCTGATGCCCAACCAGTTCGAGAATGCACAGATGTTCGGTCAATTGGGTCTGGCCAGTTCTATTCAATGCGCTTCAGAGTTGCCCTGTCGCTATACATCTATATACACGAGATTTTACCGGCTCGCTGCGCTTCGCCTTGACAATCTTGGTCGCATGGCGCCAAGGAGGCGCGATGAGATCGGTTGTCGTCACAGCCGCGGTGTGTTCTGGCCATGAAGACCATGGAGCAAACAGGGCTGATAGGACCCAGGGAATGTTGCGGCTCAGAGAGCTCAGAAGGGGTCTCTGCCGTCATGGGGCCCAGGGGCTCGGAGCCCCCGTTTTAGGCGGAGCCCCGCTTTAGGCGAGGGGTGTAATGCTGCCGATGCGGCTCCAGGGGGTCATGAGACTCACAGGGCTCGCAGGGCTCATGGTGTACGTTGGGGTCCTGGGACTGTTTGTGCATATCGGGCACGGGGCTCAGAATGCTGAGTGACTTCTACAAAGGTGATGGGGGCCATAGGATGCTCATACGGAAAAGCACGGCGCCACAGTGCTCGCACGCGTGGTCCATGGAGCCCAGGCGGCAGAGCTTGCTGGCGCGAGGACGCCCACTGGACGGGCCCGCTGGTGTAGCGCACTCACGGCAGAGGCGTTCTCGCTTGTGAAGCTGGTTGGTGGTGAAGTCTCCCCTGGGTTTTGCTTCGCCGCATCGTGCACAAGTGAGTGTGGAAGCCGGTGTCGTGCACGTCTGGCATTTCCGCGCGCGTGCAGGCGCAGCTCGTTGAGTGTTGGAGAAAGCATCTCTTGGCTTCGCAATGCCGCAGCTGGAGCACGTGAGCGGTGGGGGGGGCGGCAGTTGGGTTTGAGCGGCGCGCTCTCGGCACTTCAGATCTCCGGTGTGCAGTCTCCTGCTGGCGAAGTCGGAGTGAGTTTTGGCGACGCCGCAGATGGAAGATGTCAGCGTAGCCGCTGTTGGCTTTCCGCGCCGTCTGGCTGGTGGGGCGCGGAGCTGGGAGCAGTGCTCATAGCTTGAGCCATGCAGGCTGCGGAGTGCGCGCGGGGCTCTGGGGTCTTTTGGTGCGCATGGGTCTCATGGGGTCCACGAGGTTCGTGAAGGTCACTGGGCTCATGGGGATCGTAGGGCCCATAGGGCCCCTAGGACTCACAGGGCCGTAGGGCTCATGGGGCTCATAGGGCTCATAAGGCTCATGGGGCTCATGCAGCTCATGCGGGTCGTAGGGCTCACAGGGCTCTTTGGGACCAGGGGGCCCATAGGGCCCGTAGGCCTCATAGAGGAGCTCATCGGGCACATAAGGCTCATAGGGCTCATGGGGCTCATGATGCCCATAGGGCTCACAAGGCCCATCGGGCCCGTAGGGCTCACAGGGCTCATAGGGCTCATAAGGCTCACAAGGCTCATAAGGCTCATGGAGGCCATGGGGCTCGTGAACTCATAGGGCTCGTGGGGCTCACAGGGCTTACATGGATCGTAGGGGTCATAGGGCTCATACGGCCCATCAGGCTCGTAGGACTCACGGGGTTCATGCAGCTCATTGTGCCGGTAGGGCTCACGGAATCAATGGACTCATAGGGCTCGTCGGGCCCAGGGAGCCCACATGGCTCATAGGCTCATAGGCTCATAGGGCTCATAGTGCTCATACGGCTCATTGGACTTATAGGGCTCATGGGGGCCATGGGGCTCGTATAGCTTATAGAGATCATAGGGCGTGTCGGACCAATGAGGGTCATAGAGGTCATAGGGGTCATAGGGCTGATAGGGCTGATAGGGCTGATAGGGTTCATGGGGCTCATGGGGCTCATAGCGCTCGTAAGGCTCATGGGGCTCGTAGGGCCCGATGGCCTCAAAGGGCTCGTAGGGCTCATAGGGCCCCTAGGGCTCATAGGGCGCATGCGGCTCATGGGGGTCGTAGGGCTCACAGGGCTCATTACACTCATAGGGCCCATAGGGCCCGTAAGGCTCTTAGGGCCCATAAGGATCATAGGGCTCATAGGGCTCACTGGGCTCATAGGGCTCATGGGGCCCATAGGGTTCATAGGGCCCATAGGGCCCGTAGGGCTCATATGGCTCATAGGGTTCATAGGGCTCATAGGGCTCATAAGGCTCATGGGGGCCATGGGGCTCGTATAGCTCAAAGGGCTCGTAGGGCTCGTAGGGCTTACAGGGCCCATAAGGGTTATAGGGGTCATAGGCTCATAGGGCTCATAAGGCTCATAAGGATAGTAGGGTTCATGATATTCATAGGGCTCATGGGGCTCATACGGCTCATGGGGAGCGTGGGGCTCACAGGGCTCAATGGACACATAGGGCTCGTAGGGCGCGTGAAGCTCCTAGGGCCCATAGGGCTCATAGGGCTCATGGGGCCCATAGGGCTCACAGGGCTCACAGGGCTCATAGGGCTTATAGGACCAATAAGGCTCATGGGGCTCATAGGGCCCATCCTCCTCGCCATGCTCCTTTCCGTCTTCCCCATCCGCCTCCTCCTCCTCCTCCTACACTCCCGCCGCCCCTTCGTCTGGCGCCGCTGGCCGGCGGAGCACTGCCGTTGCAGGTTCGGGGGGGGGAGGGCGAGGGGGAGGACGACGGGGAAGATGGGGTAGGTTTTTGGTGAGAGCGGCAGAGGGGAGGACCAGTTGGGTAAGCTACTCGGGAAACTCCAAGGGGACAGGGCGGTCGATGTGAGGCCGCGGCGCCCGAGGGCGCAAACAGAGGGCCATGATGAGGTCGGCCAGCGTCAGCGGCGGGACCTCGCGGAAAGTGGAATTGACGTAGGTGATCGCTCGGACTGCGTCGTCGTGCCCGACGATACCGACCGGCGGGGCCGTCGGCGGCCCCCGGGAGGAGCTCGCCGATGACGCCCCACTCCGGCTCCCCCACGTGCAGCGGCCGTCGCGGCGGAACGCGCGGAGGAAAAGCTGTCGAACCGTGTGCCCCCGAAGGTATTTGCACCCAGCGTGGAGGTGCATGAATTTCGGTATCCGCGACTCCAGCAGTTCGCGGAGGACACTGGGGCCCCAGGCGGCAGGCGGCGTCGCGGTGAACTTGTCCACGAAATGGCGCACGGCAACCATGCTGGCGCCATCGTTGACGAGCTCCTGCAGCGCGGCCAACCCGCCGACAGGGCGGCGGGCATCGAACCGCGACTCCCCCGGCTTGAAACGCTGACTCAAGTGCTTAAGTGGTGAACCACGTCCGCGGCGTCCTGCGTCGCGAAGGCGGCGGCGCGGGAGGAGACCCATTTCGCGAAGGCGAGCACCGCGCGGCGCCGAGGCGCCACGTGCATGAGCGTAATACATCCGAAAATGTCGGCGTCGTGCTCCAGTGCGGAGGTCAGAACAGTCTCTGCGTAAAGAAGTGTCTCGACGTCTGCGCGCTCGGAGATGCGCGACCGCGCGGGGGCAGGGGGCGCAGCGTCCGCGGACAGAGACGCGGCGAAGTCCACGAACGCGGCAGGGGGCTGCCAGGAAGCGCGTTCGCTTGAGAGGCCGTCGCCGTTGTGGTCTGCCCCGGGCGCGGCGCTCGGTGCCGGATGTGGCCGGGGTGCCACAGGGTCGCCGGCGGCACGGGCTGCCAGAGGAGCTCGGTCTTCGTCGGCGTCGGCGTCGAGCGTCGCTTGTAGCTGGGCGACCTCCGCCCGCAGGCGGTGGATCTCAGTAAGGCGAAAGACGGGCCCAAAAAGGGCCCCCTCGGCAGCCGAGGGCGCCCGCCACAGGACCAATCGACCGAGGAGGGCGGCGCGGTTGCCGCGAAAGGGCAGGCCGAGTTCCCCGCGCAGCGCGGGAAAGGCCAGCCAGAGACGCCGTGAAGATGGAATCGTCGAAGGGGACATCCTGGGTAGGAGCGGTGGCTCGGTGCTTCCGCTGTTCCGCCGTGGGGCGGCGGAGACAGGAAGCGCTGTCAAGCGGGAGACGAAGGCGCCTGGAGCCAAAATGGAGACAAGGAAGAGGTTGCAGGAGTGGGATGTGGAGAGCAGGGGCGAAGGAGGCAGGGAGAGACACAAAGGGCAGGAGAGGTCACGAAAGACATAGGGAGGGAAGGTCAGAGGCGTCGTCGATGGGGATGAAGGGAGATGGCGCTGCGGCGCATGAAGTAGCAGCAACGAGCTCACTAGAATGAATGATTGCTGTTCGTTGGCTGCTGTCGTGGACTACCAACATCGGCTCAGAACTGGTCCCCGATGCCAGATCGACTTTGGACGGGTGGTCCGAAAACGGCCCCGAAAGGCAGAAACGTCGAGAACTGTATCGTCGGGTTTGGATGGTGGATTTTCCTTATTCTCGTCCAGCCTCTTCCTCTTTCCCTGCTTCGACCTCCTTGCTCCTTCTCCTCTCCTTCTGTGCCTCTCCCCCAGGAGAGCGGGCTTCACTTGCGGCTCTGAGCAGAGGATTCGCAGTGGGGCACCTTCGGACGTCTCGTGGCCCTCATGGGGCCCTTGTGATCCGTCTTCCTGGAAGGATCCGCAGAACGCTACGTCAATGTCCCCTCACATGGACCGCACCCCACATGCAGGAAACTCCACCGACGGTGAAGAGCCAACGTGTGCATGCCGCCTCACCGCTCCACCGACGGTGAAGAGCCAACGTGTGCATGCCGCTTCACCGTTAATTATGGTGGCACACCCGTGATCTGGATTATGAGTTGGGGGGCCCTTAAGGGTGTCGCGGCGTGTGGGGGTGAGAGCTCTGGAGGTATTACGGCTCCCAGGCCTCACAGGGCTCATGGGGCACCATGGGGCACCATAGTGGTCGTAGGGCTTGCGGGGCCAACAGGCCTCATATGGCTAATAGGGGTATGGCCTCTCGGGGCTCTCGTGGGGTTCCTTTTGGTGTTTTTTGGGGCTGTCTGGCGGCCCTCCTGGGCCGTCCCGGGACCCTCTTGGGCCGTCCTGGGGGGGGTGGGCCGTCTTGGAGGCCTCTTGGGGCTCTCTGGGAAGCCTTTTGGTGCTGTTTGGGGCCGTCTTGGAGCTCTCTTGGGTCGTTTTGGAACCCTTTTGGGCTGTCTTGGGGCTCCCTTGGGGTCTTGGGCCGTTTTGAACGCGGTGAAGGCCAAAGAAGCGGATATGCTAAAAGTATATGTTTTCCGAAAGGAATGGGGCGAGTTTGACCTCTTGGGGGTCTTCTTGGCGGCCTCTTGGGGCGTCTTGAGAGCATCTCGGGCCGTCTTGAGGCGACCTTGCGGCCTCTTCGAGCGCTCATGAGCCGTTCTGGAGTGGTCTTGGGCCACCTTGGGGCTTTGCGGGTCTGGGGATGGCTCGGAGAGGCTCCCGAAACCGAAATTCCAATTTGACGTCGGTGGGAGCGCCCAGGGCCGAATCTATGTACGGGGGGGGGTCAGGGAGGGGGGTCCGCTATAAGAATATCCGAATAGGAATATGTACATATGCCTGTATAGAGATACACATGTAGTAAGACAGATCTACCAGAACATACGAGTATCTCTTACGTCATACTAAGTACCGAGTCATCCAGGGTGGAGGCGGTGAACAGAATATGTTGCTCGCATTGTGCTGGCAGTTTCGCCATCAAGATGTCATGTCGCCCATGGCTGGAAAATGAAAGAAGACCCTCAACAATATTGACGCTGACGCGCAGATTCCGCCGTGCAGGGATCAGAGTGGTCCTGGTCCTGCAGGGGGTGTGAGGGGGTGGCCGATGGGAGGGAAGTGGGCGGGGGGAGGGAAGCGGGCGGGGGGAGGGGGAAGAGGGGAGAGGGGAAGCGGGCGTTGCTTCCAATTGCCACCCCCTCCGCGCAGGAGAGGGGGCCGAAGGTGAGGCGGGAGGGAGGGAAGAGAGGGAGGAAAGGAAAGAAGGCAGGGAGGGGAGGAAGAGGAGGAGGGAGGGAGGAAGGAAAGGGAGTGGGGACACGGGCGGGCAGAGAGGAAGGCTAGTGCCTCCTTCGTCTCCTCCTCCTCGCCCTCCTCCCTCCTCCTTCTCCGTCACTCCTTCTCCTCGTCGTCATCTTCTCTCCTCTCTTCCTCCCTCCTTCTCTTCCTGCTCCTGCTCCTGCTCCTGCTCCTCCTCCTCCTCCTCCTCCTCCTCCTCCTCCGTCCCTCCTCCATCCATCCTCCGTCCCTCCTTCTCCTTCCATTCCCTCGCTCCCTCGCTCCCTCCTCCTCCCTCCTTCCGAGGGCCGAGCAGTTCTGCCGCCGCGGGCCTGGTCGATCCTTCGGAAGATGCGGTCCAGAGCCTCCCTCTCCCTCGCCTCCAGCTGCGCCAGCTCCCGGGACCGGTCCTTCAGGTCGTTCTCCCTGGCCTCTGCGAACGTATCGACAACGACGGCCACCATGAGGTTCAGCATGCCGAAGATGAGCGTCCAGAGCGCACCCACGAAGACCACGGCTGTCCACGGGTGCGTCTCAATGAGAGGGACGGCAACCTCGCCGCGGTCATCCTCCTGCTCCTGCCACTCCTCCTCCAAGCACCTCCCTCCTACTCTTCCTTCTCTTCCTGCCCCCCCCCTCCTTCTACTCAACGTCCCATCTTCTTCTCCTCCTTCTCCTCCTCCTGATTCTCCTCCCTGCTACCCCCCGTCCGCCATTAACTCTCCTGGAAAATAACTCCTCCCTGCCAAACCCCGAGGCCGGTCGAAAGGGCGGCCCGGGCGATTCGAGCCAGAGGCGTGCTATCCCCGGACGAAAAATACCCTGGCAGCTTCGGATCAAAGATGGTTTTCCTTCTGGGCGCCGCCCTGCAGGCCCTCCATAGCGCTCCAGGAGGGCCCAAAAAGGCCCCCAAGACGGTCCAAGAGGGCTCCTAGTCGTCGAACGATCGGTCCCAGACGCTTTTCAAACGCCCCAACAGGCCACCAAGAGGGCCCCCAGAAGCAAACAGTAATGGATATCCTTTGTTGTTTCAGAATTTTTAGCGTTCTCGTCTTTTCGCCTTACCCGCGCTCCAAGACGGCCCAAGAGGCCCCCAAGATCGCCCCAATACGGTCCAAGACGCCTCCACGAGGGCCCCAAAACGGCGCCAGAGGGCCCGAAGACAGCCCAAGAGCCCTCCAGACGGCCCACTCCAAGAGCGGGCCCTGAGGAGGCAACCGAACGGACATTTCAGCTCTCGGCCTCGAGAGGCCCTCAGAAGGACTTAAGAAGCCCCCAAGAGGCTCGCAAGAGGCCCCAGGAGGCCCCCAAGAGGCCCCCAGGAGGCCCCAGGAGGTCAAAAAATAACGCCAAGAGGCCCCCGAGAGGCCTCCGAAGAGACCCCAAGCAGCCTCCCAAACAGGCGTTTTGTTCACGATCAAGCTTGGCCCCAAAATGCCCCAAGAAGCGATCGAGAGGCCTCCTCATCCTCCTCCTTCTCCTCCTCCTCCTCCTCCTCCTCGTTCTCCTCTTCCTTCCCGCTCGCCACGAGCATCCCTGACGATTCTCACCCACAACACACGCACAACGGTGAGATGGGTTCCAGGCGCTCTTCAATGCGCCCAAGATGCGCCCCAGATGCGCAAGATGGCTTCCAAGATGGACCTGGGAGGCCACCAAAGCCGCAAAGATGGCCGAAACCGCTTCCAAAACAGCCGAAGAGGCCCCAAAGAAGCCCCAAGAGCGCTCCAAGAGGTTCCCCAAGAGGGCCCACAGAGACAAACTCCAGTGATTCCGAGTGTGGTCTTCAAAGTTTTTCGGGATACCACCTTTTCGAGCATCCGAAACTCCAAGACGGCCCCAGGGGCCCCCAAGACCGTCCAAGAGGCATTAAAAAAAGCCCCAGGACATCTCGAGACGGCCCCGAAAACGGCCCAAGAGGCGCCCAAGACAGCCCAAGAGAGAGTCACCAACAACCCCAAGACGGGCCCAAGAGGAGGAACACGAACCGACCAGGACGCCCCAAAGGGCTTCCAAGGCGCGCAAAATGGGCCGGCGGACTGAGCGAAGCGATTGAATATTTGGACGCCCGAAATGGGTACGGAAAAAATTGGCACAATGCCCAACAACAAATGTTGTCCCAAACCAACAGCGGCCGCTGTTGGGCACGCGGCCTTCTGTCTCGAATGGACACAGGCCGCGGCGGCGTGGACAGCGAGTCCTGTTCAAAATGAACAGGAACTGCCGTTGGGCATTGTACCCATTCTTTCCGTACCCATTTCGTTCGTGCAGTGAATAACTCCTCCCTGTCGCACCCCGAGGCCGGTCGAAAGGGCGACCCTGGCGTTTCGCTTAAGACTTCCTCACCACGCATGATCCTGCAACTTACAACATTCGCTTTAAACATTTGCAGTGGTCTCACAGGTTGAGGGCGGTTTCTTTTCAAAATGTGGTTGTCGCCTGAGCGCCGCGCACGTTCGCCTACGGCTTCGCGGATTGAGGGCGCTTCCTTTCCAAAATGACTTTGCAACGGTTTGACGGATGGAGGGCGGGCTGTTTCCAAAATGTTGCTCTCGCGCCAGCGCCGCGCACATTCTATCTTTTGTGGACTTTCAGAAGCTTCTCGGATGGAGGGCGGCCCGCTTTCAAAATGTGGCTCTCGCCTTAGAGTCGCGCACACTCGTCTTAAGGGTTTGTGCAACAGTTTCACGGACGGAGGGCAGCTCCTTCTCAAAATGTGGCTCTCGCCTTAGCGCCGCGAACACGTGTCTCAAGAATCCGCAGCATGTTCAAGGACTACCATGGTTAACTCCGCACACAGTGCGTTTTGGCACGATGTCAGACAGGGCGCAGCAGCCGCGTTGCTTCGCGGTGTTGAAGTCCCAATCCCAAAGATGGCGGTCTGGCACGGTGCAGGACCGTCAAGACGCAAATGTAATGGTGACTGCCGCCTTGCATTCCCAGGGATGGTGTGGCACACCTCCCGATTGCCAAACAGCTGTCTTCCAACGGGACACGTCCCCCAACGAAATTGAACCCTCGCAGGGGCCTATGAAGAGGGAACTTGGAGCTTGGGTTTATTGCAACTTCGTTGGTGAGTCTTGGGCTTGCACAGGTCCTCCTCCTCCTCCTCCTCCTCCTCCTCCTCCTCCTCCTCCTCCTCCTCCTCCTCCTCCCCCTCTGAGGACGGGGAGTGGCCACCTCGCCCCAGCTATCCGAGGCGACGATGATCTGGAAGAGGGTCAGGTTCGCCCGCATGACGGAGGCGAAGGAGCGCCCGCAGCTCTGGCAGTCGGGCCACGCGCCCTGGCTCTGCAGCTCCGCGACCAGCGGGTGCAGCAGCACCACGGCCACGTTGGCCCACATGGTCATGACGAGGAGCGTGAGGCAGAACGACCAGAACAGCGTCTGGAGGCAGCTTGCAAACATCTGGATCAGCTTCCTCAGCTGCCTGAAGAAGCTCAGCCTCTCCAACGTGTGCAGGAACCTCAGCAGCCTGCTCACGCGGAGGACGCGGAACACGCTCGCCAGCAGCAGGCCCGACCCTATCAGGAGAACAGCCGCCTCGGCGGCAATGGACAAGCACAGCACGACGGCATCCATGCAGTGCCAGCCGCTCCGGAAGGCTCGCGAGCGTTCTACGTAGCACCGCAGCAACATCTCCCCCGAAGTGGCGGACAGGAACGCCCAGTTCAGCGCGTCCATCCAGGCTGGCGGCGGGTGACCCTGAAAGACAATAAGGAAGGTGAGCAGGAAGGAGGAGGAGGGAGGAGGAGGAAGAGGAAGAGGCTGGAGCGTCATGAGTGGTGGGCCAGGGCCATCTCAGGAGGAGGAGGGGGAAAAGGAGGAGGAGCAGGCGGAGGGAGGAGGTGGAGGAGAGCCTGGGCGGTGAAGTCCGCCATCAGGTTGATCAGCACAAAGTTCGCGAGGACGCCCGCGGCAAGGGCCGCCTCCGTCCTGAGGTGGTACCTGCAGTGCCGCAGGCCGCCGCATGTGCCCAGGTCTCCCACCCCGGCTTCGGCGGGGAGGAGGTAAGGGCCAGGGAGTGAGGCTCTTTCCCGCTCCTCTCTCTCTCTCTCTCTCACCTCGTTCCTCTCTTGGAGGGAAGCGAGGAGGGAGGAAGGGAGGGTGGTAAAGATGATGAGGGAGAGGGGAAGGGGGACCAATGGCAGCCGAGTGCGACATGCAGTAACAGTGGCAAGAGCAAGGCCTGGAGGAGGGAGGCGGGGAGGAAGGCTCATGGACGTAGACGAACAAAAACGAGAAAAGAGAGGCGGGTCCGAAGAGAACGATGATGATGCAGTGAAGCAGGAACAGGATCTAGAGCACGAAAGGCAACACCAGTACGAGGATTACGCCCAACCGCCGACAGCAACTGAATTGAGCATGCTCACCATTGTAACCAACCCCAACATAAACATCACCCGCAAGGTCGGCAGCAACACCAGCGGCGGTGACGGCAGTCGCTCCAGTGGCAAAGGCAGCGGCAGCGGCAGTAGCAACGCGGCGGACTATAAAAGAGATCATGACGAAAGAAAGAAGCGGAGGGCGTAGGGGGAACGGGAGGATGCGGCCACATGAGTGGATGGTGGAGGGGGCAGGAGGAGGGCATGGGGAGGTGGGACGGAAGAGGGAAGGATGGTGAAAGAAAGAAAATGAGGGCGCAGGGGGAAGGGAGGATGCGGCCAGAGGAGTGGATGGGGGAGAGGGCGCAGGAGGTGGGGCAGAAGAGGGAAGGGAGGCAGGGCGAAAGGGTGATGTAGGGGGTGGAGTGCGAAGGGAGGACGGGCGTGGAGAAGAGGCGTGAGGGAAGGGGGGGTTGCGCAGGCGGACAGTGGGACGGCAGGGGGACGGGGAGGGAAAGGGGGAGAGTGGAACAGGCAGAAGGGAAGGATGGGGAGAAGGGCGACTAGCTGCTGCTGTTCTTCTTCCTCCTCCTCCTCCTCCTCCTCCTCCTCCCCCTCCTGCTAGCGGCAGGAGGAGGGAAAGCCGCAGCAGTAGAAGGGAAGGAGGAGAGAAGGTGTACACGAAGAAGTTGAAGGGGGTGAAGGGAAAGGGAAGCGGGCGAAGGAGGAGGATGAGGAGGAGGAGGAGCAGCAGCAGCACGGTAAAGAGCACCAGAAGGAGGAGCCAGAAAGGAGGAGGGAGGAGGAGGACCAAATAAAACCCAAGATGCATTAAGGATGCTGCAATAACCCTCCTTGCACGATTCCCCCCCCCTTAGTTCCTACAAGTACCCATGTCCACTACGGGACGCGCCCCCTGAAAAGTCGAGTGCGCTTGCCATCCAGGCGAGAGCTTCGCTGCAAGTGAAAATTCCCCAAGGAGTGGTTGCACTTAGAGTGCCTTCCTTCGGACGGGTCCGTCGAGGTTTCGACTGGTGTCGGGCCGGTGGCCAGTCGCGACCGCCCCGTGGCTTCGGTGGGTCCGCGCGCGTTTCGCCTGGCGCCCAGTTGGTGGCCCCAACGTGGGCCCATCGTCGGCGCCCCGTGCGCTGGGCGAGTCCGCTGGGGTTCTGCCTGATGCGAGGCATCATCATCGCCACGAACAGCATGAACCCTACATTTCAAGAACTAAATTGGCAAGCCAGCCAACCACAGTGCCGTCCCCACCCCCCTTCACCGCTGTCAGATGATACTACGCAGTGCGTATGCTCTGATCTAAGAGCTGCTTCATACAATAATCCTTTGCGACTAGAGTACCATGCGGTGAACATGCGCGCGCTGCCGCGCGCGTGCCTAAATCTTTAGCCATAAGCAGCACATGGTTCGCAAGCCCGTTCAAACTCTGGATAACAATTCCGTATACTGGCGATCGATGGCTTCGAATAGCTTCAACAACTCTGGTAGTCCAATACCCTCCGGCATGCGCTCAAATAGATAAAACACCAGGGCTGGCCTGATCGGTTGAGCGCTTTGTAACCCAGGGAATATTTAGCGGGAGGCCGAGGCGGCGCCTCAGAAGGGAGCCGATTGATATGGACAAGCGCGTGATGAGCAGGCGTTGCCGCTGAGGCTCACTACGCGCCCTGTCCGTGATCACTTTCCAGCGCGATGCCAGAACTTGAGCCACAGGTGCATCGCCACCATCCCAGGGAGTGGGATTGCTAGTCTAGAGTACCAACTACATTGCAACCCATTCCAGGAGGGGCGTTGCCGCTCAACCTCCAGGAATATTGAAACAATGGCGGCGTGAGCTACCGTGTCTAGGGGACACCCCGTTGGAAAAGATAAAACACTCAGCGCCGCATGTGAACTGACAAATCTGGCGGCCGGGGCTTGCAGGAAAGCCCGACGGTCGGGACTTGCACTCAAGTATCAGAGGGTCCGAAAGTCTGCCCACGCTTTTCGGCACCCAGCCCACGAGCACTCGGCACCTAGGACTCAACTCTTATAGGGTCACCCCCCTACTCATGGTGATGATAACCCCGCCCTGTGTACCACCCCATCAACAAGACATATGAACATTCTAGTGATTTGATGTGGCGAGATTTACCTTACTCCGAATTGCTTAATAAGTGTCGGGGGGCGCCACGCCCGCCGACAGCCCCACACCGACCCCCGTCGCGGGCAGCCACCGCGCGCCGAAGGCGCTCCAACCCCCGTCGCGGCGCGACGACGAGGCGAGGTTGTCCCCCGTCGTGGGGGCACCCCCCCGCGCTGACTAAGAAACCCAGAGTAGTGAAGCCAAAACAAATCATGATGAAGCAATCATGAAGGCAAGATTTTTCATAACGAAGCCATGCCTCGCCATGACGATATTTGCCACAGAGGTGCCGTCCTTCAGCGGCCCCCCGCGACGACGACGCCGACCGCGGCGGCGTGGACCCGCGGTGTGCAGACGTCACCATTGGGGCCGCAGACAAAGCTCCACATGGGGCACGATCCGCGTGATGGTTGTGCCGACATGGGCGTGGGTTGTCACGAGGGCGTCCCCACTGCGGCCGACGTTTCCGACGACGGCGACGACGAGGGGCTCCGATGGAGACTCCGAAAATTCCGCCGAAGGCTCCGACTCCGACATCGACGGCGACGACGACGGCGACGACTTCGACCATGACGCCGACTCCAAAAACGTCGTCTCCGACGATGGCGACTCGGATTCCGATGGCGACGACGGCTGCTCCGACGATTTCGACTCCAGCTGTGGCAACGATGAGACAACGCCAATCACAACTCCGACGACGATTTGGATTCCGAGCAGGCTGGCGACGTCGACAACGACGTCGCCGACGACTCTGGCGACGACGCCGACGACTCCGCCGACGACGACGCCGACGACGACGGCGACACCGACCGATCTGACTCCGACGGCGACGGCGATCTAACTCCAAGAACTTTAACGACTCCGACGACGACGGCTACGACGACGACGGCTCTGACACTTACAAAGGCGACTCCGACTCCAAAGGCGACGACTTCGACAAACGCGCCTCCGATGACGACGGCTCCGCCGACGATGGCGACACCGTCGACGACGAGGGCGAGGGCGACGACGACGACCGCGACAACCGCGACTCTGTGAGCACATGAAAAACGCCCCCCGCCCCCCACATGAGGAACTTGACTTAGACCAATGGGCCAATGGGACCGTCAAACGACGCGCGAACTGAAAGCGGAAACTGCTCGACGGTCAGCCAACGACAACGCCGCGACAGTCAACGCGAACGGCGCGCTGCTGCCATGCTCATTGGCGTTTGAACTTGGCGTTTCCTAGCGCTGGCACGCGGCCGATGCCCAAAATCATTGTGGACATTCGCGCGCTCGGGCAAAAACTAGTGGGCGCGTCGGCCCTTCGCGGCGCTGGCAAGAGCCCAAGGCGGGGCCCGGGGCCCGCCCCGCACGGGCGCGCATCGAATAGTTTAGATCCAAAGTTTAGGCACCAGGCGAAAAAAGCTGGTATAAACTCCATTAAAAATCAATCCAAACTTGTCCGAAGCAGAAAGTCTCGCGCGGGACGGTCCCGACAAGTTTTATATAAGCAGAAAACGCGATTATAGAAGCGCAACAAATATATTGGACCAGTTGGCTTAAGAGAAACGCTCCCGATCTAAATTTCTTCCGTCGGCGGGGTCAGGAGGGGGCGACGGAGACGGGCGCGGGGGCCCTCGGCTGGGCCAGCGGCGCTGCTGCGCGAGGGACACCGCCGCCGTCGCCTCAAACTGCGAGCCGCGGCCGTGGCACGCGCCGCCCTGGGAATGCCGGCGCGGGCGCGGCCGCGTCGAGCGGGCCCAGGACGTCGCCGCGCGCGGGGGGCCCCCCTGCGGCAGCTGGCAATGGTCTCGCCGACAGGGCGCCTACACTTACGTTCATTCGCCGTAAATGCAAAACGCTGACATGTAAAATCCAAAGTTGTGGGGGTTGGGGTCGTTTTCCCACTGTTCACTCTGGCTCAATCGGACGACTCCAATGACGACGACGACTACGACTCGAATGCCTCCGACGACTCTGACGACCGCGACTCCCTTTCTGGCAACGACGACGAATCCGACGACAAACAACGACCACGATGATAACGACGTCGACGACGACGACGACTCCGACGATCACTCGTCGTCTTCGTCTTCGTCGTCTTCGAAGACGTCGGCGTCGTGGTCGGTGTCGGTGTCTTCGTCGGAGTCGCATTCGTCATCGGAGTCGTCGACAACGTCGCCGTCGGTGTCGTCGTCGCAGTGGTCGTCGGAATTGCCGCAGGAGTCGTCGCTTGTGGAGTGGGAATCGTTGGAGTCATAATCATTTTCGGAGTGGTCGTCGGAGCTATCAGGATTTATGTCGTCGTCGTTGTCGTCGTCAGGGTCAGAGTCATCGCAGTCGTCGTTGTTGGTATCGTCGTCGCTGCCGTCGTTGAGTTTGTCGTCGGTGTCGGAATCGTCTGAATGTCGGTGCAGTCCTCGTCGTCGTCGGCGTTGTCGCTGTAAATGTCGTCATATGTCGTTGGAGTCATCGGAAACGGACTCGGAGACGTCGCTGTCGTTGAAGTCGTCGTCGCCGGACTCGTTGTCGTCGGAGTCGCAATCGAGGGCGGCATTGTTGGAGTCGTCGCCGTCATCACCGTCGTTGGGATCGTCGTTTGAGTCGTCGATGTCGACGTCGCCGCCGTCGTAGTCGTCGACGTCGTCGTCGGAATCGCTGTCATTGCCAGATTCGTCGGAGTTGCTGGAAGCATCGGAACGCATCGCCCAAGTCGTCGACAGAATCATCGCCGTCGCGATCGGAGCCGGAGTCGCAGTCGGAAACGTCGTTCATTGGAATCGTCGTCGGGGTCGCCGCTGTCGTCGCCAGAGTCCATATCGTCTTCATTGCGATCATCGTCGTCGAGGTCGTCGGAACCGTCGTCTTCGTCGTCGTCGCGGCCGGAGTCGTCGTCGCGAAATTCGTCTGCGCTTGCCCCAATGCCCCCTCGCGCGAAGCTGAGCACTCCTGGTCCGCTCGCGATCGAAGCTCGAGGCACGCTACAGATTGCCCCCTTTTGCTAAAGCCCGTCCCCCCGCCGTCCTGTCGCGGGGCTGCTGGCCCCCCATGCCCTAACTCGCCCCCTCGCGTAACTGCCCTGGGGGGGGGGCCTAACAATCAGAGTTATCATACATATATGTTAAGGCGCGCAGGGGAGGGGCCGGTTCTGCGCGGCCCAGGAAGCAGTCCAGAAGCCCTGGACGCCCACCCCAGGAAGCCTTCCAGAGGCCCTTCCTTCAGGCTCTCCAGGACCCGCGCCCCGCGATAGGTCGACATGGTCGTACGAAGCCTCACACGAACTGCTCGCTCGAATTTTGATAGCCTTTGACAGGCCATTATAAAAGGCCCCAGACGAGCGCCAGAGGACCAGTTCAAGAGGACCACTTCGCCAGAGGACTGGTTCGCCGAAGACTGCTTCGCCAGAGGACTGGCTCGCCAGAGGACCAGTTCGTCAAGGCCCGGTTCGCCAGAAACTGATTCGCCAGACCCGGTTCGCCAGGTCCGTTTCGCCAGACTAGGGTACGAACTAGGTGCACGAGGAACCGCAAGTCGTCTTCGACCGTCTCATCACGAGCGTGCTCCGAGACAAAGATTGCGACCAACTCAGTCGGAACCACGAAGACATCAGGCGTGCTGACCATGCCGCTTCCCCCACCCACGCGACGTCGCCGACTTGGAGGGTCACCTCGTCGTGCTGCTTGCACTCGTTGGGGACGGTCTTCATCACCACCCACGTCCTACCAGGTGGGGCCGACTCCGGGGCGATGGGCACCCGAGGTCCTGCTCCTCCTGTCGGTGGGGCGGCAGTCCTCCATGCTCGCTCAAGATCGCCGCCGCCATGCAGGTCCAAGACACCGGGCGGGGGACCGGCAGGATGTGGCGACGGGTGGGGGAGGCAGCGCGGCGCGACGTGCCGCACCAGGAGCAGGCCCAGCCGTGACGGCAGTCCTCCGAGCCAGTCGCCGACAAAAGCCTGGCACCTCGCTGAAAGCCACCCTCGACAATCCACCGGGGGTCTCTGACCCCCGCATGAAGCAGGCTCGATGACGTCCAGCTCGGCATCACGAGCCTCCCCACCACGGACAGGAGGTCCACCTCCGACGGGCAGCGGCAGAAGCGGTAGACCTTGCCAGGCGGACGCCGTCGCGCGGGAGTCGCGCCGAAGGTGAGCGAGGCCATGTTGGGGCCGTCGCCGTCCGCTCCTACGGCCAGCTGCTCGTCGAACGCGTCTCCGTCGGGAGTCAGGATGGTCCAGGTCTTTGGGGGGGCGACGGGCGTCGGCGGGCCAGATGACGACCCGCTCGTGCCAGATGCCCCCGTCGTCACCGCAGGGCACGCTGATGACCCGACCCAGCTGCAACTCATTGAAGAACTCCGCCACCGCGGCGGCGCTGACCTCCGCCGTGAAGAAGCGCACGATTGCGAGCACGGGGGTTGTCGTCTCGCTGACGTCAGGCGGCAATCCACCCAGCTACCTGCGCGAGGACAGCCGTGACCACGACACCCACCGAGCAAAGGAAGAACAAGTCGCCCCAGGCAGACGGGCGCGCGATGCCGACGCGCAGCTCCACGAGCTCCCTTGAGAGGTTGGCGCACGTCTCCATCAGGCGGGGGAGGTCGGCAAGGCACACCGAAAGGAGGCATCGTGGGCGGCGAGGTCCGCTCCCCGCGCCTCGAACCGACGCTCGATCACCCCGACGCGCTGCTCCGAACCGTCGGGTGGGCCGTCTCCGCCTCCAGAGCGGACTAGGCCAGGCCACCACGCGGCCAGTGCACACCAGACGCAGGCCAGCAACCAGGCAGGCGCCTGGAGAGCCCGAGGGTGCCTGCGCTCCCAGTGCCCCCCCAGGCGAACAACAGGCTTGAGCGACATGGCACGGACTCTGTGGTTGACCTCCTACGCGTTCGCGCGCACGCGCGCACGCGCGCACGCGCGAGGGGAGAACTGCGGGGAGGGGCGGGGGAGGGAGGGGGAGGCACCCGGCGGTGGAGAGCGAGGCAGGAGCGGAGTCGGGGGATGAGGCAGTCTCTTCGCCCTCGGCTCGGGGCGCAGCAGGCCCGCGAGGTTCAGCCGCGCGGCGCCCCCCATCTCCAGCGTGCGGACGTCGTCTGAGGTCAGCGACCCCTTGCTGTACATCGAGTTGATGGTCTGCACCTGATCGGCGGCGCTGGGGGGGAGTGGAGGAGGGAGGGGAGGCAGAGGAAGTAGGGGTAAGGGATGATGAGGAGGAGGAGGAGGAAGAGGAGGAGGAGGAGAAGGAAATGTAGGAGGAGAAGGAGGATGGAAAGGAGGAGGAGGAGAAGGAGGAGGAGGAGGAGGGGCAGAGTAAGACGAGGGGGAGGAAAAGGAGGACAGGAAAAATGAGAGTGGGCAGGCCCGCCCCAAAAGCGCAAAGTCGATCGACGGACGGACGGATCCTGTCGTTGCATGAAGGGGCTGGCCCCGATCTGGATCGACAGAAGGAACCGCCGCAATCCCTGTCGGTCGACCGGAGGACCACGGTCCTGATCGATCGATTGCTGGAGCCCTGGAGGACTGACCAGAGTCTCTGAGGCCCTCGCGGATGCGATTGAGAG